>JAWWEW010000048.1:8361948-8401933 GCA_035583185.1 Anabacerthia variegaticeps | reverse complement strand
GTGATGTCCCCCCCATCCCCATGCTGTCCCCCCCATCCCCATGCTGTCCCCCCCTCCCCGTGTCCCCCCATCCCGGTGATGTCCCCCCCAATCCCCACGATGTCCCCCCCACCCCGTGCCCCCCCGTGTTCCCCCCCCGCTCCCCCCGCCCCGCCCCTGCCCGCGCATGCTCAGTGCGGCGGTGCCGGCGCTGGGGGCTGTGGGACCGG
The DNA here is from genome assembly GCA_035583185.1 of Anabacerthia variegaticeps. NCBI lineage: Eukaryota > Metazoa > Chordata > Aves > Passeriformes > Furnariidae > Anabacerthia > Anabacerthia variegaticeps. The sequence continues at coordinate 8,401,724 of JAWWEW010000048.1, read as the reverse complement.
GCAGGATGAAGGACCGGACCGGGGAGCTGCGGGCTGTGAGTGGGGGGCGCGGGGGGATCGGGGGGATCGCGGGGAGCCCGGACCCGCTCGGGGCCCGCCCGGACCCCACAGGGCCCGGGGCCGGGGGCGGTGTGGGCGGTGTGGGCGGTGGGGCCGGGGCTGAGCCCCCCGGCCGGGCCCGCGCGGGGAGCGGGGGCTCTGCGGGCCCGGGGTGCGGGGCCCGGTCTGCCCGAGCGGGGGCTGAGCGGCATCGCCGCCGGGAAACACGGGTACAGCCTGTGCTGGTGGCCGTGCGGGGCCGTGCGGGGCGGGCCGTGCCCTCCCGGGGCCGTGCCGTGCCCATCTATGACAGTGCCGTGCCCACCCGTGACAGTGCCGTGCCCATCTATGACAGTGCCGTGCCCACCCATGACAGTGCCGTGCCCGCCCGGGGCCGTGTCGTGCTCATCCTGGATGTGCCCTACCCATCCATGACAGTGCCGTGCCCACTGGTGCCGTGCTGTGCCCACCTGGGGCCATGCCGTGCCCACCTGTGACAGTGCTGTGCCCACCCGTGACAGTGCCGTGCTCACCCATGGCCGTGCCCACCCGTGGATGTGCCGTGCCCGCCGCGCTCCGCTCCCGTTTTGCCTGCTCATCCTCGGCCGCAGCCGCCGCTCCGGAGCCCCCCGGTGCCCTCCCGCTGTCCCTCGGGGAGCCCTCGGGAAGCTCTCCCGGTGTCCCCCCGGAACCCCCCGGGACCCCCCGGAGCCCCCCGGTGCCCTCGGGGAGCCCTCCCGGAGCCCCCCGGTGCCGTGACCGGCGATGCCCGCGGGGTGTCGGGGCTGCCGCGGCCAGTCCCGCGTCCCCCCGGACCCCCCGAGCCCCGCGGGGCCGTGGGGATGCTGCTGACCACGACCCAAAATCCAGAACCCAAAATCCAGAACCCAAAATCCCCCGGGGCCGCTGCTCCAGCCCCCACCCCGTGTCATCCCCTGGCCCTCGCGCTGCTGCTTTTTTATGGTTTGGGGTTTTTTTGGGTTTTTTTAATGATTTCAGCATGGCGAGGAGCGGCGGGGGGGGCTGTGTCCCCTTGGGGAGACCGTGCCGTGGAGCGAGGGGCGGTGGGGATGGCTGTGGGTGGCCAGGCTGGATGGACCCGCAGGGATCCTACTGGGATCGCTCGGCTGGGAGTTTGGCTCGGGCTGGAAAACACCAGGAGGATGGAGCTGGGGTGACGCCAGCAAGGGACCGAGGGGTGGCTTTGGGCATGGCGGGGTGGCTGTCGGGGTGATGGGGCAGCTGTGGATGTCCAGGGGTGGCTGTGGGTGCCCAGGGGTGGCTGTCGGGGTGATGGGGCAGCTGTGGGTGCCCAGGGGTGGCTGTGGGTGCCCAGGGGTGGCTGTCGGGGTGATGGGGCAGCTGTGGGTGCCCAGGGGTGGCTGTGGATGCCCGAGGAGGAAGGGGATATATAAAGAACAGCTGCCCCCCCGCTCTGCCTGGAAAGCACCCAAACATGGGGCTCTGTCTCCACCACCAGCGCAGGCTGTGAAATGGGTTTGGAAAATAGGCTTTTTAATAATAATAGTAAAAACCAGCCTCGTGAATGTCCTCTTGGCAGCCGGTGCTGGCTGAGAAGTGATGCCATGGAGTATTTTAGAATCTCTCCATTCCTTTAAATACACTGTCGGAAAAATAAAATGTGTTTTCGCCTCACTCCTGCTGCTGCTCCTTATTCATCAGCCTCATGCTGAGGGTGCAGCATCCTTCCTGGGGGGCTCCTGGGGATGGAGGTCTGCTTTCCAGCATCCGGATGCCCCGGATCTGAGTGGGTGCTCCCCTGGCAGGGCTGCAGGGAACGGGGCAGCGCGTGGGCAGCGTGGATTTGCAGCGTGGATTTACAGCCTCGGTGGTGGCGGGCACCAGGGAGGAGCAAGATGCTGCAGTGGACAGGAGCGTTTGGGCTTGTTTTTTCTGTGCTGCCTCATTAATAGCCTGGTCTGCTTCTTTCTGTATTAATGCAGTGTCTAAATTCTGTCAGGGATGATAAAAAAGAAGGATTAATATAAAAAGAGCTGGCATTGTTGGAGCAGAGGAGGGGATGCAGGGCGGTCACTGCTGTGCAGAACAAGAGCTCCATGTCTTAATGGGATTTTTAAAATGATACTTGAAATTCAAAATGCTAATCCCAGCTCTCTTCTGAACCTCAGGCTCCAGTTGGGATCAGACTCACTGGAGCTTATCCAGTGCCCTTGGTGGGGGTAGTGTCCCCAGGCCTGCTCTGAACCAGGGACAAGAAATTTAGCTTATGGCTCAGACATGTCCTCTTGTTGTGGAGGAGAGCAGCCGAGGATGGGCTGTGCAGGATGCCTGGGATGAGGCTGAGCAGAGCTTTGCTCACAGCTGCTCCTGTGTAGGTGCCACAGCTCTGGCCATGGGTGGTTGTCCCTGCCCATGTGGAGCGGGGCTGGAGCCAGTGCCCTTCCCCAACACCTGCAAAAGCAGCCCTGATGAGATGGTGTGTGCGTGCAGGACTCTGAGGATCCCACGCTGCCCTGTCTTGCCAGGGAGGGAACAGCTCAGTTTGGGTAAAACATTGGGATTTTCAGGCTGTGACAGACGTCCAAATGGTAAAATAATTATGAATGATGTTTTGAGAGTGGGAGGAAGTGAGGGAAGTGTGCCGGTGTCATAGGATCACAGAGTGGTTTGAATTAGAAGGAACCATACAATTCCAAACCCCCAGCTGTGGGCAGAGACACCTTTTTCTGGGGTCCTTTCCTCCTGTGCCCATCACTCCTCTCCAGCAGCTGGTTTTGGGTGCCTTTCTCCAGTGATGCCCATGTGTTTGTGCCATGACACTGCCCTCCCCAGCTGACTGAACAGCTCCTGCCAGCCACGTCCCTGCTCCGAGCGCTGCCTCCTGCCCGTGGGAGTTGCAGGAGGTGGGTGTTAAAAATAAAAGCAGAGGGCAAGCGAGGTGGGCTCCAGGTCCAGCTCCGTGGACCCACCCAATCCCCTCCTGCAGCAGCGAGATCTGCAGCAGTGCCCTGGGACTCGCTGCCAGACCTCGCTCCATCCCTTCCCGTTAATTCCACCCTGCTCCCACTGAGGTTTTCTCTCCCGGGGACACAAATGTGAAGTCGACCACAGTTGCTGTTTGCAGAAGTCAGGTCTTGTCTGTCTCCATCTCTTTCAAGGCCCTCCACCCCCTCCCCACCGCAGAAAACCCTACACACCTTGGAGACAGATATATTTCCTTGTTTAAATGCCATCTTCCTCCCCTTTCTTAACCCCCTTGGTTGCCCTACGTGCTTCCCAGCTCTCCTGCTCACCCAAAGGGTCACGTAAATAATTCAGCTCCCGTCCCTCGCTGTCAGGAGTGGGGCTGTCACGTGGCAGGTGACAGCCGGTGGCTCGGTGTGGCGTGTCCACAGCCCGCACAGCCTCCTGCTCTGGCCGGGCTCAGTGGGGTGGACAGCGATGCTGGAATGCTCATTTTTGGGGCTGGGAGGGGCAGAGCTGCCGTGGCAGGTCATGCATCGTGGCTGCCCTTGGGCTCCAGGGCAGGAAATCTGCTTTGTCTGATTTCTTGGGGTCGTGGCGTGGAATAGGGTGAGACACCAGTGAGTCCTCACTCCTGGGGTTGTTGGCCAGGCATGGAGGAAGGTGACAGGAGCGATGTGGATGAGTCCTTCATGCTCTGTTCTGAGATGTTCCTGTGCTCCCCAGCAGTTGTGGGGTCTCAGGTGTCCCTGTGCTGTAGGTTTACAGCAGAAGGCACACACTGTGGCAGGGCAAGCCAAAAATTGGGAAAACCCTTTGATGTGCTTTAAACATGGCAACAGGTAAAGCCTCTAGGTCAGCTCTGGGTGGCGTGTCATGTCCCCAGCCCAGGAGGGGACTGGTGTCTGTAGCAGGAGCCTTAACCCCATGGGGCAGCGGGGTGAGGGACGGGGGTTTTGGGGGACCTCGGAGGGGACACTGAGCCTCAGGGTCGCTCAGTGTGGGCTGTGGAGCCACAGGTCTGGTGCGTGGGGGTTTGGTGGTCCCACTGAAGCCAACATGAATGCAGGAATATTCTTGGGCCCCTGAGACCTGGTGCCAGTCTGTGGGCGCCGAAGAGTGATAAGTGCATCCGGATATGTTGGCTGCACGCTGGATGTCTGAGAGGGCTGGAGCCAAAGGGGTTCAGTCTCATTCCCGTCGTTTTAATTGCGGTGTCTTTGTGTGTGAGCTGCTCGGAAGCTGTACAAATGTTTGTTTTGCCATGTATCTCCCCGTTAACAAGAATTTCTCAGGAAATATGCAAAATTATCACTACAGGCAGAACATGTACAGTAAGGCTCATTAAGCTAAGTACTGTGATAAATTGCTACTTCCAGAAAATTACGTATATTAGCAAAAAGGAGGTGAGTGAGCCCGAGTGGAAGACCCAGGAAGACGGAGTGTGCAGTGTTGTCCTGGCTCCAGGTGACCTGAGCACACCTGCATCAGGGGACAGCTGAGTGTCCTTGGACCGTGGTGATGCAGGATGATCCTACAGGAGATGCGTGGGGAGGGGAAGGCAAGCGGAGGACGGCGTGGGAAACGGAGACGGAGCGATGCTGTGTCAGGACCAGACCAGGCACAAAGCCAACTGGGCTGTCTTTGCTTGGAAAAAGATATGAAATGAGGCAACTCTGGAAGCACGAGGAGTAGAAAGTTCTGCTGAGCTGGAAGAAGGGGAGAGGGCAGGGGAGATGTGCCACAGGCTGCCTGAGCCTCTGGCTGCAGTGGCCAGGGGCAGGGCTGATATTGGAATTGGGGGTGCTGCCATGCCCCCCAAACCTGGGAGCAGAATTATGTCTGTGAGCAGGGGACAGGCTGTGGTGTGTGGTGTGTCATGAGCTCCCAGGGTGGTTTGGGTTGGAAAGAACCTTCAAAGATCATCTTGCTCCAATGCCCTACCATGGGCAGGGACATCTGCCACTGGACCAGATTGCTCTGAGCCCCATCCAGCTTGGCCTTGAGCACTTCCAGGGATGGGGCAGCCACAGAAGACAGATCTCTGAGTGCTCAGAGTCACATGAGAGATGTCCTGAAGCAACTTTCAACCTTCTTCAGTGATGCTGTGACTATTTCCCATGGTGATGTACCCACTCTCCCCTGGCAGAGGGTCTCTTCCTCCATTACCTTTTGCAGGAGTGCTGGAAGTAGAGAGTGGAGCCCAAGACATCTGCTGGCCAAAAGGTGTCCTTGGAGGCATCCAGAGGAGAATGGGAAATCCTTCTGGTGCAGCAGCCATGGAGAGCTCAGGATAAGGAAAAGTTTCCCCTCAGTCACCAGGAGACCTTCAAAGACCGTGTCATCCAACCCTGTTGCCACAGTCTGGGACATCTTCCACCAGGCTGGGTCCTGACTGGGTTGTAAAATTCCAAATTTTCGCACAAATTGTGTTCATTTGCTCTTAGGCCAGCGCTCTCCTTCTGCTGCAGAAGGTTTCTCCTTCCTGTTGCTGCCACCTTGGTGTCCACCCCAGGTGCAGGGGACAGACCTGGCCACGCAGTGTTGAAATCTGCAGGATGAGGCTGAGCTTTCTGTTAACAGTGCAGTGTTTCAGATTCTAGTGGGCACTTACAGACTCAGGTTTCTTTTCAGGGGAACTAACTAAAAAACAAGGTCTGCTCACATTGTCCTGTGAGTTTTCAGGAGCTCCTGCTGTGCTGTGTGCTGCTGGTTTGCTAATATGAACTCTTTATTTGCCTTTGCTGATCTTCCTTCATGTGCTGTCAGCCTTTGGGTTTGTGTATGAAACAACTGTTAGTTTTGCTTTTCCAGAGGATGTTTGCCTCTGGAGTATCGGTGTCTCACCTGGATGGTGCTGAGGTTCTTTCACAGGGTCTAGGCAAGAGCACCAAGGAAATGTCATTCCCACCTTTGAGCATTCATGACCGTATGAGCAGCCTGATACGGTGGAAGGTGTCCCTGCCCATGGCAGGGAGTTGGACTGGAGGATCCTTGAAGGTCCCTTCCAAACCAGCACATTCCATGACTGCCTCTTTGTAGGTGGTGCAGTGGGATTTGAAGGATTACCAGTTTACAGACTCCCTTTATTTTCATGTGTTGATCCTGGTGACACAGCTGTGGGAGCTGTGGTGCCACTTGTGTCACCTCTTTTGCCTGAGGCTTTCCTACCATTGTTGCAAACAGCTTCCTGGGATGGACCTCAGGGACACTGAGGAGCATCCCCAGGGCTTGGTTTCAGTGGTAAACACCAAAGCAGAGTGGTCATCCTGACAGAGACCTCTCCAAGTGCTGACCCTGGGGAATACACAGTGGGGTGGGCAGGAGAGTGCTGTGACTGCAGGTCATTCTGCTGTCCACATGAAGCTCTGCTCTGCACAGGAGCTGTAACAAGTGGTGGTGCCACTTGAAAGATGCTAAGAAATTAATTTCACATTAATTAAGTCTACCTGTTGTTTTTCACCAAGTTACTCTTTAGCCTGCACATTTGTAAAGTACTGGCTGTAAATTTCTGATGCTTTTTCAGTAGGTCATAGTGCTGTCCATGTGCCAGAGCTACAGGAGAAAGTCAGGGAGTTCAGCTCATTGCCCTCTCCAGGGCTGGTGGCACCTCTGTCACTTGTTCTTCAGAGTTTGGTGGAATTTTACTTGCTTGCTTCTAATACTGACATTAAGAGTGACCACTGCTCTGATGGAAGGGTTGGACTGTGTCAAAGCCTGGGAATGTGATTCTGCAGCAATGAAAGCCAACACCTAAGGACAAAACTCTTGGAAATCATGTTCCCCCTTCCACTGCTAATGTTGGAAATTGGAAACACCTCCTGACTCATGCAGATGTTGCTGACTGCTAAAGTTATTTGTGCCTTGAATTTTGATTCATAATAAAGTTGTTAATGGGAAGTATGGGCTGGCTTTGCTGAATGTTAGAGTCACAGAATGGTTTAAATTGGAAAAGCCCTCTTAAGATCCAACTGTTCCCTCAACACTGCCTAGGCCACCACTGCCCCATGTCCCCAAGTGCCACATTTACACATCTGTTAAATATCTCCAGGGTGGTGACTCCACCACTGCCCTGGGCAGCTGTACCAGTGCCTGACCACCCTTTCAGTGAAGAAATTTTTCCAATATCCAACCTAAACCACCTCTGGAGCAACTTGAGGCTGTTTTGTCCTGTCCCTGTGCCCTGGGAGCAGAGCCTGACACCCCCTGGCTCCCCCCTCCTGTCAGGGGGTTGCAGAGCCAGAAGGTCCCCCCTGAGCCTCCTTTTCTCCAGGCTGAGCCCCCCAGCTCCCTCAGCTGCTCCTGCTGCTCCAGCCCCTTCCCCAGCTCTGTTCCCTTCTCTGGACACCCTCCAGCCCCTCAATGTCCTTCTTGTTGTGAGGGGCCCAAAACTGAACCCCAGGGCTGGAGGCGCCTCAACAGTGCCAGCACAGGGACAGTGCCTGCCCTGGTCCTGCTGCCACCCCACGGCTGGTACAGACCAGGTGCCATTGGCCTCTTGCCCACCTGGGCACACCTGGGCTCATGTTCAGCCACTGTCAACCAGCACCCCCAGGGCCTTTCCTGGCTTTCCAGCCCCTCTGCCCCCAGCCTGGAGCATTCCATGGGGTTGTTGTGACCCAGGTACAGGATGTGGCACTTGGCCTTGTTGAACCTTATTCAGTCGGCCTTGGCCCATCGGTCCAGCCTGTCCAGATGCCTCTGTAGAGCCTTCCTGCCCTCCAGCAGATCATCATCCCACCCAACTCAGTGTCCTTTCCTGAGGGCGCCCTCAATCTCCACTTGGTTGATAAAGATACTAAACAGGAGTGGCTCCAACACTGATCCCTGGGGAACACCACTAGTGACAGGCTGCCAGCTGGGTTTGATATTGGAATTGGACGTGGCTGAGTTGGGGCCTGTGTGCCATGGAATGGCCAGTTTATCATGGGGCACAGCTGTGTTTTCTAGTCTGCCAAAAGGGCTGAGGTGTAGGTAGTTTAAACCATAGTGTCAGCTGGTTCAGTTCTCCAGGATTCTCTCCCTCTGCCAGTCCTACTCCTCAGCCTTGACCACCTCCCTGAAAACCCTCCAGAGCAGGACCTCAGCCTGGACTCCTGAGGAAGGGCCTGTTTTAGCTGCTGCAGACCCCCAAAGCAAACCCTGAGGTGTGGGGGTCAGGGCAGCCCCAGGGTGAGGGGCTGGGCCACCCATGGGTGCTCTGGGGCTTCTTCACATGAGGCTGCCCTGAGCTGCCCTCATGCTGCCGAGCCTCGCCGAGCCAGGCTGGGATTTTTCCAGGGATCTGGGCATCCATACGCTCTCCTACGTGTCCTGTAGGCTCTGTGAGATGGCTGAGAAGAGATGTCGGTGCCGCTCGCTGCTGAGTTATTCTGACCTCGTCGTTCCTCGCGCAGCCGCACGCCAGAAGGAGCTGCCGTGGGAGCTCCCGGTGCTGGCAGCGATGCCCTGGGCATGGGGAATGAGGCATCCTGTGCTGGGTGCTGGACCCCTGTGTGCTGCTCTGCTTGGGGTGGACACGACCCACGGCCGCTCGGAGGCATCTCCCAGGAGCAGCCTGTGCCCTGCTCCGGGTTGGGCGCGGAAAGGGCGTCATTTCGCCAAGCAGAGTCAGGCCCAGATGGCTGGAATCTCTCCGGCTGGGCAGAGCAGCGCGGAGGTGTCCGTAAATAAAAACAAACAGATGCAGCCTGGGAGCGACGCCTGCGAGCAGCATCCTGCAGCTCAGGGATGAGGCCTTTCTTTGCTTGGCTGAGTGGTCCCTTCAAAGGGGGTGGCAGCTGGTGTGGCTTTTTCCTTCCATTGTGCTTTTGTGAGGCTTGCCTTGTCTCTGGTGGGGATGGGAGGCAGCGTGGTGTGAGCCCCCAGCCCCGTGGGGTGTTGGAGGTGGGAGGGGGCTCACTGTTTGGGTATGGATGTTTCCTGGGAAAGGGTGCTGGCAGGGCTTGGTGGGGAGATGTGCCAGGGATCAGCACGATCCCCTGGGTGCAGATGTGTCCAGCAGCAGCCAAGCCCTTTGCTCCTTTGCCCTGGCTCTGCTGCCTGGCTCTGTGGGTGCATTTGGACAGGAGAGGGCAGGAGCTCAAGGCTGCGTGTGGCCCCTGCTGAGGTGACAGAGACCTGCTTGTGCCTTGCACAGCTCTCTCTGCCACTTCTGCTGTTCGGAGGGTAGCAGGCATGAAGTCCTTTTGGGTGGTCTGTGCTCCTTTGCCTCTTCCAGAAAGTGCCTGTGGAGGGAGTGGGGTGGGTTGTAACCACAGGAGTGTGATCTGCTCGGTAATAAATTTATTAACAGTGTGCTGGTTGCAAAACCCACCGAGCTGGGATGCTCCGGGGCTCTGGACGTCTTCCCATCCACTGTTCCGCTTTGTCAGGGAGGGTATCACAGCTCTGCTCTGCCTCCTCTTGGGATTTCAGCTCTTGTGGAGGACACCTTGAACTCTGTGAGGCCCCAAAAGCTGCCGGAGGAGCTCTGGCTGACTTGCCCTGCCCACCTTGCTCCTGGTGCTCAGTGGCACTGGGGAGGCAGCGGCTCCCAGAGCCATCCCTGCTGCCAGCACTGTGCCTGCTGCATGGCCTGGGGAGATAAAAACCTGGCACAAGAAGGGTTATCCTCACCTACCCTGTGTGGGAGCAAAGTCTGGAGCCCCAGGGTCCCTGGTGCTTCCTGACAGTGCCTGAGGCAGGAGCAGAGGGGCACTGGGAGGATGCTGTGCCTGATGTTGGCAGTGATGCTCCTTCCTTGCCTGTCGCTGGTGAGCAAACCCAGGCTGGGGAATTGTTTGCTGCTCGTGCTGAGCAGCACCCACAGGTGGTTTTGACTGAGACAGGAGCTTTCCACGTGGCTTTGGAAACCTGGGATGCTCACAGCTGGGGAGCATGGAGCCAAAACGCTGGCAGGGTGGACGCTTTAGGTTTCCTTTGGAATGTTTTAATCTTGTTCCTACTTTGGCAGCAGTGCACGGGGGGACACCTCAAGCTTGGGGTGAGAGTTGTGAGGGCTGGCATCATGCCTGGAGCGAGCCCTGGCATGGAGGAGGATGCTGGGAGCAGCTGATCCTTCAGTGCCCTGCATCCCGTGAGCTCTGGCCCCAGGGGCATCTCCTCCTGGTCACTCCTCAGCTGCTGCCTCCCTGGCTTGGGGGATCGGGGCAGTGGGGCCTGGTGATGTGGCTGACACTGGGGGGTCGGAGGCGGTGTGGCACCGAGGGTGTTTCCAGTGACGTGCTTTGGACAGATGGTGCCCTTCTCCAGCCCGGAGTGACAAGTGACATGTGCCCTCCCGACCAGCAGGCTCCATCCGTGTAATTTCCTCTTCACGGGGCTCCCGGCTGGGCTTTGTGCCGCTCCCCCTGTCCACTGCCTGCCCTAAATAACATCTCCCTGCCCTAAATAACATCTCCCTGCCTGCCCATGAGCCCCTGTGTGCCCGAGGGTGAGCTGCCCTCAACCATGAGTACCTCTGAGCTGGCTGTGTGTGGCTTTGGCAGAAACCCTTTCCTTCGGGATTTCTGGGTATGGCAGGGTCCTGTGGGCAGCAGGGATGGGACCAGGCAGGGATGTGGCATCCTTCAGGCAAGGAGCCAGGAGTGTTTTGCTTGTGGAAGGGACAGGCAAATGGTGAAAAGGAGAGGAGCATCCTGGTGAGTGGTGTGGGGTCCTGCTGCCCTTCCCCTGCTGTCAGTCCCAGGCCTGTGTGGTCACGGTACAAGCCTGTGTTTAAATTTAATGGTGGGATTACTTTTTCTCACAGGCTTCTGAAATGGGCTCAGAATTTTGGCAAATTAAGATCCTGCCAGAATGATGGCAAGGAAAGGTGGATAAGCTTGAGAGAAGTTGTGTCAGAGGTGTGTTGTCCTGTGCAGAGCTGCAAAGGCTCCTTGGTGCTTCCCACCCTGCTTGCCCTTGGAGGTGGCTTTTGTGGGATCACAGAGAGGTTTGATAGGAAGGGACATTCAAAGATCATCCAGTGCCACCCCCTACCACGGGCAGGGACACCTTCCACTAGCCCAGGTTGCTCCAAGCCCCGTCCAACCTGGCCTTGGATGCTTCCAGGGGTGGGGCAGCCACAGCTTCTCTGGACAACCTGTGCCAGGGCATCACCACACTCATGGTCCATCCTGACTCCACCCTCAGTTTAACACCAGTCCTGTGCTGGACTCTCAGAGCTCAGGGATTTTCAGGAGACTGGAGGAGAGAGGGAGCCCAGGACACACTTGACTTTCTGGGCTACCAGTGCCCGTGGCCAGGTCACATCCCATTCGTCACCCACCAGTATCCCCAGCCCACCTCCCCAGGGTGCTCCCAACCACCTTTCCTTTGACTCCTTCCTTAGATGACCACCCTGTTGGACACATGATGAGGTGGCAAAGGCTGCTGGTAGGACACGTGTCCCCCCATCTGTGAGGGCTGCTGGGTTTGTCCTTGTCCCTGACATGGAGAGGCTGAGCAGCGTGGGGGGAGGAGAGATTCACTGACCTGAGTGAGGCGTGTCCAGGGCAGTGTTTGAGTTGGCAGGTGCATCTTCCATCACTCACGACTGTATCCTGAGGATCTGTTGGCATTGTCTGAGATCCTGGGAATGTGTTGCTGGGGGTTGGTGTAACTGCCCATCCAATGGGCTCTGGGCACCACCTGCCCTTGTAGAAGGCAGTTGGTGCTTAAAATCAATCACAGCACAAACTAAGAGAGGTTCCAAGTGGTGTGTAAACTGGAATGTGAATATGGATGGTAGTTATACGCCTGTAGCGAGGAGCCATCCATGCAGACATCCTTCCTAGCTTTAGGAGATGATGCTTTGTGACCTCCTCCATGGTGAGCCCTCCTGCCTGCATGCTGTGGGTGCTGGGGGAATGCTTGGGATGCTCCAGGAGCAATGGAGCCTTTGTAGGCATGGCTTTGGGAGCAGTTGTTGACCCGAGGTGGACCTGAGCTTACATGCAGGCTCGCTGCTGGCTGAAGGGATGGCACAGTCGGCAGCAGGGCTGGAATTGGAGGGTGACAGCTGTCACTGTGCTCAGATGGAGCTCCAGCTCAGAGGCTGGAGCAGTGATGACACAGGACAGGGGAGGGACAGGGCTGTTTGGTGACACCAGGGTACAGGAAGGGTGCAACAGAGCCTGCAGCCACATCCTTCCCCTGGCCCTGGGAAGGTGTGGGGGGCTATTGGATGTGGCTGTGCATCCAGCTCTGCCCGGAGCCTGAGCTGTGCTCTGGCTCTTGGTGCTGTGTTGTGACAGCTGGAAGTGGGAGAGATGGTGTGGACTTGGTGTGAGAGCAAACTGCTGAATTTTGAATGCAAAAAGCTTCAGGGAAGAAGCCAGGTTCTGCCTGGTGCAAAGGGCAGTGTCTGCTGCCAGGACTCTATGGCCCCAGCTTGAACCAGCACTGGTGTGGCCAGTGGGACCAGGGCAAGGACTGTCCCCCTGTACTGAGCAGTCTTGAGGCACCTCCAGTCCTGGGGCCAGTTTTGGGCCTCTCATTCCAAGAAAAATGTTGAGGTGCTCAAATGTGTCCAGAGTAGGGAACAGAGCTGGGGAAGGCTCTGGAGCAGCAGGAGCAGCCGAGGGAGCTGGGGGGACTCAGCCTGGAGAAAAGGAGGCTCAGGGGAGACCTTCTGGCTCTGCAACTCCCTGACAGGAGCAGGGAGCCGGGGGAGGTCAGGTTCTTCTCCCAGGGAACAAGGGACAGGTTCATAGGAAATGACTTCAAGTTGCTCCAGAGGTGGTTTAGGTTGGATATTGGGAAAAATATCTTCACTGGAAGGGCTGTCAAACAGACTACCCAGGGTAGTGGTGGAGTCACCATCCCTGAAGGGATTTAACAGATGTGTAGATATGACACTCGGGCAAATTCTAAATTGTGGGCTTTAGGGAACAGTCTTCTGTGCCCACAGAGTGGTGTATAAGGGCAGCAACGTGCCTGCTTTTCCTTGCCAGGGGGAGATTTTCACTGGAATAGTGGCAACTCTGATCATGCAGGCTCTGGGTAAGCATGAATGGGATAAGCATGAATGGGATAGCCATGAATGAGTTACCCAGGCTAAGGGTGCCACAAGCGGTGGCAAGGCTGACACTTTTGGTGACACCACCCAAATCAGTCACTGTAGGGTGAACAGACAGTTTTAGGAGGAAGGATAGATATTTCATCTGGCTTATTTCAATGTAAGAGGCATCTCTCTGGAGACCATAGTGGCTGCCTCTCTGCAAAGTGCAGAGGGGCCACAAGGTGACATGTAACTGTCTGCAACAGTGGGACCATTATGAGATGAACAGGGATAGTCCTCTCTTAAATCTCCACTCCACTGGGCTTCTCTCTTGTGAAGATGGAGTAAGAAGGAACTTTTCCACCCTGTTAATTTTCCATTTCCCTCCGTCACGTTGCTGCTTTGGATAATAACCTTTTAAATGTCTCCTTATGCAAAGGACTGTAATTTTTCCTTCCCCTGTGAGCTTGTGTCCCCCGCCTCGCTGGGACAGGAGGTGTTTTCAGCTCTGGTGACAATGACACACATGCTTCTGCAGACAAGGACAACCCCTCATTTGCCTACTGGGGCTTTACTAGTTCTGTTGTATTATGTGTTCACTCCCACCTTTCCTGCACTCTGCAGCACTCCTTTTATTTTCCCATGGCAGCATCCCTCGTGTTTCCCATTGCAGCATCCCTCATGCTTTCCTGTGGCAGCATCCCCCATGCTTTCCCGTGGCAACATTCCTTGTGTTTCCTGTGGCAGCATCCCTCGTGTTCCCCATCACAGCATTCCTCATGTTTTCCAATGGCAGCATTCCTCGTGTTTTGCCATAACAGCTTCTCTCATATTTTCCCATCATGGCATCCCTTGTATTTTCCCATCTCAGCATCTCTCCTTTTTCCTATTGCAGCATCCCTTGTGTTTTCCCATCATGGCATCCCTCATGTTTCCAATGACAGCATCCCTTGTGTTTTCCAATGGCAGCATCCCTTGTGTTTCTCATCACAGCATCCCTCATGGTTTTCCTATTGCAGCATCCCTCATGCTTTCCCATGGCAGCATCCCCCGTTTCCCATCACAGCTTCCCTCATGCTTTGCTTTCCCGTGGCAGCATTCCTTGTGTTTCCCATGGCAGCATCCCTTGTGTTTTCCCATCACAGCATCCCTCGTGTTTTCCCAATCACAGCATCCCTCGTGTTTCCCATCATGACATCCCTTGTGCTTTCCCATTCCAGCATCCCTGGTGTTTCCCATGGTGGCATCCCTCATGTCCCCATTCCTGCTCTTTTTGTGCTCACACCCAGCTGAGGAAGCCCATGAAGCTCCAGCTCCCTATGGATTCAGCTGTCCTTATCCCTGTCCCGTGCTCGCCATGGCGGCTGTGCCGGGATGTTTTGACTCTGCCTCCCTGCTGGATTTGTCTGTCCTCTGCTCTCTCAGTGTCCTTGGTGCTTGGTGTGACAGTACTCAGGGTGTCCCACGCTCTGGCTGGCATTTGTCCCAGCCCCTGGGAGCAAGGGAGCAAAGGAGTAGGGGAAGATGCTCCTGAAATGGAGCTGTGAACTCTGCAGGAAGCACTCCTTGATGCCTCTCTCTCTCCATGTCATTGCAGGCGAAGGACAGTGATGATGATGATGAAGTCACCGTCAGCGTGGACCGGGATCGCTTCATGGATGAGTTCTTTGAGCAGGTGAGAGGTTTGTTCTTCCAGTGCAGCTTTGAAGCTGGTTCAAACCTTTATGCTGGCTCCAGAGCGGGTTGTGGGGCTGTGGTCCAGGCTCCCACTGCCGGCAGGGAGCAGTGCTTGGGATGGCGATGAGGGTCCTGCCCTGGCTGGTGCTGCTCAGCTGATGCTCGAGGTCCTTGTGGTTCACTCTCTGAGTGCTGGACATCAGGAACCAGCTTCCCTGCAGACCTGAGGCTGTGGTAGTCTCACTTGACCATATGGATGCTTTCCTGCTCCCCCTGCTTCTCCAGAACCCCCTGGGACAACCTGGTGATAGGAGTAGGGGAGCCTCACACCCGGCGCTCGGACCTCTCCCCAGGGCACCTCTGCAGAGCAGCAGTCTCCACATGGGATTCATTTAATTTTGTGCCTCCCATTCCCAAACAAGAGGTTGTCTTCTGGCATGTGGGTGGCTGTCAGATCTGCATGCGGATTTTTAGCACACCCTTAGCATGGCATGTGTGTGGGGGGTGTTAAAGTGGATCTGTGCAGGCAGTGGAGTGGGGACTGGGATAAATCTGATGTGCAGGTGGAGGAAGATGAGCAAAGGGGTGGTGTGAGCCAAAGGAGAAGACAGAGCTGAAGGGTGGGCAGCCTGGCAGGCAGAGAGCACAGGAGAGGTTTCCCCTCCTGGCGATGCCGGTGTCTCCCTGTAGTACAGAAGTGCAGGGAAGATGCCAGCATGAATTTGCTGGGAAACACGGCCTTCCTGGGCTGGGGAGTGAGGATCAAACTGGGCTTCTCAGCCCCTGGAGTGAAGAGCAGTGTGGGAGCAGCCTGGCTCGTGCAGCCTCAGCAGCGTTCTGCCAGAGGGGCAGAGTCTGAGAATCAGTTCTCGTGCTCATTTATATAAATCCCCAAAGTTTCTCAGTGCGTCACAAAGGATACAGGATGTGCAGTCTGTATTACACTGCTGTGACTGCAGAGCCGGCTCCTGGGATGGGAAGCTCTGATTCCTCAGTGGTCCTATAGTTTCCAGCTGGGAAAATATTCATCCAGGAGGATGTTTGGTGTGGTTCAGTCATATCGGGGTTGCCTTGGGACAGAGTTCAGTAATCCCTCTGCTTTCTAGAACCAGAGCTGTCTCACAGCCCACCTGTGTTGCTGTCTGTCTCCACAGGTGGAAGAAATTCGAGGGTTCATCGATAAAATTTCGGAGAACGTGGAGGAAGTGAAGAGGAAGCACAGTGCCATCCTCGCTTCGCCCAACCCCGACGAGAGTGAGTGACCTCCGTGTGTCCTGTGGGCACGTGGCTGGGCCAGGCTGGGCACTGAGGCGGGCTGGAGCCAGGCAGAACTTCTTGTGGCTGTGGTGGATGGTGAAGGAGGCGTGAGACCTGCCTGGGGAGAAGGTGGAGGGGGGTTGGTGGCTTTGAGACCTTCTGAGGTGGTGAGAGTCCAGTGAGGCTGCCAGAGGGGCATTTCTGAAGGAATGGGACAATGTGGAGGCTGGAAAGAGCAAGTGGCTGGTTTTGTGCTGGTTGGCTGTTGTCTTGCTGTGGGCTGCCCGGGAGGGTCTGTGGATGGGGCAGAACCTGCTTGGCCCAGAAATGATGCAGCTCCCTTTTGAGCCCACAGTGGGCACTTGGGACCCCATGTCTTTCTCCTGAGGATGTTTTATTGCTGGCTGGCCAAAGGGTCTGTCTGTTCCAGACCTGTTTCTTCCCCAGACTTGTGTTTCTGAGAAGAGGTTGTGTTGCCAAGAACCAGAGTTGGGGACCACAGCACCCAAGAGGCAATATTTGGAAGTCTGGGGCGGGGGTCTGACAAGAAGGGCAGGTTCTGAGGAGTCCACAGATGAGGGGCTGGCCTTGGGGGTGGTGGGGTCAGTGGAGACTTCCCAGCTTCAGTGTCTGCAAATGCCTGGCTGGGGAGTGGGTGGGACTGAGGGGCTGAGGAAGAGCAGGGCTGGGCACTGGGGCCAGTTCAGGGACAGCACTGGGATGGTTCTGATGCCCCTAACCCAGCCTTGAGGGTGAACCCAGGTGAACTCTCCTTTGCCCACCTCCGTCTTGGTGGTGTCACAGGGGTGGTGGGTGCTGCAGGGACTGTGTGGGATGGCTCCAAGCTGCTGACAGCCCTTGTCCTTGGCAGAGATGCTGCTTTTGTGGTCTGAGTGCTGCTCGTGCTCCCAGGCTGGCAAAAGGGATTCTTAGGGGCTGGAAAGCTGAGACCAGGTCTCTCTTTTACCATCTACCTCCCTTCCATCCACTTCTTGTTTGCCCAGTGCAATTCCATGTCTGTGTGTGGAATTTTTCCTAGAGGTCCCAGGAGGGAGCCTACACACATCTTGCCTTGTGTCCAGCCCTTGTCAGATCAGTAGATACTGTAATTACTTGGAAGGACTGGCCCTTCCTAAGTTGTCTCAGGCTCCCCTCTCCTGGCAGCTGCTCCTCAACTAAAATTTCCTTAGCCAAGCCTGGAAGCGAGGGATTTTCTCCAGGGAATTCACGTGCCCCAGACTGTTGCTCAATCATCCTCCAGGCTCTCGTGCTTGCACTGTAAGATGTTGCAGTGTTCCTGTTTGGGGGTTTTCAGGGAAGAGCTGTCACTGCTTCTGGCTGCTGCACTGGCACAGGGTCTGCTCAGGGCTGCAAAGGGCACTCATGGCCTAAAAGCATAATAATCTATTTAAAAGTCTGAAATCTGCAGTGAACAAGATGTGGTTGACATTGCTGTGGCTTCCAGAAGCTTCCAGGACATTGGGAGTGCTTCTGGTTTTGTTTTACCATGTTACCTTGCCTTGGTGCTGTAGAGAATTCAGTTTGTCATGCCAGGAACTGCTTGGGCAGCAAAAGAAGAGCCCACACATTGTTCAGAAATCAGTGTTCTGTGACATTGTAGTCTGTCCAGGAGGTGCAGCAGGATTGATAGGTGGTGGATAGACTCAGAATCACAGAGTGCTTTGGCTTGGAAGGGACCTTCAAAGGTGATCCAGTTCCACCCTCTGCCATGGGCAGGGACACCTTCCACTACCCAGGTGTCTCCAAACCCTGTCCTACCTGGCCTTGGACACTTCCAGGGATGGGTTAACCACAGCTTCCATGGGCAACCTGTGCCAGGGCCAGTATCTTACCACCCTCACAGGGAAGAATTCCTTCCCAATATCCCATCTAACCCTGCCCTCTGGCAGTGGGAAGCCATTCTCCCTTGTCCTGTCACTCCAGGTCCTTTTCCAAAGTCCCTCCTCAGCTCTCTTGGAGCCCCTTTAGGCACTGGAAGGGGCTCTGAGGTCTCTCCAGACCCTTCTCTTCTCCAAACTGCACAGTCCTAACTTTCTCACCCTCTCTCCATGGCAGAGCTGTCCCAGGCCTGGGACCATTTTGGTGGCCTCCTCTGGCCCTGCCCTGCCGGGTGCATGTCTGTCTGTGCTGGCAGCCTCACCCACACCCTCCTGTGTTCCTCCTGAGCATGCAGAGAGCCCGCTCATTAATGCAGAGGCTTGTTGTAACCCAGGGCAGTGAATTTACTGAGATTAATTTGGGAATCCAGAGGCAAGGTTCCCATGAGGCATGGGAGGGGGGATGGAGCCAAAAGGCACTAAAGTGTAGGTGGTAAGAGGCTCGTTTTGGGGTGGGCTCTCTGATGTTTGCTGTTTAACATGGCAAGGAGTGATGGCTATCAGGGCAAGACATTGCTTTCTGCAGGGATTTGGGATGCTGCTTGTGTCCTCTGGAACAGCACCTCATTTATTTCTTAGTGATCTCCAAGGGCTTTTAGCATCATGTGCAACCCTCACTGCAAGATGATGGGAAATGTTCCTGCAGGGAATCAGAAGCAAGTCACAGACTTCTCATTCTTGTCTGGAGGCACATGTGCTGTGCAGCTTGATTTGGTGTGGGTGTAGCTTCTTCATCAGAGATACAAACTCCTTAAACACCACCAGCAAGTCCCTCCTGGAGCTGGAGAACCTTTGAGTGAGGCTTTAGAAGATCAGGACACAGCTTGACTGGTAGATTGGGTGATGGATGTGCAGTCCAAGTTGCTGTTGGAGCACTGAGTGAAGGGTTGGATGGAGGGATTTGTAGTGGCTGTTGGGTGAATTGCTGCTTTTTCAGGCTCACTAGTAGAGGAGAGGGACTCCACAGATACAATTCCACTGGGATCTGCTTCTTAACTGTCTGTGCTTAGACAGGTGCAAGCCTTGGTGCTCTGCTGTTGTAGAAGTTGAGGTCCAGGTGTCTGTGGGATTTACCCACCTGCCTGGAGTGTGGCAGAGCTGTGGGACTGGATCTGTGTCTCACGGCAAGGCTCATCCCTCCCCTCCCCGCCGATCCCTCTTCTGGCTGCACACACTGTTCTTGGATCTGCCTTGCCACTGCTGCCTGGGCTTATTTTGGAGCCCAGTGGGTGGGCAGCTGGCTGGCTTTGCCACCGAGCCGGCGAGGTGACAGCCCCTGCCTGTGCCTGGCAGCTCTGGCAGACTCTCATCTGGCCACGGGGGCACAGGGAGGGTCTCTCTGCCGAGCTGGGCAGTGTCACAGTGGGGCTGGGCTGGGAGCTGCTGGGGGGGTGTGTTCCTCCTTGCTGCTGCATCTCCAGATTTGAGTCACAGCTCCTGCTAAACCCGTTCCAAAGCCCTTCCCGGTGAGCTGCGGTGCCCGTCGTTGCGCCTGGCACTGGATCCTCCTCGGTCCAGGTCACCTCCCAGAGGAGGTGGCTTTGGGTGGTATTCCAATCAGCGAGGAGTGAAATGATGGTTGGGTTTTTTTTCCCTGGCGTGGTCGGGAAGGATTCCTTTGCCATTCCTCTTCTCCGAGCATGGCATCCCTCCAGTGGCCGCTCTCGGCCCGGCGCTGCGTTATGTAAGGGATGCTGTTTGCTCAATGAATTGCCTCTGGGAACGTAAATCTTCAAATCCCAAGTCGTGCCTGTCAGCCTGTCAGCTCAGCCCATCTCTGCAGGCTTCAGGAGACCCAATAAATATTTCAGACCTGGAAGCAGGTCCATTCCAGCTGTACAAGGACAAAAGGGGAGGCTCAGTTCGGTGGACGCTTGACCCTCCAGCTTCCTAATTTTAGCTGTGCAGGCTCAGGGTGGTAGTGTTGGACACCAGGGCACAGAGCTGGGATGACTTGTTCAATCTCTCTGGCTGCTGGAGGAGATTTGAGTTCCTTGGAGAGTGGCCTCTGTAATTCCTAGTAGACCATTTCCTGGCAGGGAGATGTGCCAGGTGGGCAAGGAGACAAACCGAAGCCACTCACCTCTGTCTGATGTGTTGAGGCAGCACTGGCTGGTGCCAAAAAGGCAATTTGGAGCTGTCTGGGTGCCGAGGCACCTGCTGGACCCCTCTGAGCCAGCTCTGTGTTCTCTTGTAAGCACAACCTCACCTCTCAGCAGGTCCTCTTGGTGGGTGTCACAGCAGGAAGCCCCCTGTGCTCTGAGGAGCTCCTGCTTGGGTGCTGCTGGAGGAGTGAGGCTGGGGCTGGTTCCTGCTGGAGCTGCCTTCCTTGGACATGGCTTTCTGTGCCCTCTCAGCTCCACTTCCCATTTCTGAGGGTACTTTCCCCCTGGTGCCTGGTCCCACCAGGGCAGAGAGGAGGTTTCCTTAAAGACCAGGCGTTGCTGTCGTGCTGTGTTAGAGGCTGTGGGGTCAGGACTGTGTGATACCCCTTTGGGAGGGGCAGTGGAGAGGACAGGTAGGGGTTCAGCCTGGCTTTGTTCTGCTGGCTTCTCTTTGCTTCTCCACCCTCTCTGCTGCCTCCCCCAGCTTCCTTGGGATGGGAAATCAGAGCCAGCCCAGACTTCAGCAGACTTTGAGGAAGGAGGCAAGAGGAGCTAGAGCTGTGGAGAAGCAAATAAGGCCCCAACAGAGCAAGGGGCCTAACAAAATGTGTCTGGCAAAGCAGTTTGTGCCCCCATTCACCTTCCTGCTCTCATCTCTTGCCTGCAGCCTTACTGCAGCTGCCCCTACCCTAGTCACATCCAGCTCTGGTCTGGCCTGAAGCATGGACAGGTTCAGAGTGGCAAATGGAATGGTGTGGGTTGGAAGGGACCTTCAAAGATGATCTTGTTCCAATCCCCCTGCTGTGGCCAGGGACACCTTCCATTAGACCTGGTTGCTCAGGTGGCTGTGTCCTGTCCCCATGTCACACATATGCTTTCTGTCACCTTTGCACGCATTGCTCCAGCTCCATCTTGGAAGAGTTTTGTTTCTCCTGCCAGTAATTCTTGTTGAAGGGCTGTTCTAGGACAGTGGTCAGGACCCACCTTCTCAATTCCAGCCTGAGTCTGTTTATGATCGATTTTTGTACCAGCGTCAGACTGAGAACAAATATATTTAGCTTAAATAGCTGTTTGCCCTTCTGGCTTCATCCTGGTGGGTCCCTGCAGCAGCTCAGGTGCTTTGCATGGGCTTTGCACAGTCCCAGCCTTCCCAGTCCCCAGCACCTGCCCCAGCTCTGGTTTTGAAGGGCTGAGATACCCCAGGACATAAGGCCTCCAGGATTTCTGAGGGGCCCTGGCTGCTGGTCAGCATTTCTTGAGCTTCTCAGCCTTGGTTGTCTTTCACTTCCTCTGGAAATGGGAATCTGTCTGTGTGGGATGGAGTGGGGATTTCCCGTGTTTGGATGGTGAGTGCTGGGCTCAGGCAGCTGCAGGCAATGGGTGTTTGAAGGATGTGGACAGAGCGAGGGCTGGTGGGTCATGGTGGCCTCTACATGTGAGCAAGGGGCTCGGCTCTGTGTTGGGTTGTGGACCCAGCTGTCCAGGGGCTGGACAGTCCAGCCTTCCCCAGGGTCTTTGGGAATAAGCTGGCAAAATGCTGCCCTTCAGCTCTAAACCAGCCCAGCACCTCACAGCACTGATCCTATGGGTGTCATAGGGTGCAAGTGATCAAGGGTGAATGTGGCTGCAGGAATGCTCATGCTGTGGGTGCAGGGATGCTCAGGCCATGGAAGCAGGGATGCTCATGCTGGCCCTCATCTTCCCTGGTCTCTGCCACCACTCAACATAGACCTGTGTGAGGCTCCCACAGGCCTGTTGTGCCCAGCATGGTGACATCCACTGCCAGCCCACGCGTGCTCCCCACAGCAATAGGACACATAGACTTGCTCTTCATCATCCCAGTGCTGCAGTGAGGGGGCCTGGGACATCTCTCTCCTCTCTTCCTGTGCCCCTGTGGCTTTTTCCTTTGTGTCCCCTTAATGTACCACGTTTTATCCCAGGTGAGATTCCCTTTTCCCATGGAGCCCCTCCCCATAGCCCAGCCCCGTGATCACCAGCACCCATTGTCTGCTCCGTCACCCTGAGCAGCGCTGGAGGATCCACCACACCGAGTGCAGAGTAAATAGCAATTAACTGGAGTCTGAATCATGGCAACATGAAAAAAAAGAATCAAAATCAGCTGCTCTGTAATTATTTGGGGCTTAATTTAGACCAAGTGGTTAGTGACACTCCTGGAAGACGTGTTATCGCTGCTGCTGCTGGAAAACTTTCTCTCCTTTGGAGTGTACTCTCTTGCACCCCAGAGCCTGGTGTGTGATGGGCAGGAGGAGGTGGCTGTGGAGCAAGAGTCCATCCTTGCTGTCAGAGGTGCTCCTGCTCCTGTTGTAATTGCAAGAGGGATGTGTGGCTCCTTGGCTTTTGTGTGTCTGGCAGCAGCATCACCCAAGATGGTACCACAGCTCCTGTTCTTGCTGTGTCTTGGGTGGTTTGGGACAGAGTGGGATGTGAAGAACTCTGGGGATGAGGGGACCCAGAGCCATGACTGTTCTAAACCCTGCTGCCCATGGTACCTTTGTGTCTCTGCTGTCTCCTCATGTCTGTGTGTGAATTTGGCCCCTCTCCCTGTTTTTTCCATCCCTGGCTGGTCCTTGAGCCGTGGCTGTGATCCAGGTGGGGGAGTGAGCTGAGCTGTGCCATGCTGGTGGTCCTGGCTGCAGAACGAGGCTGTTAGCCCTTTCCTGCAGCCTGAGTGTTTTGGCCCAGGGAGATTAGAAAGAGAGAGGGAGGGAGAAGGGAAAGGAACCAGAACATGAGGGATATGGCAGCTGTGCCACTCAGCACAGGCTGGCAGAGCTCAGCCCCAGCCCTGCGCTCCCCCAGCCAGCAGTGAGTGCAGTGGGCTGGGGGGAACTTCTGTGGCACAGTGTCCTCAGGCTCTCCTTGCCTCTCCCTGCTGGATTCGGAGCAGTTGGTGCCAGCTGGGCCCTGTGTGCCAAGGGGAGAAGAGGAGCCAGAGAGCCACTGCTGAGGTGGGCAATGAGCTGGGCTGCAGCACTGGCCCAGGCAGGTGGGAAGCTGGGAGGCACAGGGACACGTGCTGCAGTGGCACTGCTCCTGGCTGTCACTTGCTTTTGACTCTGGCCTGTGGTTGAGTTTCTCTCATCTTCCAGCAGCCAGGATCCCTCCCCATCCCTTCCCCATCCCTTCTGTCCTCCTCGTGGCATGAAAATGACTGGGATTCCTAAAGCTTTTGGCTCTCGGGCTTGGTGTTGACAGTGGGGCGGGCAAGTGAGGTGTGAAGGCCAGAGGGTGAAAGAGCAGAAGTGTGGTGCTGCTCTGGGAAGTGCTGGGAGAAGGAAACGGTGGGCTCAGGGGTGGCAGCCCGGCGTCTGCGCGGTGACAAGGCCAGCCCTGCCCTGCCCGCCTGCGTCACCATGGCTGTCACTGCACTGACACCCCTCGAGCCCTGTCCCCTCTGAATGGGCCATGTCACCCAGCTCTGTGCCTTCCTGGGGTGCTGCTGTGCAGGCAGAGGGGGTACAGAACCAGGGGGAGGGGGATGCTGTTCAGCAGAGCCCATCCAGACCCAGCACTGCTGCCTTTGCAACTGGAGCTCAGCCTTCTCCTGCTGAATCTCCATTGTCTCGGTGCTGACGCCAGGGATAATCCCTTATCTGCAGAAACGGGTTTAGGAGGGCTGAGATGAACAAGCCCTAAATCCTGTTACTGTTTCCCGGGATTACTCTGATGCAGGGAAGGCTGGTGCTTTCTAGGCATGCTGAGTGTAGGAGCAGCAGGATCTGGCCAGCAGAGCTGGGCAGGAGCACAGGCAGGAGGAGGAGGGTGGCCAGAACTCCTGGCATCTCCTGGGTCTCCAGCATCACCTGTGGGGATCCCACTGCGGGCACACCAGGGGCTCCTGCTGTGGGGGTGTTCCAAAAACTGACCCTACAAAACTACAGCTAAATTACTGAGAGATGAAAAAGTCAGGGATGGTGAGTGGGAAATGTAGGAACAGCCTGAGGAGGAATTACTGGTGAAAACCCATCAGGTTTGGGGCAGCTGGGAAGGCAGTGGTTGGGTGTGTCCCTGGGTGACTGTACCCTTGTGTGGTGGGGAGCTGTGCGTGGCTGCGCTTCAGGTGGTGATGGGGAGGAGAAGGAGTTGATTAAAGTGGGGATTTTAGGCAAGCAGTGGGTCAAAATGTTGGCCAGAGCGGGAAATCCAAGTGCTGGAGGAACTGGGAGCTCTCACAGCATGGAGACAGGAGCACAGAGGAGCACAGGTGGATCAGGTGTGGTGGAGGAGGTGGGACGGTCCCTGGATGGGTGTGTGGGCTGGTGAGTTGGACAGCAACACTCCAAGGAGGGAAGACTATGGCTGTAGAGAGGGAGAATTCAAGTTAGACAGGCCTGGAGCTTGCCAGAAGTGCTTCCTCTTACCTGTTGGGTCGTGTTGTGTCAGTAGGAAATGGGCAGTCCCTGGGTCAGTGGTGGTGTCTTGTGCAGTGAAAGCTGCACATGCTGTGGTCAGTTTGGCTGCCTGTGGTTTGCCTGCATCAATTAATAAGACATTGAGGAGAAACTGGAAGAGGGACTGAGGGTCTGACAGCCAGGAGACCCAGTGGGAGACTGGGGGCCTGCTGGGGGAGCAAGCTGAACAGTGATGGGACCAGTTCTGACACTCCTGCAGGGAGTGAAACCCTGACAGCCCAAGGGAGCACCAGCCAGGGGATCCCAGCTGTGGGTCTGACATCAGGGTGGCAAGGGGTGCCTGTCCCATCCCTGACCAGTTGGTGCAGAGTAGAACTCCTTACAAAACCAGCTCAGGGAACCAGTGTCTGAGGGGCTCGGGCTGGAATTGGCAAGAACTGGTGAAATGAGCTGGCAAAATGATTTTTCTGCCCTGACCTGGAGCAAACCTGGCACTGGACATACCTGCCTGGCATGGGAATGCCCAGTCACACTGCCCACTGCCCTCCTCACCGTGCTGTGGAGCTGACTGCTCCTTCAGGAATGGGGCCACACTGAGAGTGCTTCTGGTGTGTTCCTTACTAGAGACTTTTTTCCTTCTAAATAATGACAAAATAAAGCCCCATAGAATATGATGGCAGGATAGTCTAGTCTAGTGGTGCTGGACTCTGGCACGGCCCTGGGGCTGCCAGCACGTGGATCTGCACCCAGAGGGGCAGGAACCACCATGCTTGAAAAATGGGAAATGTAGGAGAACACTGAAAACACAAAATCTGCACCAATGTTTTATCCAGTGATAAAAGAAGTGTTCAGATGTGTGCCTTGATGGTACAGCATGGAAAGGCAAAAGGAGATATGCCTAGAGAAAGGTTTGGAATATGATACAAACATCCTGGCTTGTACCAGCAATAGTGATCAGCAGGACCAGGGCAGTGATTGTCCCCCTGAGCTGGGCACTGGTGGGGCATCACCTCACATCTTGGATTCAGTTTTGGGCCCCTCACTCCAAGAAAGACATTGAGGGGCTGA
Source organism: Anabacerthia variegaticeps (assembly GCA_035583185.1). Taxonomy (NCBI): domain Eukaryota; kingdom Metazoa; phylum Chordata; class Aves; order Passeriformes; family Furnariidae; genus Anabacerthia; species Anabacerthia variegaticeps. The sequence continues at coordinate 8,376,376 of JAWWEW010000048.1, read as the reverse complement.
GCATGTCCAGGGAAGGGAATGGAGCTGGGGAAAGGTCTGGAGAGTCAGTTCTGTGAGGAGGAGCAGCTGAGGGGCTCAGGCTGGAGAAAAAAAGGCTCAGGGGGGACCTTCTCGCTTTTTACAGCTCCCTGACTTGAGAGTGGAGGCAGATGAGGGCACATTTCTTCATGGAAAGGGTGGTCAGGCACTGGGACAGGCTGCTCAGGGTGGTGGAGTCTCCATGCCTGGAGGTATTTTACAGACACGTAGATGTGGCACTTGGGGACATGGTTTAGTGGTGGCCTTGGCAGTGCTGGGTTAACAGTCGGACTCGTTGATCTTAGAGGGCTTTTCCAGCCTAAATGATTCCATGATTCTATGCCAATCCTGTTCCTTTTTAAAGGCAGTTCACTCAGTGCTGCTGTAGGTCTGACGGAATCACTGCAGTAATCAAGTGTTTGACTGTCATTCCAGATCATTTCAGCGCTTGTTTGGGGAGAAAACACTCGCACAGCAAACACCTCCCATTTCCCCTCGAACTCTGCCCAAAATCCCTGTGGTTTATAGCCCTGCCACTCCACTCACTTCCCACAGGAGGCTCCTGCCCACTGTCCCACCAGGCCGTGCCAGCCCCCTCCATCCAGCCCCTCTCCGGGGTCTCTGCCCGCCGCTCCCCTCCCGTGCCCGCGGTCCGTCCGGGGGTGCCGCCGGCTGTGCGTGGGTGCAGCAGCAGCAGCTGCACGAGGGGGTGGCAAATAACGATTCCCTGCATCCCAGGAAGATGATTAATCCCCGCGGGGGCACTGCTGCCCATTTGTTGTTACTGGGAGTCCTGCAGAGAGCTGGGTGGAAGGGCTCTGCCTCCTGGAAGTGCCCGGGAGCTGCCGATTCGGAGCAATTGCTGCTCTGGCAGCTGCCAGCCCCAGCCTGTGCAGGCAGAGCCCTGCTGCCTGCCCAGAGATGCCTGCGTGCCATCCAGGGCCTTGGAATCCCACTGGCAGAGCTGGCACACCGGTGTTCACCAGCCTGGAACACCCACATGCAGGCACCCAGGCAGGCATCTGTGGGACATTAGTGGGTACCACTGGGTCCTGTTTCCTGAGCTGGGCAGTGTCTGAGGCCAGGAGCTGTCCAAAAACTCAGTCAGGACTTGGAGTTTCTTTTTGTTTCCCCTTGGTAGACTCCTTTGCTGTCTTCTGGGTTGTCCCCCTCCCCTCTGTCCAGAGGGGATGTGGGAGTGGGAGGATGTCTTATGGGCCTGGCATGGAGGGGTTGACTTCATGCATGTTCCACAGCCCAGACTGATGTGTGCCCGGGCTTCTTCCCCACTGTGGAGGTGAACTCTCTCACCCTCATGGTCCAATGTTTCTTCCCCTTGCCCAACCTGACCCCACACTTGTTCAGTTTAACCCCATTGTCCTGTGCTGGGACCCCAGAGCTGGAGGCCGCTCCAGGGTGGTCTCAGGAGAGTGGAGCAGAGAGGGATCATCCCTTCTCTTGCCTGCTGCCCACACTGCTGGGGATGAGCCCAGGAGGCACTTGCCTTTCTGTGCTGGCAGTGCACATGGCTGGATCACGTCCCATTTGTCACCTCAGTCCTTCTCCACAGGGTGTTCTCCATCCATCCATCCATCCATCCATCCCTCCTGCATCCTCCCCGCTTCCGTCACACCTCTTGCAAATGGTTTTACTGGTCAGAGTTGAAAAAATTCTAGAAAATTAGGAAAGGGTTGAGTCAGCGTCTGAGGTTTTCCTTCTTGTTTTCCTTAGCTTGAATAAAGACGTTGCAATGTCAGACTCTGAGCTCTGTTTCCAAGAAAAAAACATCAGCCTTTGGGAGCTGAAGGACTGCACAGAGGTCACTGATGTCCTAAATTGCTTTTGGTGAATGGAACTTCAACTGGAAAGTCCTTCTCCACAGGGCTGCTCTCCATCCATCCCTCCATCCATCCATGCCTCCATCCATCCCCCAGTCTTTGCTGGTACTGGGGATTATCCTGACCCAGGTCCATGACATTGCCCAGGGCCTTGTTGAACCTCATGAGACTCCCATGGACCCACTGCTGCAGTCTGTCCCAGTCCCTCTGGATGCCCTCCCCTCCTTCCAGCCTTTCTATGGCACCACTCAGCTCAGTGTCATTCACTAACTTGCTGGGGGCTCACTGAATCCATTGTTTATGTCCTGATGAAGGTGTGAAACAGTTCTGGTCCCAGTATGGACCCTTAAACATCATTTGTTCCTGGTTTCCTCTTGCACCTTGAGCTGCAATGATTCGGACGTGGCCCTCCAGCTGATTCCCTCTCCATCTATAGTCCATCCTTCAACCCCCTCTCCTTGCAATTCCAGTTGCCCTGTGTGCCCCCAGCTTTCCCTCTGGGCACGAGCTCCTCTTCAGTGCCAGCTCACTGCAGCTGTGATTCAGCAGCCGTGCTGGAAGCAGCCTTGCATCCGCCAGTGTCTGTCTCATCTCTGTACTAGTTTGAACCTCCAAGGTCATGGCCAAGCTTCCAGCAGGCAGGCAGGAGCACAGGAGAGGAGCCATTCCCATCGGGAGCAGTTGTCCAGGTGAAGATTTAGCCTCTCAGATACAGCCTGAGCACAAACCCTCGGGCTGCATGGCTGGACTGAGGGTCCTGCATCCCTGTGCCCTCTGGGCTCTGCAGGGGCTGTGCACATGTCAGGGCTGCTGCATTGCTCCCCCTTAGTCCCCAAATCCTTCCTGAACACCCCAGCCCAAGGGGTGTGCCTGACCCAGCTGAGGGACCCTCCTCACTGGTGCTGGCCAGAGAAAGGGGACCCACAGCTGTGTGTGGCCACTGTCACTGGGCTGCCCAGCACAGAGCCAGCCATGTAGCTCCCTCTCCTCAAGCAGTGATTTTGTGGATGCCAGTCCTGAGTTTTGTTCCTTCAGCCAGAGCAGAGCTGTGGGAAGGGGCCCTGAGGTATTTTCAAGGGAATTCAGCAAGCAGGTGCAAGTCACAAATATGAGGAGCAACTGGAAAGTGAAATATCATGGAAAGGTGCTGCTGTTTCCAGCTGCTTATGAGCTGGACATCATTCAGAAGGAGCAAAAATTCCCCTTGACCTGTCACTTGGCTTCTACCCCTGCAATTTGCTGTTAAATTATCAGGGCTGGGATGCCCTGCCCCTAATCTGTGGGTGCTCACTGATGCGTATTCCAGATGCTGCACAGCTCCGTGTGCTTGGGGTGGGATGGAGCCCTGAGCCCACACTCCAGGAGTGCCCACACCCTGGATACCCCCTCGCTCAGTGGGGGCACCCAGCCCACTGGGGCTGCCCCAATGGGGGTGTCCTGGCCTGGGGATGGGGATATATTTGTGTGATGTGGTGCTGCTGGGTGATTTTTGTCACACCTGAGACCTTCTGCCTAATGTGGCTGGCTCGTGGATGCAATTCCTGCATCAGTGGAGTGCTGGGCTCTCCTTGCAGGGACTTGTCATGTAGTTAATACGCTCCAGTTCCTCTCCAGTTGGTGATGGTGCTGTGTTTGGACCAGTCTCCTCTGGAGACGGTGACATAAGGACATGTGGGCTGAGGAGGTGTTGCCATGAAATTCTGCCTTGTGACTGAGGGATGAGAGATGGGTTTTGGGTGGACTCGGCAGCCTGAATATGGGATGTTTGCAGATGCTGGCTAATAGGGATGAGGAAATTAATCTGTCACCCCAGTAGTAATCACACCATCACTGTGTTAGTGACAGTGATGGTCTGTGGCTCAGGAGGGACTTTCTCACTCTCTGTAACTCCCTGACAGGAGGGGGGAGCCAGGTGGGGGTCTGGCTCTGCTCCCAGGGAACAAGGGACAGGACAAGCAGAAACGGCCTCAAGCTACAGCAGGGGAAAATATCACAATGGGAAGGGTGTCCAGCCCTGGCACAGCTGCCCAGGGCAGTGGTGGAGTCCCCATCCCTGGAGGGGTTTATCAGCCATCTGGATGTGGCACCTGGGGACGTGGGTTAGTGGTGGCCTTGGCAGTGCTGGGGAATGGTTGGACTCAGTGGTCTCAGAGGGCTTTTCCAACCTAAGTGATGCAGTGACTGGGGCAATGGGATGAATTATTGCTGTTGCAGACAGGGTGGCTGCGGAGGCTCTGACCAGGCAGCACAAGGTCTGAAGGCTCTTGGAGGAGAACGCAGCTTCTTCATAGTCCTGTGACTTCCCTCGTGGTGCCACGTCCCCTTCCATGTCCCTGGAGCCCTTCCTGCCAATCCTGGGGTCTGCTGGAGGGAGACTTTCTTTGAGGGCAGGCAGCATAAATCTTGAGCTTGTTTTTAATGCCAGCAGAGCCTGCTTAATAGGTTTAAGCATCTTATCTCTCAGCACTGTTAATGAGTTTCCAGGCCCCACAGAGGTGGAGTAGAACTATATTTTCCTAATCTAGTTATCAGTTTATTGGCAAAAATGTAAATAAAAGGGTTGCTTTGGATGCAAGTGAAAAAAAAGTGCTGTCTGAAGAAACACTGAGCATCATGGGATGGATAACAGAGGATCAGGCAAGGCCAGGGAATTGTCAGGGAAAGAAGATAAAATGCAGCTGGGACATGGCCTCTGATGTCTGCCCTGGGGCTCTCCCATGGAAGATTTTTCTTCTTAATCACATGAAGCTGCAGATGTTGGGAGCATTTATTGAGTCACTTATGAATGTGCCCTACTGGTAGAAGAGCTCACGAAGAGTTAATGGATGATTAATTAGCTTCGAGGTAAACAATTAATCAAGTAGTGTGGACTCTGACAGGTCAGGACTTGGCTTCTGGTCTGTAAATACTGATGTGTGTGCAGCTGAAGACCATCTTGTGCAGATATTCTTTATTACCAGCCTCCAGTGAACCACTTCCCTGTGCACTTTTAGTACGAAGGGTGATCCATCATCATTCTGATAACTGCCGAGGCTGGTCAGGGCTGGAAGTGGCATTTAGGCATTTAGATATTGGGAAGAAATTCTTCCCTGGGAGGCTGGGCAGGCCCTGGCACAGGTTGGGCAGAGAAGCTGTGGCTGCCCCATCCCTGGAAGTGTCCAATGCCAGGTTGGATGGGCCTCGGAGAAACCTGAGCTAGTGGAAGGTGTCCCTGGCAGGGGGTGGATTAAGGTGGTCTCTGAGGTCCCTCCCAACCTAAACCGCTCTGTGAGTCCATGATTCTATTGATCTGTGAAATGTCCTAGATGTTTTGATGTAAACTATCCCCAAAGCAGCTGAGGGTGTGTACATGTGGGAGAGAATGTGGGGGGGTGTGCCATTTCCTACAATCCAAAGGCTTCTTTGTTGGTGTCCCCATAGCTGTCACCTCCATGGCCCCAGTTTGAGCCTGCTGGAAGCCTTTCCCTCCAGGTCTGCTCAAAAGGGTGGGTATCACAGTATCACAGAATGGTTTGGTTTGGAAGTGACTTTAAAACTCATCTCCTTCCACCCCTACCGTGGGCAGGGACACCTTCCACTAGACCATGGTGCTCCAAGTCCCATCCAGCCTGGTACAAGTGTTGAAACTTCTTCCTGTGTCCCTCAAACCACGGCCATGAAGGGAACAGCTTCTGGGGAAAGTTTTGGTGGAAAATAAATCAAATTCTGATGTGCTCACATGCAGACTGAGCCTGTGTCAGTTCCAGCCTTCCTCTAGTGCCCGGATATGAATCCATCCCTTGTTCCGTGCCTGTGGTTGATGCTTGGAATATTGCTTGGCTTTTTACTGCAACTTGAAAAGGTTTAGGGTTGCATTAATATTTCAAAACCTGCAATAAACCGTTGGGCTTTTACAGCCAGACTGGTTGTGTCGAAGGGTTTCAAGTTCACTGTTTTGATCTTTGGGTCCTGGTGTCCAGTACAAACAGTCTTTAGTATCTTAAATTAAGTGCTGTCTTAAAAAGTGTAATCCTCCAAAGGCTCAGGGGAAAATGGACCTTAACCTTGGGTGAAGAGCCACTGAGTTCAAGAAGAAGCTGACCCTGAGGGGTCTCTGGAGCCCTGAGAGCAATTGGGGCAGCTCAGGATGCATTAGCATTTATCAAGAGCAAAGAAGCAGAGATAGGAAGACAGTGCAATTTGTTTCTGTGGTTACTTCAATTAATCAGTGGACAGAAAAACACAAGTTTCTCCTGAAAAGTTTCTGGGTCAAAAGCAGAGCAGGGGCAGATGGGCCGGAAGAGTTTCTCTGCAATCCCTTTGCCTTTGGCTTGTTGGAATGAGCTGTGATGCTGCCATGCTCCTCCAGGCTGCAGGGAGCTGCTCTTCCCAGACTGCCAGGACTTGTCTTTGAAGCTTTTCATTGAAGAAACAAGGCTGAAGTTCTGGAGTTCTCTCAGTCAGCCAAAGCCACCGGTGGGAAACCGTGGCTGGTGTGACCTCTGCCAGCCCTTTCCTTTCTTGTCCTTTTTAGCATAGTGAGAAGGTTTTGAGGAGAGGTGGCAATGTCGAGACTTGAAAGGCTCCTCTTTCTGTGGGAGGAACAGCAGAGCCAGCCAGGTGCTAAATTTGTTCTCTGCAAAGCCCTGTCCTTGTGTGGTGAGGAATGTCCTCCACGTTGTACCTCTGCTTGGAAGGAGCAAGAAGTCTCTGCGTCGCTTCTTCTCACCTCACCTAATGTTTTTTTTATGAAAAGCAATTGAAACCTTGTGCTGACACCTTGTTTTTTAGGGCCAAGTCCCTCCTGAACATGGGGTCACCTGGAAAAGCATCTGCCTGTGGTGATGGTAGAAGGTGACTCTGCGGAGTGTTGGACAATGATGTGGAGTAACATTTTTTTCTGTTGAGGGCTTAAAGGTTTTGAAACTGTGATGATAAAACACGTCCATGCCTTTGTCACCCTCCCCTTCCTGAGCAGGTTGGGTGTGTGAGAGAGGAGGTGGGATTTTTCTGTACAGGTGTGGGATTTTAGGAGGATGCAGCTGAGTGACTCATGTGTGTTCAACCCAAGTCAGAAAGTAGGACACGTTTATGCAAGGCATGTTAATGTCTCTTAAAAATGCCTCAGCTATAAGAAATGTCTTATTCTTGGCATCCATCTGGGTTCTTGCAGAGACGGTGCTTAGAGTGGGTAACAGCACCATGTGTGGATTATATATCTCACCATGACCAAAAGGAATCTGGAGCTCCCAATCTGGAAGATAATTCTGTGCCTTGAGAGTACTGCGAGGGCTTTTAATAGCTGCTGGTGCTACAGGAAAGCAGCCTGGTGGGAAAGCAAGTTGGAGAATGTAAGCAGAATATCACCCACCTTATTTTCCTCTGAGTTTTATGAAGATCCTGCTTAGCAGCTCCACTTCTGCAGTGGTGGAGCCACGTCAAATGGAGCTGCTCTCAACATTTAACTGGGGAAGGATGCGTAATTTTTGCTCTTAATTGGAAAGATAATGAAGCGACATCTAAACCCTCAGTCTTGTTCTTTTTTGTTTGTCCTGTTGTTCAGTTTTATGTGAAAAAGTGCTGGTAAAAGGAGTTGGCAGTGTTTGCCATCACAGCTCCATTTCCTGGGTGGACCCATCGCTGTGCCAGCCCTGAGCAGGGTCCTGCTCACAGCACGTGGACCCTGGAGAGCTCCTGGGACCTGAGGAGCTCCTGCTCTCTCCCTAGAGGAGCTCTGAGCTGCTTCTTCCAGCAGCCTGAAGTGAATTCACTTTGCTGGTGAAGTGCTTCCTGTTGGAACCCACCTGTGAACCCACCACTGGTGGGAAGGTGGTGACTGATATGAATGGAGCAGCTGGGCTTGACTTCCTATCAGCTCACTGGCTGTGAGCAGCAGAAGGAATGGAAAAAAATCCATATTATTGTGATTGACGTAGTCTGTTACATGAAAAATCCAAATCTTTATGATGGAAACAGGCTTTTTTGAGCCCCTGGTGGGGTTTTCTTGCAGACAGCTACTCTGGCTGTGGGGAATGCTGCTGCTGCCTTGCTCCACCTCTAGCAGGGGGACCATAATCCTGTGATCCTGGGGTTGGTATTCCTATTTCCAACTTGGAATTCAGTAAGAGAGCAATTTGAGTTACCTGGAGGCACCGAGCTCTGAACTGTCCACGTTGGTCTAAAGCATGACCTGAAGTTTTAGGCAGCAATTCTGGCTTGATGGGACCTGGGGCATAGAAAACTCTCCTTCCTTATGTGTGCCTGGAGTTCCTAATTAGCATCACTGTCTGAATGTAAATGCAAAATACCTTCCTGCTTTGCATACAGGAGAAATCATGGCCAGCAGTGCTGGAGCAGGACAGTCTGGTGCTGGCTGCCCACCCTGCCCTGAGCTGTTCCCCAGCTGGATTCCTGGCGGTTAGATGTGCTCTCTGACCTGATCCTCCCCTGGCAAACGTGAAGGATCCGAGGGCTGGAGCCCCTCAGCCCTGGAGACAGGCTGAGAGAGCTGGGGATGTTCAGCCTGGAGGAGCAAAGGCTTCAGGGAGACTTAAGAGCTCCTTCCAGTGCCTAAAGGGGGTTTATAAAAAAGAGGGAGAGTGATTTTTTATGGGAAGATAGTGATAGGACAAGGGGGAACAGGTTTAATCTAAAAGAGGAGAGATTTAGTTTAGATACTAGGAAGAAATTTCTCCCTGTGAGGGTGGGCAGGCCCTGGCACAGGTTGGGCAGAGAAGCTGTGGCTGCCCCATCCCTGGAAATGTCCAAGGCCAGGTTGGACGGGGCTTGGAGTAACCTGGGCTAGTGGAAGGTGCCCCTGTCCATGGCATGGTGTTGAAATGAAATGATCTTTAAAGTCCCTTCCAACCCAAACCATTCCATGATTCTGTGATTCTCTGAAATGCCCTGCAGGCTCCAGGTGTTGTGCTGAGCTGCTCCTGCTCTGGCACAGGCTCATTCTGTGCCCGACCACACTGAGATGTGCAGATGCTGCTGCTGCTGGGGGCAGTGGAAGGGGGTTGGCAGGGCTGGTTTCCCTGTGTGAGGAGGTTCCATATCCTCCTCCAGGACAGCCCTGTGGAGTTTCCAAACCCCCAGGCTGGGGCAGGCTGGAAGTGAATCTGTCCTCTCCTCGAGCAGCCTGTGTGGCCAGACACAGGGCAGGTGGGCCCCAAGACCCAAGGGTGGGACCCAAGCAGCGATGCTCAGCCATTCCACCATGGGCATCGTCCGGGGGCTTCTCCTCCTGCATCCCCCTCACCTCCCCCTTCCTCTGGCTGCCTCTGTGGGAGCTCTGCCCTCGGCAGAGACCAAAATAGCTGCCACAGAGCTATTGAAATGTCAGGAGGAAGCAGGCAGAGCCGGGCCATGGTGTTGACAAACTGCTGCTGTGTGCATGGTCGGGGCCACTGCCCTGTGCTGGGGTGGCCCTTCATTAAGTGTCAGCAGGGCAGGCCCCGGGGAAGTGCTGGATAAAAACTGCTGCAGAGCTGTCCCCCCTTGCTGGCAGAGGCAGGGCCATCTCCCCATTCCTGCCACCCAGCCTCTCACTTGGGTCTGTCTGTGGAAAGCACTGGTGGGTGAGGAAGGGTCCTGACTTCCATCTCTTCATGCTATCGGGATGCCTGAGGGCTTCATCTGCCACACAGCATCTTCAGTGTGAGGGCAGGAGGTGCCACCTTGCCTTGGCAGGAGGGAGATGCTGAATCGAGTAGGAAGAGCTTTGGAATGAGCTATTAAGTCCTTGCAGGTTCCTAATGTGTAATAATTAATGGTAAGAGAAAAATCCCGATGGGTTGCTGGGTGTGCCAGAGGGGAACAGCTCCATGGCCAGTGTGTGCATGTGCAATCAGGCTGAAAGGCAGTGCCAACCTGAACTGTTACTGCTCGGGGTGGTGTCTGCAGTGTGAAAGGCTGGGATATTTTCCCCAAAATGTTGCAGAGGTTCATCCCTTTGGAGCCATCTGGCCTTTGCAGCACCGCTCCAGTGTTGGATTTCGCATCCTTGCTGAGTGTGATGCTGCTGCATATTCCTGGTTATTTCCTGCTCCTGTGGTGTGCAGGCAGCTTTGGGGGAGGAGGTGAAGAAGGAAGAAAGGACATGCAGAGAGAAAGGCAGCTGGTTGGTGTAGTCAGACACCTGGGGGGGCTTGGCTGAGCTTCCCAATCAGGCAGTGCAGGTGGGGCAGGACCCCAGTGCCTTGAGCCATGGTGTGTGGACTTGGTAAATCCAGTTTAACAAAGGAGGTAGCCCAGGAGATCAAGGTCTTGATGGAAAAACATGGTGGAGACTGACCAGCTCTTCAGTTTTCACCATTTCCTCCTGTAAGGTGAAGCAGATCATAACAATCATCTCTTGGACTCTGGGATTTTCTTCTGTAAGGCATTTTCTCTTGTTCCTGAACCATTTTTACTGCTAATGCCATCTCCTTGCTTTACTGGGTCTCCTCCCAGCTGCTTCAGCCAGTGTCCAGATGAGGAATTGCCTTTTGTGTGTGTCCAGCAAGGGGCAGGCTGTGCCCTTTACCCCTCTCACCCCTGCCCAGTGGAGCTACATGGAACAGGAGACGTTCTGCAGCTGTGTGACCTCCCATGACATGACCAAAACACAGCACAGCAGCATCTTTTTGCTGGTGTGACACATGACAGGGCACTGCAGCTCCTTATTTTCACATAATCAAATTGGTTGGGGTGGGAAGTGACTTTAGGAGATCACCCGGTCCAACATTCCTGCTCAAGCTGAGTCATCTGGAGGAGACTTGCCAGGACCATGTCCAGGTGGTATGTGAATATCTCCAAGGATGGAGACTCCACAGTGTCTATGGGTCACCACTGCAGTAAAAACCTTTTCCTTAAAGAACCCCAGGCTGGTTGGTGTTGGCAGAGACCTCTGCTCCACCTCTGGAGGCTGTGGGAAATCAAAAGCAGGAAAGACTGAAATCCTGCCACACCAAAGGGGTTGGCTGAGTGATGTGTCCTCCATGAAAGGGATGAGGCCTCAGTCAGGGAGATTCCTGAGCAGATTTGGTGCCTACTGTGGTCCAGAGCACATGAGCTCTGGGTCAGGGGAGGCTGCTGGGGGACACAGGTCCCCTTCACTGTCAAGTGGACCATGTCTGGGGATGGGTAGTGTCTGGTTCTGAGAAGAACTTTGGAGACCATTATTAGTTCCTGAGGTGGAGACAAGAACCTGTCCCTCCTGACCATTGCACACAGGTGTGGTACCTCCTGCAGCACAGCCTTTGGGACAGCCCCTGTCCCAGTGCCAGGCTGGCAGTCCCGTGGCCTGCCTGAGCCTGGAATGGGGAATCCTGAGCTTCCCTCGACCCAGCAGGAGGGGATTCAATAACCACAGACTGCAAGAAGCCATCAAGCCAAGTATTAGTGATCACCAGCTCCCTGAAAATTGGATTAACCAGATCTTCTCCTGAGATTAGGTGGCTTTCAGGCTGCTGTGTGTGTGGGCAGCTCTCCCATGGGCCAGCACCCGTGTGCAGTGATCAGGCAGCATCTCTAGACCTCCCTTGGGTGAAATCCTGCTTTCCATCCTCTGTTGCACTTGATTTTCTTCTGATACATCCTCATCTGGGCAGTGTGGGGACTCAGGGTCAGTGTTGTGTTCAGAGGTGGGATCCCAGCCCCTGTCTGTCTGCACTGCCTGTCCTCAGCACAGTGCTGTGCTGAGCTTGGGGAGTCTCAGTCTGCCTGGCTCCTGCTCACATTTGCTCTTTCCCAAGAACAAAATGCCTTTGGTCCCCACATGTATCATCCTGCCTTCGGCTGCTGCCTTCCTTGGAACCTCCTCCCAGCGTACGAGGTCCTGGAGCTGTATTTGACTGTTAGATTATTGTTCTCCATAGGAACCAGCTGAGATTTGTCCTTTTCCAGGATGTCCAAAATCGATTTTAGCCTGGATTTGTCGTTAATCAAGTGTGCCTTTCGATCAGATAGGCGAAGCCAGCACAGCTCTCCCGAGCTGGTGGGTGGGTTTTCCTCCAGCCTGAAAGCTCTTAATGAAAACACTGAATGGAACCTGCCCCGGGATTGACTCCCCCCACCATGGGACTAATCCATCATTTTCCCCCAACCTAAATCTTTAACCATCTGGTCCCTGTGTCCAGCCTGGTGGTGTGGGTGTGACATACCCACACATCCCTGACTATTGTATCCTGCTGGAAAACCAGAGACACTCTCCTTTCTGCTTTTCCTTCCTTGCACATCTTGCTTTGATTACACCTATCAAATTTGATGTCACCTATTGATTTTGCCTGTTCGATTTCACCTCTCCTGGACCTGATCTTGCTCTGAGCTGTATTGGACCCACCCTACTGGGGAGTGCTCAGCAAGGGTGCCTTTTTCACATCCGCAACAGCTGGAGGGTGATGCTGTCTTTCCTGAGGATCACCTGGGTGTGTTAGAGCTGAGAATCACGTGGGTTTGTTAAAGCTGAGCCTCACCTGGGTGTGATGGAGTTGTCTGTCACTGAGAGCTGGTAAGAGCTGGCAGAGCTGGGGTTGGGCTCTGCAGTTGTGAGGGAGAACATTGCTGGCTCTTTGAGACTGTCTGCACCTCCTAATGTGAGTGTGGGCAGTGGCTCTATGTGTTTTGTGTGTGCAGCCCCACAGCTGCATGTAAGTGCTTTGGGTTTGGATTAGGGGCTGCAAAGGTAGGGAAGAATAACTTGGGAAAAGGCAGTTGATGGGGAAAAGCCTCTGTCTCTTAGGGGTTGGTGAGGAGGGACAGGATGCACCATAACTGTGATGTACAGAATGCCCTGGGCATGGACACAGATGGTTAGAAGATACGTCAGTGCAAGATTTTCCCAAGGGTTCCCCCAAGGAATATAAGTCCTGCTCTCTGAAAGGTAGAAACAGCACCCTGCAGAGTGAGGGACATCCCTTCCTGGGCAAGCAGGGGAGGAGGATGAGGGGCTGCTGTGGCTGTGTTGGGGTTGCTGAGGTCCTGGGGATGGAATAATGGAATCATTAGGGTTGGAAAATACCTCCAAGATCATTGAGTCAAACTGTCACCTCAGCACTGCCAAAGCCATCACTAAGCCATGTCCCCAGGTGCCACATCTACACACCTTTTAAATCCCTGCAGGGGTGGTGACTCAACCACTGCCCTGATCCAATGCCTGACCACCCTTTCCAAAAAGAAATTTTCCCAATATCCAATCTAAACCTCCCCAGGCACAACTTGAGGCCATTTCTTCTTGTCCTGTCCCTTGTTCTCTGGAAGAAGAGCCCAACCTGGCTCCCCCCTCCTGTCAGGATGTTGCAGAGACTGAGAAGGTCCCCCCTGAGCCTCCTTTTCTCCAGGCTGAGCCCCCCCAGCTCCCTCAGCTGCTCCTGCTGCTCCAGCCCCTTCCCCAGCTCTGTTCCCTTCTCTGGACACGCTGCAGCCCCTCAATGTCGTCTTGTCCTGAGGGGCCCAAAACTGCCCAAAGGATTGGAGGGAGTGGGGAAAGCAAATCCTGGCAAAGGATCTGGAGAGTGAAGTGCCAGAGGAGGATGAATTCCAGTGTGCAGAGAGGGAGCAGGCTGGGAAAGCTGCAAATAAGGGAGACAGACAGCAAGAGGTGTCCAGCATAGTGGGGGACGAGGGTTTAGGAGGAGGCTACAGGGATGGGGGGCCAGGAAGGATTGGGAAGAGGCTGCAGGGATGGGGGGCCAGGAGAGATTGGGAGGAGGCTGCAGGGATTGGGGGGCCAGGATGAAGCAGGGGAGTTGGAGCTGACGGGGAAGTGTGGGGGCCATCACGAGACTGTACACAAAAATATTTCCTCTGCAAGAGCTGAGGAGGGTGAGTGAGTTCTTGGCAGTTGGTCTGTGCAATGCCAGCTCTGCATCCATCCTGTTTTCCACCCCTTCCTGTATAGCCTGAGCGTATCCTTGCTTAGTTTTGCAGGAATTTCTAGTGTTTCTGTTGTTTTCTCTTCATTCCAGCTGTGTGGTTTCATCTTTCTTGCTGAAGGCAAATTGGTTTTCCTCCGTCCACCCCTCCCACCATTCCCAGTTTGTCTGGGGATTTTTTTGGAGCAGTCAGAGGTCACCTGCCCTGCTCCGAGGTCATGGAGCAAGGACAATGCAGGAAGGCTGGGGCGGTGAACTGGGGAAAAAGCGAGGCTCGGTGGTCCCCTTGCTTTTGGGATTCCCTGTTCCCTCCTCCACTGGAGTGGAGCTTTCCCCTCGGATGAGCTCCTGAGTGCTGGTGACATGGCAGTGACGCCGGTGGCTGACGCTGTGCTGGGGAGGAGTGGGAGGCTGGAGCGAGCGTGCCGGGGAGCACGTCGGCACTGCCACGGCCATGGCTGCCCATGCTTATGGCTCCCACGGCACTGCCTGCCATGGCACACAGCTCCCACAGCTCCCACAGCTCCCACGGCACTGCCTGCCACGGCACACGGCTCCCACAGCTCCCACACAGATCCCACAGCTCCCACACAGATCCCATGGCTCCCACAGCTCCCACAGCACATAGATTCCATGGCCCACGGCTCCCACAGCTCCCACAGCTCCCACAGCTCCCACAGCACATAGATTCCATGGCCCACGGCTCCCACAGCTCCCACAGCTCCCACAGCTCCCACA
>JAWWEW010000048.1:8327654-8361848 GCA_035583185.1 Anabacerthia variegaticeps | reverse complement strand
CACACAGCTCCCACAGCACACACAGCTCCCGCACAGCTCCCTCAGCTCCCGCACAGCTCCCACACAGCTCCCACAGCACACACAGCTCCCACACAGCTCCCTCAGCACACACAGCTCCCGCACAGCTCCCACAGCACACACAGCTCCCACACAGCTCCCACAGCACACACAGCTCCCACAGCTCCCACAGCTCCCACAGCACCCACTCAGCTCCCACAGCTCCCACAGCTCCCACAGCTCCCACAGCTCCCACTCAGATCCCACAGCTCCCACAGCACACACAGCTCCCACACAGCTCCCACAGCACACACAGCTCCCGCACAGCTCCCTCAGCTCCCGCACAGCTCCCACACAGCTCCCACAGCTCCCACAGCTCCCACAGCTCCCACTCAGATCCCACAGCTCCCACACAGCTCGCACAGCTCCCACAGCACATAGATCCCATGGCACACATGTCCCACAGCTCCCACAGCACACAATTCCCACACAGCTCCCACGGCATGCAGATCCCACGGCACACGGCTGCTGCACCACACAGCTCCCAGAGCACACGGCTCCCACACGGCTCCCACGTCACATGGATCCTATGGCACATGACTGCTACAGCACACACAGCTCCCACAGAACACGGCTCCTACAGCACACACAGCACACACAGCTCCCACAGTGCACAGAGCTCCCACAGCACACAGCTCCCACAGCATCTTCAGCTCACACAGCTCCCTCAGATCACACACAGATCCCACAGCTCCAACACAGCTCCCACATCACACAGCTCCCAGAGCACACAGCTCCCACACAGCTCACACAGCTCCCACACAGCTCACACAGCTCTGACACAGCTCCCACACAGATCCCACAGCTCCCTCAGCTCCCACACAGCTCCCACAGCTCCCACACAGCTCCCACAGCACGCAGAGCTCCCACAGCACACATAGCTCCCTCAGCTCCCACACAGCTCCCTCAGCTCCCACAGCTCCCTCAAATCACACACAGATCCCACAGCTGCGACACAGCTCCCACAGCACAGAGAGCTCCCAGAGCACACAGCTCCCACACAGCTCCCACACAGCTCCTACAGCTCCTGCAGCTCCGACAGCACACAGCTCCCCCAGTGAACAACTCCCACATCCCACAGCTCCCACGGCACACAGCTCCCACATCCCACAGCTCCCAGGGCACACAGCTCCCACATCACACAGCTCCCAGGGCACACAGCTCCCACATCCCACAGCTGACACATCACACAGCTCCCACATCCCACAGCTCCCACATCCCACAGCTCCCACATCCCACAGCTCCCACATCACACAGCTCCCACATCCCACAGCTCCCACATCCCACAGCTGACACATGACACAGCTCCCACATCACACAGCTCCCACGGCACACAGCTCCCAAGCAGCAGGACCTGGAGGGCACAGGGTGATGGTGTCAGGAGGGACAGTGCTGTGAGGTGGATACTTTTACCTTCTTGACCTTTCCCTGCCAGTGGGCCTTTTGGATCTCACACATTTACAGGGCAACTTGGGTATGATATCTTCCGGATTGGAAGTTTGGGCTATCCCGTTTCCATGAGGTAGTGGAGTCTGAAGAAGCTGCCAGACAAGCAGTGTGCAGGGATGACGGCTGCAGGTGACAGTGGCTGCAGGATGACCCTTTAGCCCCTCCTGGGCACCATGACCTGCCTGTGTGTTGTCCTTGCTGAGACCTGAGGAGTAGAGTGAAGTCACACAGTTCCCTGCACTTCAGTCAGTGTTTAAAAATATAAATCAGGCCACTTTTTTTTAAGTGAAAAAACGCTGGATTGGGCAGGTGTGTGAACTCTTGATAGGTGCTTTCTGGGGCTTTATTTCACACATGCTGCTTTGGGTACCAACAGCAGCATCTCGAGTGCACACTCAGCTGAAGCTCTGGGGGGTAGATCTGCTTCAGGTCATTTTTTTCACCAGTGCTAGAAAAAGTTTTCAGCCAGAGGTAATACTTGCTCTTTATCATGGAAATGTGCAACTCTAAAAATAACCTTTCCACAGTTTCCTGGCTGGATGCCTTTCCACACAAAGCCCGGTGTCTTTTTTGTCCAAATGGGCTCACTGTGGGGGATCTGCATCACCTTGTGCAGGGGTGAAGGACTTCCCTTCCCTCCTGTGCTGGACCCAGTCCCCACATCAGGCCCTGCTTCTCCCCCATCCCTTGGGATGCTCAGTCAAGGAGCCCCTTGTGGACACAGATTTGCTGTTTCATCCTGAACAGTGTAAATGCAGCATTTGGGGTGCATCTGTTCTTGGGAAGAGCCATGGTGTGTCCTGGGAAGGTGGATAAGGTGCCTTAGAATACTGGAGTGCCAGAAATAAAGTTGCCAAAGCATGGGAACCTCATAGAGTTCAATCAGGCTAAGGGCAAGGTCCTGCACCTGGGTTGGGGCAATCCTTAGTGCCAGCACAGACTGGAGGGTGGATGGATCCCTTCCAGCCCAAACCTCTCTGTGAGTGCATGATCCTAAAAGCATTGGACAAAAAGGAATTATTTAATTGCTCCAGGCATCTCTGCTACAAGACCAATTAAAACCCCAGAAAATTGCAATTGCTAATTTGTGATTCCAAATCCAGCCTAGTTTGTGTTCCTCAGTCCTGGAAGAAATATTTATATGGCTGGAGTGTAAAATCCCCTCATCACAGCCTGGGGGAAGGACCCCTGTGCAGCCCCCACTGCTCAGGGGCAGGTCTTGGCACCAGGAACTCCTGGTGATCTGGATGATCCCAGCTTGCTCCTTGATATCAAGTGTTCATGGAATCAATTGAAGGCACTTGATCCTCCCTGCATCCTTCAGTGTTTCTTACCACTTCTCTGTACCTCCTACTCTTGGAGCTTTACTTGCCGTGGATTTACATTCATCTCTGTTTTCCCGTACATGGTGAGGAGGAGGAGAATATTTTCCCACCCTCTCCTGGTGGCACAGAAACTGGAGCTGGAAAACTCACCCAGCAGCCTGAAGGACAGGCTGAAGTCTTTGTGAGGTGCTTAAAGAACAGCAGAAATCTTTCAGCCACTTTGGTTCATTAACAAAGGAAACTGGGAGAATAATGCAGAAAGGACACAAACATATGGGAAATGGGTTTTTTTGGGGAAAACACGTGATGTATCTTATGCTGATTAAATTCCAACGTTCCAACAGTAAATCAGGTTGTTGCTAAACAGTCAATACCAAAAATAGACGCTGCTGGATCCAGGCTACCTGAAGGTATTGATTGGGAAGTTTTCCAGGAGCTGAGTAAGACGGTGCCTCTGCCATTAGTGTTGATTTCCAATAATTCCTGGCATACCTGGCAGGCACAAGGAGGTAGCACAGCTCGATTTTTTTAAAGGGAGAGGGAATGAACTGGGTAATTATTGACTGATTAACCCACCCTTGCTTCTGGGAAAAATAAATGGAGTATTTGAAGTGGAATTTGATCAGGAGAGTTAAAGGAGGGTAAGACAATTAGTGCGGTTGGTGTTGTAAAAATAGAGCAAGGAGCTTTGGTTGGTACCTGTGCCCTCAGTGCCCGTGGGAGGGCTGGGATGGCTTTGGTCCCTGTGAGCCCCAGCAATGCATCCCAGTTGCCCTGTGTCCATCCTGGAGCTGCTGGGGGTTTGTGTGTGGCTCCAGGTGGGATGGGAGTGGGCGCTGGAGTGAGTGGGTGCTGTTTAGTGCCAGCCTGGAGCTAACAGGAGGATGGAGGGGCCTGGAGGAGAACACAGGGAGGACAGGAGGAGAGCATGGACAGGGAAGGAGCTCATCAGCCAGCTAATTGCTCCCAGAGAGCTGGACACCCCAGAACCTTGGGGATGCTGCTGCAGGGCTGGGAAGCTCTGACAGATGGGCACGTTTGCAGCAGGTGGGAGCAGCATCCACAGTCATTCGCTCACATTGATTTTGCTGTCTTAATTGGGTGCCCCTCACGGAGCTGGGATGAGTCCCTGGGGGGGTGCAGCCACCTGCAGCGCCCACCAGATCCTGTGCTTCCATCAGGACTCCCATCAGGTCCCTTGCCTGCTTTTAATTAAAAGATCTTCTCAACTCCCCCTGCTTTGAGCTGTTGATCCTTGCTGCTTCCTGCCAGCTCAGCGACCTCCTGCTTTCCCAACAGCCGCTCCGGTGGAGCTGTAAGCTGGAATACTGGCGTGGGATGTGTTGGGCTGAGGATGCTGGAGATGAGCTGTGGGTCTGGGTTTGCTGCTGAGTGTGATGGCAGGAAGCTCTATGAGCTCCCTGCAGGCAGGATGCGGATTTTGGGAGCCGTGTTGTTGCAGGAGCTGGGTTCAAGCTCACTGTCCAGGCAGGGTCGTGTCATTTGCATGACCCTCCTTCATCCCTCACTGTTTACAAACTGGTGGTTTAGTGTTAATTGGGAAAAAAAACGAAATCTAGCTTTCTCTAGAACCAGAGAAACTGGAGTGAGACACTGAAGTGCACCAGATCTGCTCCACCACTCTTGCACAGGGTCCTCACCAAACCATTTGGTGTGAGCACTGTGACCCCCTCACTTGTGCTGCTGGATTGCAAACACCCAACAAGTGGCTGCAGGAAAAGCTGTTGTTATCAGCGAGTGTGGCTGGTGGAACTGAGGCAGGGACTGTCCCCCTGTGCTGGGACTGCTGAGGCACACAAATCCTGGGGTCAGTTTTTGGCCCCTCACTCCAAGGAAGACATTGAGGGACTGGAGTGTGGCCAGAGGTGGGAATGGAGCTGGGGAAGGGTTTGGAGCACAAATCTGGTGAGGAGCAGTGGAAGCAACTGGGGGCTCAGCCTGGAGAAAAGGAGGCTCAGGGGGGACCTTCTGGCTCTGCAACTCCTTGACAGGATGGGGGAGCAGGTCAGGCTCTGCTTCCAGGGAACAAGGGACAGGACAAGAGGAAATGGCCTCAAGTTGTGCCTGGAAGGTTTAAGTTGGATATTGGGAACAATGTCTTCAAGGAAAGGGTGGTTAAGCCCTGGCACAGGCCGTGCAGGGCAGTGGTGGACATCAAAAGTCAAAAACTACAGTTCAGTCCATTGTGGATCACCCCAAAACACAGCCAGGTGTACAGAGTAGGCATTTCAGGAAGCACCTTTCATCCCAGGGGATCCCTATAGCTTTTCAGACCGTGTGTGCATCATCTCTGTCCTGCTCCTGTCTAAAAGCCTGGTGACATTTTGCACTGAACCTTGGCAGTATCTCTCCTTTGAGAAGGATTTGTCCCTCCTGGCAGTCAGGAAGTTAAAAATCCTAGGGCTGCTGGTCCTTCCCAATGGCACTGGATGTCTCCTGTGCCCTCGCTCCTGGGGAAGGCAGATGGATGACCTCGCTGTGTCCTATTTCTGCAGCTCAGCAGGCAGCTGGAGCTCCTTGTGTCACTCCTGTGTGGAAGGGACAGCCCCAGCTCTGCTTGAAGCAGCTCTCCCCTGTCCCCACTCTGCCTGGTCCCTGTTCTGTCACACCTGCTGCAGTTGGTTGCATTGACCAGAACTGAAAAAAACAAGAAAATTCAGGAAGGTTGAGTCAGTGTCTGATGATTTTCTTCTTGTTTTGCGTAGCTTGAATAAATAAGTTGCCATGTCAGACTCTTAGCTCTGTTTCCAAGAATAAACGTCAGCCTTTGGGAACTGAAGGACTGCACAGAGGTCACTGATGTCCCAAATGTCTTTTGGCAAGTGGGACTTCATCAGGAATGTCCTTCTCCACAGGGCTGCTCTGCATCTGTCCATCCATCCATCCATCCATCCCTCCCTCCCCCCCCAGCCTGTGCTGGTACTGGGGATTGCCCTGACCCAGGTGCAGGACTTTTCTAGCCAATCTCCTCTCTGATAGATTGTAAAGCATGTTTCATTTGTGTTGCTTTAAGGCTGTGAAACACTATGGAAAATGTTGCCTCTAACTCCACAGATCCCTAGAAAGGTTTTATTAGGGTTTGCTCCCAGACACCAGACCCCTGTGGGGCTTCTAGGTCTGTGTTTCCTCTTCGCATTCACCTTTAAAAAAACCCCAATATTCCGTAAATGGAAGTGCCAAGACAAACAAGAAAGGTTTAATCTTTTAAATTTCCTTCAAGGAACTGTGCTCAGGGTCTTTAATTTTTTATTAAGAGTTAAGTCTTTGCCAAAAAGATCCTTCTTCCTAGCTTTGCCAGGTAACTCAGCTGGGGATTAGTTTGGAATTGTGCCTTTCTCGATGACGTTGGTTGGTTGTTGCCAGCAAAGACTTGCAGATTGCAGAGGTGAAGGTTTCTTGCTGCCAGTGAGGAGTGACTGAGGCAGCTCGAGGCTGAGCACCATGTGAGCAGAGTCACCACCACTGTGGTGCCCAGGGGAGCTGCTGCAGGCAGGAACAGTGCCTGCACTTGACTGGCAGGGGTGGAGGACTGTGCCTGCCTGCTGTTCTGCCTGCTCTCCTGCCTGCTCCTGCCCATTCCTGCTTGTTACTGCCTATTTCTGCCTGCATCTGCCTGACTGACTGCAGCTCCTGCCTGCCTGCTGCTCCTGCCTGCTGTTCCTGCCTGCTCCTGCCTGCTCCTGCCTGCTCCTGCCTGCCTGTTCCTGCTTTATCCTGCCTGCTTCTTCCTGCTTTGTCCTGCCTGCTCCTTCCTGCTCCTGCTTGCTCCTGCCTACCTGTTTCTGCCTGCCTGCCTGTTCCTGCCTTCTCCTGCCTGCTCCTGCCTGCCTGCAGTGTTAGCAGCCTGGGCTGGGTGTTTGCTCTCTGCCAGACTGGTGTCCCATTTGCTGCTGGCAGAGGTAGGAGAAAGAGCTCCCATCTTTGCCTGCACCCCTGACTGAACCCCTGCCTGCACCACTGTCTCCCCTGCCCTTCCTGGGTTCCCTCCTGGGCAGGTTACAGCAGACCCTGGGGCTTCTCGGGGGTGTAAGACTTGACCTCAGACCAAAGCCTCCTCCTCCCTCCCGACGGGGACTGCAGACATGGCCCCACGTGCTGGTGGCCATAGGGACATCCCAGGTGTGCTGTGGGATGTGTGGAGCCTGACCCATCCTCTGAAACATCCCATCTCCCCCCTCAGTGCCACTCTGGCATGGGGTGACACCAACCATGGCCTGACAGTGTTGTGGTACTTCAGCTCCCCGTGGCTGGATGTCACTCGCTGTGAATGGTTAAATAGATCGGAGTGAGTCACTTAAACAGACGCCGTGGATGTGAAAATAATTGTCTGGGCAGCCTGTGCCTGCCAGGCCGCCAAGTAATCCTCACATGGCCTGTGACTCAAAGCCAGCCAGAAGGAGAGTTCTCCCTGCTGCTCAGTTGGAAATATTTTGAGGGAAGGCACCCAGTCCCAGCTCCCTGTCCCCTCCATCCGTCCATCCACGTGGTCTTGTCCCGTTCCTGAGTGGCCACCACAGGACTGTGCTCATCACTTTCCCTGGGCATCCTCAGTGGCAGCGTCATGGCAGTGGATCATGGGATCCTAAGGGACCTTAAAGTTCAGCTCATCCCACCCCCTGCCATGGGCACGGACACCTTCCACCGGGCCAGATTGGTCCAAGCCCCGTCCAGCCTGGCCTTGGACACTTCCAGGGATGGGGCAGCCACAGCTTCTCTGCCCAACCTGTGCCAGGACCTGCCCACCCTCACATGGAAGGATTCCTTCCCAGTATCCCATCTAACCCTGCCCTCTGGCAGTGGGAAGCCATTCCCCCTTGTCCTGTCCCTCCATCCCTTGTCCCAAGTCTCTCTCCAGCTCTCCTGGAGCCCCTTTAGGCACTGGAAGGGCCCTGAGGTCTCCCCACAGCCTTTTCTTCTTCAGGCTGAACAGCCCCAGCTCTCCCAGCCTGTGTCTGGAGCAGAAGTAATCAAGTTGTTAGAACATCTCCTCTGGCCTTCTCTGGACTTGTCCAGCAGCTCCATGTCCTCCCTGTGTTGGAGGCCCCAGAGCTGGAGGCAGCTCTGCAGGTGGAGTCTCATGAGGCAGAGTAGAGGAGGAGAAACCCTCAGACCACAGTGACAGGGAGAAGGGAAAGTTCATGCAGTGAGTTGGGTGAAATTGTTTAATAGGATCAAAGGTGGATATGGGTCCTGGCCCAGTCCCCCAGTGGGTTCATTGGGTCTGGTTGCTTAGACCTCCACCCAGCCACATGCTGAATATGCTTAAGGATGGACACCCCACAGCCTCTCTGGGTCCAGTGTTTGACTGTCTTCATGCCCATTTTTTTGACTAATACCTAATTTGCATTTTGCTTGTCCCAGCTTGGTCCAGCACTGCTTGTCCTGCCCCTGTGCAGTGTCAAGTTTCAGCAGAAAGCTGAAGGTCACCTCCAAGGATCTGCAGGATGGCTGGCCCCATCTTCTCCCCATCTCCTGCAGGGCAGTTGCAGGCAGCAATAGGAACCCCCTTGGCTTTTCTCCTTCCAGGTGGACAATCCCAACCCCCAGACCATGTCCTTGTGTTCAGGCAGCCTGTTTTTCCCAACACTCCTGGGTCTTTGTCTGCTTCCCCAGCCTGGATGGTTGCGGGGAGTTACTCAGCCCCAGCTGGTTTGTTGCTTTATTAAGAAACAATTATTAATTCCTTATTATTACAGTTATTCATTTCTTAATATTACAATTTCATATGATTTATTTACTTCTTCTTATTACAAGTTCTTTGAGGAATGGGGAAAAAATAGATAATTAGTCACTTAAATGAGAACTCGAACTGAAAATATCCTGTTCCTGTCCCTGTGTTTTTGCTCATTCTCTAGCAAATATTGGGGGGTTTAGGAATCCACAGATGTGTCCCTTTTCTCCTTTTCCCAGTAGTGCTGAAGCTCATAGCTCTGGGTCAGGAATGTGTACGGCCTCCAGGATGATGGGACCTTCCCCCAGCACATTCCCATCATCAGGATTTTCTAATCATGCCTGTGACTGGCAGCTGGCATCAGAGCCATTGACATGACTCAGTCAATGTGCCTCGGCTCTATTAAACACTGTTTTATTTAATTAAATCTTGATCTCATCAAAATCAGGAGGGAGTGTTGGGGTGGCAGCGCAGCAGGGAGAGCTGCACTGGCAGGGCACAGTTGGGTGGGTACTGGAGTGCTGGGCATGGGGCTGTGCCCCTGCTCCAGCCCTGCTGCTGTGTCTGGGGGGTCTGGCAGTGTCTGGAGCGTGGGGTGGTGAGGGGCACATCTGCACATCCCAGCTCCTTTGAGGGCATGCTGGTTGCTGGGAGAGGAACCTGGAGGAGATCAGACTCATAGGATGGTTTGGGTTGGAAGGGACCTTGAAAGGTCATCCAGTCCCACTCCCTGCCATGGGCAGGGACACCTTCCACTAGCCCAGGTTACTCCAAGTGCCATCCAGCCAGGCCTTGGACACTTCCAGGGATGGGGCAGCCACAGCTTCTCTGCCCAACCTGTGCCAGGGCCTGCCCACCTTCATGGTCTGACATTTCTTCCCCATGTCCAACCTGGCCCACCCTTGCTCAGTTTAACCCCACTGTCCTGTGTTGGGACCCCAGAGCTGGAGGCAACTCTTGGGGGCTTCAGGACTGTGAGGAGAGTCCAGCATGGAGCAGAGGTGGGAGTTCTCCCAGTCTGGAGGTGGGAGTACTCCCAGTCTAGGTGTGGGGAGCACTCCCAGTCTGGAAGTGGAAGTGCTCCCAGTCTGGAGGCAGCAGTGCTTCCATTTGGGAGGTGGGAGTGCTGCCAGTCTGGAGTTGGAAATACTCCCAGTCTGAGGGTGAAAATGCTCCCAGTCTTGGAATGGGAGTGCTCCCAGCTCAGGTCTCCACACACTGCAGGGCCGGGCAGCAGGTTTCTTGTGGTGCTTCCAGCACATCCATGTTTGCTCTTTCCTCTCTCCCCAGAAACGAAGGAGGAGCTGGAGGAGCTGATGTCTGACATAAAGAAGACGGCGAACAAAGTGCGCTCCAAGCTAAAGAGTGAGTGTTGGCTGGTGATGGAGCTGGGGGGGACTCTGCCCAGAGCACTGCCATCCTGGGCTGGGGATGTACCCAGACATGGGCATCACCTTCCCTCCCCCTGCACCCTCCAGCTGCCTTTTTGTGCATGTGCCCCCTTGTGTCCCAGGCCCAAGGTGAGGGAGGTGAGGGAATGGGGCCATGAGCACCTGATGGGCTCCGGGCAACTCCTGTGCCACCACCACTGGCAGGTGTTGGGCTCTGGGCAAACCCCTGGCATGGCCAAAGGGTGGCTTCCAGGACTGGGTGGGTGAAGAGGTGCTGGTGTGGGACATGCTGCAGGACATGACCTTTGGTTTCCACCATTGGAAGAGTCAGTCAATGAAGTGTGAGAACAGCATGACTGTCAGCCTGCTGATGGACAGGGTTGTGCTGGAGCACTCAGATGAGCACAGAATTCCAAGACTAGACCCCAGGGGGGTCAGGAGGTCAGTGAGGACAGCAGCATCCTGAGACAGAAGGCAGGTCACCCCAATGCCTCTGGGAGTCTTGGACACCAGTGAGGGATTTGGTTATGATTGGGGCAGGAGACCTGGCTGAAGGGTGGGAGAGGAGCTGGTGCGTATCTCATGGCAGCAGTGCCCTCACTAATCCCAGGGTTTCATGGGAGCTCCACAGTGCTGTAGGACTCACTCAGGTACAGCTGGAGCTGTTTGTTAGGTTGGTCACCACTGGCGTGGCCATGTCCCATGTGTGTCCCAGAAGGAGACCTCTGTTGTCCCCTTGCTCCTCTGTCCTCCTGGCACAGGATCTCAACTAGAGCCAGGAAGGAGAGCCAGGGGCAGTCTTACCAATTTCATAGTCCAGGAGATCCCTTCCCATGGCCCTGGACACACTGGGATCCCTGGTGACAGGGTTTGGCCTTTGAAAAACAAAAATCCTTTTCCATTCGTGTTTTGTTTGGTGTTTTTTAAGAGGTTTTGAGAGCCTGAAGGGTTGCAGGGCAGGTTCCAATTCCTGTTTCCTGCTTCCAGAAAAGACTCCCTGGTATCATGTTTACCTGGAGGAGCAGATGATTAGTCTTTGTGCTTTGTCCCAAATCGCTGTGTGGCCAGCATGATCAGTGACACAAAACAGTCCGGACTGATCAAAAACAACATCTGCTGACAACAAACTGACTTCTTCAGGCCAGACATTGCTCATGCAGGGGCTAATTCTAATTACCAGCTTCTTGGGAAAATGTGATTTTATTAATTATCATAAATGCCCAGTGTTTGCCAATACCATTCCTTGGGAACAGGGAGCAGTTTGTGACGAGTGTGGAGGAAGCTCAGTTGCTGATGGAATACAATGAGCTGTGCTTGAGGGTGAGGAGGCAGCTCCAGGGAACAGGGAGCCTCCACTGCAGGAAGAATCCACCCCATGCTGGGCTGGAGGGACCTGCTCCAGTGGGGAAGGTGTTGGGGACAGCCAGGGCTCAGAGAGCTGTGGGACATCAGTGTTGGGAATGGGGTTCAGCCAGACCAAGGGGATGCCAGCAGCTCACCTTTTGATGTCTGAGATGTATTTCTGCATGCTGGCCAGCCTGCTGATGGGAACTTCAGTCCAGGCTTTATGAGTCCTTGAAATTAAATCTTTGAATTGTCCCAAGCTGGCTTTGAGGAGCAGGTTTCATAGAATCCTAGAATGATGGAATGGTTTGGGTCGGAAAGGATCTTGAAAACCATCCAGTCCCAGCCCCTGCCATGGGCAGAGACACCTTCCACTAGACCAGGTTGCTCCAAATCCCATCCACCCTGACCTTGGACATTTCCAGGGGTGGGGCACTTCCAGGGGTGGGGCAGAATTGCACTGCCTTCGCCTGTACCAACCCTCCTGCTGTGCCCTCTGCCTGCCCAAACCATGGTGGGACATGGGGCACTGCTCCTCCCTGCTGTCATTCACAGGCTTCGGGCAGCAAGGGCTTCATCTCAATGAGCTGTATAATTAAAGGGGCAGATCCCTGCCCCGCTGCAGGGCTGCTCAGCACCATGAAGTGTGTTTGTGCTAACCTGGTGAGTCCTCCCTGTGCCAGGCTGGGCAGCTGGAGGAGCTGCTATTTTTAGGGTCCCTGGAGAAGTCTTGAGGTTTGGTATTTTGCAGAGACATTTTAGCTCCGGGTTTTCCTCCTCCTGGATCACCAGGGGGAACAGCTCTCCATTTTTTTGAGTACTGACCTGAGCATCACATCAGTTTTGTATGGAAGTCCTGGCTCCCTGGCCTGGGGGTGGCAGTGCTGCCTTTGACAGCCCCAAATCTCAGGCAGTGGCCAGGCACAGGTGTTTTGCAGTCATAAAATGGGGCTTTGCTGCCAGTCCAGGCTGAATGTCAGGCTGGAGTCAGGAGCTGGGAGATGCTCAGTATTAGATGATCCTCGATCCACAGGCTTCAGGCTTTCACAGTCCCTTTGCCAAACAATCCCTTTCCTTTGGTCAAGTATTGGAACAGTCTCTCCAGGGAAGTGGTGGAGTCACCATCCTTGGAAGTGTTCACATGATGAGCAGATGTGTCATTTGGCAGTGTCCTTTAGCGGGCACGAGGTCAAAGTTTGGATTTGATGGTCTAGGAGGCCTTTTCCAGTCTTACTGATTCTGTGATTCTTCTCCAAACAGCACAAAATAATCTGTGTTCTTCTACCCCACCCAGGTATTGAGCAGAGTATTGAACAAGAGGAAGGACTGAACAGGTCATCAGCTGATCTGCGGATAAGAAAAACTCAGGTGAGTTCCTGTGGCTCTGGGAAGGGGAGGATGGGAAGTGGCAGCTGAGGGATCTCAGGAGATGGTGGGGGAGGAAAGCATCTCAGAGCCTTGTTCTGCAGCCAAGAGTGAGTTTTAGCAAACCATTAAAGAGATAAAGGCAACAGGAGCTGCCAGTGTTGCTCTTCATCACCCGGGGTGCGATCCAGATATGGATCTGCAGCTCTCACGATGTCTTGGACACACACAGCTCAGTAAAAGTCCTGCTCTCTCCACACTCTGCAGTGGTGCTGGAACAGTTCTGGTGCTCACAGTTTATCTCCCTCTCAGCCTGCAAAGCCACTCCCAGAGCCTGCTCTCCCATCCGCAGTCGGTGCCGGATCAATACGGCAGTGATGGTAACAGATCACCTCTGCAGAGGCAGCTCCCAGCTGGAACCCCAGCACCCTCCAGCTCCACACTCCTCTGCAAAGCTGGACCAAGGGCAAGGCCCACCTGCCTCTAGGACAGGGAATTGCTGGGGCAGAGAGCAGCGAGTCCCACTGCAGGGCAAGTCTTCTATCCCTACTGGAGGGACCCAACGTGGACAAGTGCTGGGGCTGTCAGCAGATCCCTTCCTAGAAAAACCTTCCCTTCCCACTCTGGAGATGCTGCTGTGTGCTGACAGCAGTGCTGGGAGCTCAGGGGGGTTCTGCTCCCCCCATGCTCTGTGCTGAGCCTCCCAGGAAACAGTGCCATCCCAGAAGCAGGTGGCAGTGGCAGGGTTGGGGGAGCAGGGAGGTGGCAGTCACAGGGTGACAGCACATGAGGGCTCAGGAGATCCCAGCACTGCCACAGAGCAGTGCTGTGCATGAGGTTGCTCATGGCCTTGTCCAGCTATGTTCTCAGGGATGCAGATTCCACAGGCATCAGTCCATGGGTCCTCTGGGCCCTGGTCCAGTGTTTGACCACCCTTAGGATGATTTTTTTTCCCCCTCAATATGTAGCTGGAATTCCCTGTGTCCCAGCTTGGTCCATCATCTCTTGTTTTGCACCTCCAAGAAGAGTCTGCCTCCAGCCTCTCTCCTTTCTCCCTCTGGGCCATTGTAGGCAGCAAAAGGATCTCCCTGAGCTTTGTCACCTTCACCTTCACCTTCTCTCAGCCTGTCCTTGCTTGTCCTGTGTTCCACCTGTCATCAGCACCACCTTTGGCCCTGTGCAGTGACACTGGCCAGCTCCAGCCCCTCCCTGGGCAATGTGGCTGTGTTTCCCAAGAATCTGGCCTGCTCCCACATCCCTTCCCACATTCTCTGTGGGATTTGGAGTGAGCTGAACTGGAAAGCTGATTTACACATGCCTGGTGCTTGAAGTGTGCTGGTTGTCAAGGCATTTGTGCCCTCTCCAGTTTGTATGGACTTTGCTGTGAGCAAAATGAGGAATGAGGAGCCAATTCCCCATTGTTAACATGTTGTAAACTGGGAGCAACTGGGCACTAAGATTATGGACTTTTATTCTGGCTTTGCTGTGTTCATCTCCAGTCAGAAGAGTCCCATCAGACCCTGCCTGGGGCAGCTCCAGGTTGCAGCTCCCACAGGCAATCCCAGCCCAGAAATGCTGCCAGTGATGCAAATTCTCGGAGGTCTCAACAGTATTTTCCATTTTTCTATAAGTATATATTGTAAATATAAATTTTGAGTGTTCGCCCAGGGGATGAGCATTTCAGAAATGTCTTTCTCTTAATCACAGACATGGATGGGCAAGGACCTTGTTTCACTGTGTGCTTTGGGGGTGTTTCAGAGCCCACTGTGTGTACCCAGAGCTGTATCTGCTCTTTGGAAATCCAGCTTGGGCTGCTCTCCCCACATACGGGGAGTGAAGTTGCTGGCCCTGGGTGAAACAACCCCATTTCCTAACTTTGGTTAATATTTTCTGTTTATTGAGTCTCTTTCAAACATAAGGTACATTTTGATATGGATTTTATTTGCTGTGAATGTTCAGGTAGCTTTATTTAATAACTGAAAGCCATTTAAAATGCTTTTTTTCCAGCCCATTTCGCATGAAATTCCGTGTTCCTTCAAAAATCAAATGCATTTTGTAGACATGTGGGATGCCTGTGGGAACATCAAATAACCATCTGATTAAATAAACACCGAGTTAAATAACTTCTTAAGCAAAAGAGGTGTAGCGTGGTGTGCTGGTGAGCAGGAAGGGTGTCACTCAGCACCCAGGCTATATTTGGCTGCAGATCAACACAGGTTGATAGTTTTCAGTGGAACGAGAATGAAGTGGATTTTAGGAGAAAAAACGATTTTGGAAAGGCAGAAAGAGTCTCTTGGGTGGCACGTTGCTGGAGTTTGAGCTGAGATGTTCAGGAGCTCTTCTGACCTTGCTCTGGGCCAGCACCTCTCGAGCAGAGGAGCCGGAGTTGCCGGGGGCGTTGGTGGGAGGTTTGTGGTGGAGGAGGGAGAGGATGAGCTGAGGCTCTGCCATAAATACTGTGCTGCTGCTGCTGCTGCTGCTGGCTCAGAATAGCTGCAGAGCAAATCCAAGTGTATCCTCGAGGTGTCTCCAGTGCTGTCTCCTGGAGGGAGGGCTGTGCTGGCTGGGGCTGCTCCAGGTGTACCAGCACTTGCACCAGCATGGCTGAGTTCTGGTGGCACCAGACACATCTGGCATTCACTGTTCCCCTGCTGTGCACACTGTCCAGAGAAGGGCAGTGGAGCTGGGAAATGGTCTAGAGAGTCAGTCATATGAGGAACAGCTGAGGGAGCTGGGGGGGCTCAGCCTGGAGAAAAGGAGGCTCAGGGGGGACCTTCTTGCTCTCTGCAACTCCCTGACAGGAGGGGGGAGCTAGGGGGGCTCAGGAAACAAGGGACAGGATAAGAGGAAACAGCCTCAAATTGTGTCAGGGGAGGTTCAGTTTGGACATCAGGAAGAATTTCTACACAGAAAGGGTTGTCAGGCATTGGAAGGGGCTCCCCAGGGAGGTTTGGAGTCCCCATCCCTGGAGGTGTTCAAGGAATGACTGGACGTGGCACTCAGTGCTCTGGGCTGGGGGACAAGGTGGTGATGGGCGCTGCCAACCTCCCCAGGGTGTCCTCTGGGGGGTGGAGGCTGTGCTCAGGCAGGGCTGGGTGAGGGGTGTCACCTGCTGCCACCTGCCCCCCTTGTGCTCTGTCACACTCCACAGAACAGCGTTCGGGCTGGAAATTCTTTTGGAGTGGCTGGAGGTGCAGGAGGTGCTCAAGACTGAGCCTTCCCCACCATGGGGGTGGCAGGGCTTTCCCTCCCACGGGACCCTCACCCCTCCCTCTCCTCCTGTCCCCTCCACAGCACTCCACGCTGTCCCGCAAGTTCGTGGAGGTGATGTCCGAGTACAACGCCACGCAGACCGACTACCGGGAGCGCTGCAAGGGCAGGATCCAGAGGCAGCTGGAGATCAGTGAGTAAACCCGGGCTGGGAACACAGCTGGGCTCTCTGTGTGCCCTGGAGCCACGTCCTGCACTGGCTCCTGCTGGATCAGAGATGCTCCCACAGCTGGGAAAGCCCACGGTGCCCGTGGATGTGACTGGGACATGGCTCCTGTGGGAGGTGGACACGGGGTGGTACCTTGAGTTTTAGTAGCAAAGCACATCCTGAAATGCTGCAGAGAGAGTGGCAGGGAGCACAGGGAGAGGAACATCTTCCTTTTTGCAGCTGATTTTTAATTTAGAGAAGCTTATGGAAATTCCTGCCTCCCGTGTGTGCCTTTCCCTTCCCTGGGGTGCTCTTCATCGTGGGTGAACTGAACTAAACATGAAAGCAGAGAAGGGAGCTCTTGAGATGGGAGCACTCCTTGCACTGGGGGGTTTCCCTTGCACAGGTGGAGCAGCAGCCCCAGTGCCTGCCCCAGGCACCTCCCACAACCCAGGACCTGATGGCTCTCAGCAGCAGTAAAGTTGTTTTCTGTCTGAGGTGGGCCCCGGGTGACACCTCTGAGGCTGGTGACACCTCACCCAGGTGACACCACCATGGGACTATGATCTCCCTGAGTCATCTAGAGCCCTTCGTTCAGGATAAGTCTGGTCCTGCCTGTCCACAAAACACTCTCCTGATAGTTCCTCTGCACAATCGGTGATACCTGGATAGTTTTAAAGCAATGGGATCATCTCCCAGCAGAGAAGAACCATGTCACCACCATAATTAGGGGAATAAGCAAGGGGAAAGTCAGGGCATACAGAGATTAAAAGAGATTTTTCTAAATAATCTCATTGTCAGAGGCGGCGTGGGGTTTGTGCTCAGAATGCAAGCATCTGAATCCTGGTCTTTTTTTTTAATCTCACAACCAAATGGATGTTTTTCTTCCTTTCAACAACTCAGCATGAATAATGACAGGAGATCTGTGAGTCAGAGTGGTGTCCTTGGTGCTCACCTGTGGGAATGTCCTTCATGGACTGCGATGCCTGGAAATCTGGGTGCTCTGGGGTTTCTGTGGAGGGCTGGAAGGAGACTCGGCTGCGCAAGCTTTGTTAAGATTAGTCTTTCTGATGTATAATAGTAACAGGGCTGTTCCAAGGTGGCTGGATGGGAAGGCTGACTGACAGGAGGCTCAACAAGAGCTTGCCAGTTTGCTGTAAAGCAGGATGATGTGTCACTGCTCCAGCTTCCTGACTCATCCATCAGCCAACGTCATCCTGCAGGTGACAGCCGAGGGGTGGCTTGTCATGTGAACAGGAATTTAAGGTATCCCTGTGCCTCCCTCTGAGAGAGGAGATTGGGAAGGACTCAGCAATGTCCTTGATTGGCTGCAGGCCTGGAAGAAACCTTCCTCTTGTTTTCCTGCCGGATTTTGGAAGGACTTTGCTGCTCTGCTTAAATTCTGGAGATATATTAAGTTATCCTTGTGTTTGCTCTGTCCATCCTGCCAGGCTGTTGGTGCTGGCAGAG
Organism: Anabacerthia variegaticeps; assembly: GCA_035583185.1. Lineage (NCBI taxonomy): Eukaryota > Metazoa > Chordata > Aves > Passeriformes > Furnariidae > Anabacerthia > Anabacerthia variegaticeps. The sequence continues at coordinate 8,344,337 of JAWWEW010000048.1, read as the reverse complement.
CCTGATGGGTACAGGAAAAGGGCTGTTCAGGACTCCCCATGGAGCAGTGAGGACTGCAGGAGAGGTGTCCCAGTTCCTGACAGCATTTCCTTTGGGATGGAGGTGTGGAGCAGGTTCAGAGGTGGGATGGGATTGTGCTGAGGAGGGACACAGTCCTCTGCACAGTCTGGGCTGGATTCCCACATCTGGACAGTGGGAAAACTCTCCTGACAGAAAGGCTCATCAAAAGGAGCAGCCTGTGGAGGTTTTACTGCCTGGCCAGGGGCTGTGCTTGGCCTGGGGTGTCCCAGCCAACACCTTCAGCCCTGGCTGCTCTGGGGGCTCCTGCACAGGCTCTTTGGAGCAGAGCTCAGCTGGGATGTGGTGACTGCACAAAGCTCCACGAAATCCTCAGCTCTCGCTTTCAGGGGAGGAATCCAAAGATAGAAAGCGCTGGGAGCTCTGATAGCAAAGCCAGTAAATCACTTGGGCTTTGAAAGTATGAGGGCAGGGTCTTTTCAGCAGCTCCGGGGGGGCTCTCCAGCGCCCAGCAGGCTCCTCCATCCTCAGCACATCTGCTTCTGGCTCTGCTATAGGACAGCTGGGGAGTTGGTGATGTAGGGTCACTGCCCTGGGCCATAGCACCCCTTGGGGCTCCCCACAGCCCTCTCAGGATCTGTCCCTTCTCCTTGTGTAGGCACTGCTGTGTCTGTGTGTGCCTCAGTGTCCATCACCACCACCCTGCCCAACCAGGAGCATGTCTGATGGGATGAAGTGGATTTCTCCTCTCCTTCTCCCTCTCCCTTTCCTTCTCCCTCTCCTCTCCTCTGCCAGTGCTTCTACCCCAGCCTTAATTGTTGGCCTCACTCCCTCCTTACTCATTTGCTCTGTTCTCAAGCACTCTGACATCAGAGATTCTGTGGAGGGATCACGGGATGCATCCTGGAGGGATGGCAGGATGCTCTGTGTCCTGGGGTTGGTGACAGCAGGACAGATGTGCAGTGGCTGGACCGTGTCCCCTGTCTGCTGCCAGGAGCCGTGTCCCCCTCTGCGCTGCCTGTGGTGGGAGTTGTCGCTTCCTTGTTTTTTAACTCTCCATTTTGTCCGTTAGGAGAAATTATATCTTAAATCTAATTAGGTTTTGCTCCCAGAGAAATTGGATTTGGAGCTTGGAGGAGCTCTCTGTGGTGGGTGTGCAGCTGAAGCCGTGGAGGTTCTGCACAGACGCTGCTTGTTTTTAGGAACAGTTTCGTTATGTGCAAGACCGAGGAGCCAAAAATAAAGCATCTGCTGTCTCTGAGGGCACTGTGAGAACTCCTTGGTGCCCACCCTGCTGTGCCAGGCCAGCTGAACTGTGCAGAACAACGAGCTGTGGGTACATCCTACCCTGAGCCAGAAAGGTTTGGGGGCTGCTCTGGCCCTGGCAGCTCATCCAGGCAACCCCAGGTGATGCCAGAGCTGATTTAGGATTCCTGTGGCACTTCCATCTCAGGAATGACCACGGGATTTATCTTGGGTGCAGATGCTGTCACAGCGCTGGCCGATGGCCCTGCCACCCCTGCCCAGGATGAGGTGGGTGGCACTTTGTGACATGCTGGGCAGGCTTTTGTAGCTGAAACCTTCTCCACCTGACACCAGCATGGGCAGTGCCACACCTGTCTGAGCTGGGGGACAGCCGGGTGGGACAATCACTCTCACATGCTGGCAGACAGGACAGGGTGATCCATCTCTCCAAGAGTTCTATGGATCTGTGTCTTAGAAGAACTTAAAAGCCAGCTCCAGAGGCTCCCAGCCTTGGGAATGTGCCTTGTCCTCGGTGTGCCCAGCCCAAGCCCTAGCTGTGGCTCTGCGGGTGCTCGTGCAGCCCTGCTGCCAGGGGGAGGGATGCTGCCAGCCCAGGGAGCCCAGCTGAGCCCTTAATGCTTGTTGGACTCCTGCAGCCCCGAGGTGCCTCCCTATTTATAGACCCTGTGTGTGCAGAACTGGGCAAACTGGCATCCAGCATCAGCTGGGTGCTGGGGGAGAGCTGTGCCACTGGAGGCTTCCCTGGGAGCATCCTTCACACCCTGCTGGGGCTGCTCCTGCCCCCATCCCCTGGGAGCTGGTCCATGGGGATGGTCACTCCATCCAGCTGGGCGTTGCAGGGCCAAGGACTGTGCCTTGAGGTGGGAAGTCTCCTCAGTGGCTTCATGTCTGCCTGTCCCAGAGCTTCTGGGACACTGTATCATGCCATTCTCTCCCTGCCTGCTGAGGGCTGAGGTTGCATCTCCCTGTGTAATGCAGCTCCCACCAAGCTCTGGGCTGCTTGTCTTGTTGGCAGAGCTGCTTCTCCCCAGGAAACTTTAATTTCTACAGTTGCCAAGAAGCAGATGTACTCTGGAGCTCTCTGGGGAGGCACAGGTCCAGCTCTCAGGATTTTCCAGTGTTTTGCCAAGTCTCTGGGCAGGAGTGCTCCCCAGGCTCCTCTCCCTTTGCAGTGACTCTGTCCTTTCACTCCAGCTCATGGCTGTGCCATGGCTGCCTGGTGATGTGGGCAGCAGGTCAGGCAGGTACCCAGCACTGATTTGAGCTGATTTTATTGCTGTGGAGGAGCTCATGACAGCTTTTCCAACCCAGGAAACCTGGCCAGGAGGTGATGGCCTCCCTGGGAAGTCCTCTGGGGTCCTGCCAGTTGGTTATGTGGTTATATGGCAGGTGCTGTGCTGGGACAGCGTGGGCGAGGTGCAGCCTCCAGGCCCTGTGCTTTGGCTCAGCATTAAAGCAAGTTCTTCCTGGCCAGCCATGGCCCTTGGCCAGGCTGGCACTGCCTGGCTGGGTGTTAATCCATGTGATTTCTTTGCTCTCATCTTTCGCCTCGACGCAGCTGTTACCAGCCCTGCACTCTGCATTAGGGGAATGAGGCAGTGAGGAGGTGGGGAGAGCCAGGAGAGAACATGTATCCTGCACCCCATCCCACCCCTGCCCATGAGAGACATGGCATCTCCTGGAGCTGATCCCACTGCTTGCCCTCGGGGCTCCCTCTAGGGCCTGCATTGGGCAGAGGGAGAAGCCCTCCAGGCACAATGCCTGGCACACCCCTCCTTGTCACTGGGCCAGTGATTGCTCAGAGCTGGGCACATCAACAGGAGGGTTTGAAAATTTATGCTACCTGAGCCCTTGTTCTCCCTTCCTGGAAGAAGGGAGGGCAGTGCCAGCCCAGAGCAAGGAGCCAACAGGCAGAAGGGCTGGCAAGGGGGTGTCACAGGTCACCTTTGGTGGGAGTGATGTGTGTCTCCCCAAAATGTGGGGCTGGAAATGGACTGTGGACCCTTCCCAGAGCTGGGGAAGGTGGGAAGGGTGGTTGATCCTGAGCCTCTGAGATCCTGAGAGCCCTGAGCGTGCAGTGGCAGAGCTGAGTCCTCATGCAGCATCCCTCTCTGCTGTAGCAGTGTGGGGTATGTCCATAGGGATGGGAAGGAGCCACACAGTGGGTGAATTGCTCCTGGAAGAGCCATGGAGGTCCCATCCCAGGGTCACAGAGGGCTGTGCCACAGTGGGAAGGACAGGGCCTGGCTTCTGTCCTGCAACTGCAGGGCTAAAACTCAGGTAGTCCAGCTGAGCCCAGTGTCTTTGTGGCATTGAACTGGCCTAGGATGTGGCCAAGAGCATCTCTGCTTGTGGCTTGCTGCTCTCCATCCTTCCTCTTTCACAGCCACCAACTGATGCTGGTGGCTGCCCAGCAGGAATGGAGAGCATGACCAAGAGAGACAGATGGGCTTTCCTGGGTGAGCTGAGCCAAGCTGACAGCTCAGGCCCCTTAAAAACAGGGGTGTCAGAGCTGGGCAGCAAGAGGGCAGCCCCTTGATCTGCCCAATGCACTCCTGGGGCTGGAACCTTCGCTCCATTCCCCTCATGGGAAATGCCATGGAGCCAGCAGAGCCCTGTGGTGGGACTGTGGGACTCTTGGTGGGGACAGGGGACTCCCCCTGACCTGTGTTGTGTCATTGCAGCTGGCAGGACCACCACCAGCGAGGAGCTGGAGGACATGCTGGAGAGTGGCAACCCGGCCATCTTCTCCTCTGGGGTAAGCATGGGCTGCAGCTGAGCCAGCCCCCTCATCCTGGGGGGGTGGGCTGGTGGATGTGCTGCCACAGTGGCCCCAGTATGGGAAAGGGGCCTTAGGGGCTCAGGTGTGGCCTGAGGATGCTGTTGGAGCAGAGCCTGCATCCTGGCATCCTGCTGGAAACGACCTGGCTGGAGCTGGAGGGGCTTTGGAGCTCCTTCTCGTCCCTCTCCCGGTGCCCCCGGTCCCAGCACCTGAGCTGGGGCTGAGCAGGGTGCTCAGTGGCCTTGTCTCCTTTGCAGATCATCATGGATTCAAACATCACCAAGCAGGCACTGAATGAGATCGAGACACGGCACAGTGAGATCATCAAACTGGAGAACAGCATCCGAGAGCTGCATGACATGTTCATGGACATGGCCATGCTGGTGGAGAGCCAGGTAGGGAGACACTGCGGCCCAGGAGCCACTCACCTGGGGGATTTGGGGTTGACAGGGCTCCCTGCAGTGGGTGGGGAGTTTGGAGGGCAGTGGTCCCTTGCCTGGGTGGGCGCTGAAGGGAAAAAACATATCTAGGACCCACACGGCTCCCAGTGGGGCTGAGCTGGGCTCCCCACGGCCAGAGCCACCCGGCCACTTCCCCAGAGCCAGGAGTGCTGCGTGCCTGGGTTGGGGAGGTTTGGTGATAGGCTCTGGAGGAGGGCAGTGGGTGGCTGCCACGCAGGGGAAGATTTCTCCACCTTCCCTAAGCCTTGGGCCCTGCTGGGTGAGCTCGAGGTGCCACCAGCCCATGGCACGTGGCCCTTCAGCCGGGCACATGCTCGGGTATCTCTGCTCACCCCCCTTCTTGCCCGCCATGCTGCCACGGCCCGAGGAGACATCGGTGGCAGGTAAAGGCCCGCCGGCCCAGCCCCGTGGTGCTGCATGCTCTGCTCTGCATGGCTGCTCCTGCATGACACATGTGTGGGATTCCTGGTTCCCTGCACCCTTCTAAGGGCTAGGCAGTGCCAGCACCCTGCCCTGGCCTGTGGGGTGAGAGGCTCTGAGCTGCTGGCACTGGGAGCAGAGGGGTGCCAGGCTGGCAGCAGGGCTGGCAGCTCTGCTCTGCCCTAGGCATGGCACAGGTGGGAAGGAGGAGCAGCAGCTTTAGACAAGGCAAGGCACAGCTGGTGGAGTCAGTGCTTGGGGGTAACACCAGAACAACCCTGGGCCTCAAGGCTCATCCTCCACATGCTTTCTTAGCATTAAGTTGAGAAATGGGCATTGCAGACCCACTGGCCATGAGCCCCCAGCTCTGCAGCTCCAATTCCCTCCATGCCATACAGGAGGGCACTGGGCTTTGAGCCACTGGCCCCTGCCAACTCTGTCCAGCTGCTGCAGGACTTGGCTGCTTCCCTGCCTAGTCAAGATGGAATCAAAGGAAGTGGACAGGCTGGAGGAGCTCACCCCAGCCCATGTCCTTACACCCACAGGAGCCCACACCTCCAGCCCACCCCTGCAGTGGGGGGCAGAGTGGGGCAGGGTCTCTGCAGGGCCCTGCAGTCCTGGCTGGCCTCGCTCCAGGCCCTCCCACTCTCAGCATGGCACTTGTGTGGATCATGGTCGTCCCTGCATGCGCTTGGTTTCGGGAGCATCCCACGTGGCACTGCTGGTGATGTCCTTGCTCCCTGCCGAGCCTCTGGTGTCTGCAGCATGGGGCGTGCTGTCCGTGTAGATCCTGTTGTGGCTTTGATGTCACCTGAGATATTGGACAGGGTGGTCACCAGGCCAGAACCGGGCTGGGAACCTGCCACAACCCTCACCCTTGCTTGTCTCCCTGCTGGGATGGGCACAGGGGTTCTCTGGGGCAGGGCACACAGTCCAGAGCTCCCACCCCGGGGCAGCCAGAGCAGCCGGTGCCTGCAGGCAGCTGACTGTCCGTCTCTCCCCCAGGGTCGCCGGGCAGGGTGGCACCCACCTGGTGCCAGGGAGCAGCGGAGCAGGGAGGAGCTCACGCCAGCACGTGGGCTGTGTCCTCGCCCTGCAGGGAGAGATGATTGACCGCATCGAGTACAACGTGGAGCACTCGGTGGACTACGTGGAGAGGGCTGTGTCTGACACCAAAAAGGCTGTGAAGTACCAGAGCAAAGCCAGACGGGTGAGTCACGGCTCTGGCTGGGGCCCCTCTGCCCCTGCCTGCACTGCTGACACCTCTGTGCCAGTGGCAGGGTTCTGCTGGCACCCTGCCTGCCCCTCTGCCTGCCCCGGGCAGGGTGGCACAGTCTTGCAGGTCCCTGGGCACCGTGTTACCCCACAGCACTGGCTGCAGCCCAGGGCCTGTGGGTGGCACAGCTCCCAGCACAGGCTGCATGAAAGCTGACAATGAACCATGGGGCAGGGCTGCTGCCTGGGGAAAGGAAAAGGGACAGGGTGGATGCCGTCAGCCAGACCTGCTGTGAGAGCCATGCCCCTTGCCAAAAGAAAGTAAAGAAAAGGCAGGGTCCAGCTCAGACCCTGAGCACAGTGCCAGCTGGCTATCCTGCTCCTGACACCTGGTCCCGTATCAGCTCAGGGACCTGGGGGCCACCAGCTCAGCCCAGCCAGCCCAGGGCTGAAGCAGGAGCTGGGGTGCCCACCCTGCCCAGGGCAGCCAGAGCCCCTCTGGCTCCCAAGGTGCTGCTCAGAGCCCACCACAGCAAAGGGGACCAGGCCAGCCAGGTCTGCAGCTTCAGCTCCTGGGTCCCTCCTGCCCCAACACTCACCATCCCCTCTTCCCCTCTCTCCCTGCCGCTGCTGGCACGCCTGAGCAGAAGAAGATCATGATCATAATCTGCTGCGTGATCCTGGGCATCGTCATCGCCTCCACCTTCGGCGGCATCTTCGGCTAGACCCACCCCACGGGACTGTTTGTGTGCGATGGACGGAGCCGCGCGTGCCATGGGGCTGCAGCCACGCCGGAGCGACCCACGCAGCCCCGGAGCCTCCCAGCAGCATTTCAGTTTCTAATGCATGGTTGTTTGTGACGCTGTGTGTGCGGTGCGGTGCGTCTGTGTGGAGGGAGCGCCGGCCCCGGGGCGCAGGCGGGGGGCAGGGCACGGTGATGGGCACGAGGGGGACCCTGGAGGGGGGAACCCGAGCTCTCATCACTGCTCCGGCCCGGGTTGGCTGGCTGGGACCAGAGGGGGACAGAGGTGCCCTCGGGTGCTGCTGCTCCTCCTGTGCTGGGCAGTCTGTGTTAGTGACAGCCGAGGATGAGGAGGGACAGGAGGCAGGTGTTAGGGGTCTTTGGGAGCACGGTGCCCAGTCAACCTGCCCAGCTTCCCCATCACCTCCAGCCAGAGCTCTCATGTCTGTCAGCCGCGTCTGTGCTTGCAAACACCTTCCCTTGGGCTGCTTCTCTCCGGGGTCCTTCCCCAGGGGTGTGCTCTGCCTGGCCCTGCCTGCTCCGGGGCTCTGTCACTGTGCCAGCGGCAGGGCTGTCCCCTCCCCAGGAGAGCCCTCACTCTGGTGCAGGTGCCGCTGGGGGCTGTGGGTGCCTGATGGAGCAGTGTGAGATAAGCAGCTGCTGCTCGGGGCCATCACAGTTGCCTGGGGACAGGGACAGGCCACGTGGGGACCTGTGCTGCACCCAGGCGCTGGCCTGGCAGGGCAGGATGGCACAGGTAGTTTAAGGCCAGTGAGTTTTGCTGTCCACTCGCCCTGCACCCAGAGCCTCGTTGTTCTGCTCTCAGCCCTGGCACACGGTGGTCCTGGCTCCTGCTGCCCCAAGGCCTGGGCTCTGGCGCTGGGGTTTGGGGCTGGCACTGATGCCCACAGCCCCCAGCAGCACCCGCCTGCTCCAGCCTGGCTTCTCCACACAGACACCCATGGCTGGGGGCTGGAGGCAGCTGGGCTTTCTCCTGTCGTGGTCCCAGGAGCGGCCCTTGCTGCATCCACCCCCCTGCAAGCGAGGAGGAGCAGCCTTCCTCCTCCTGTATCCACCCAGCTCCTGAGCAGGCCAGCGCCCGACTGCCCCTTTGCCACCTCCTGGCACCCCCTGCCCCTGCTCCTGCCACAGTGCCCTTCTGCTCAGCCACCCAGTGGGGCAGCTGCCCTCGGTGGGGTGCTGTGGGAGCACCCGGCTGCCCCGTGCCCTCTGCCGTGCCCATGAGATGGATGCAGCTGCTGTGGGGTCCTGCTGGCAGCTCAGAGGGGTCCTGTGCTGCCACTGCCCGTTTCCCTCGGGCTGGGGCCAGGGCTCTGCCCTCACCTTCCTCCGGAGAGCCCAGGGCTCCGGCTGGCCCGGGCACATGCCAAAGCACCACAGAGGAGCCCCAGGCAGGGGAGGGCACCTGGGGCACTGCTGGGAGCAGAAAGGGGCACTTGATGGCAGCTAGTGTTCCAGCCACAGGCGGTGTCACCTCCCTGCTCCCTCCGGGGCCAGGGCAGGGCTGTGGCTCAGGCGCTGGTGCCCATGGGTGCAGGGAGAAGGCAATGGCTGTAATGACACGGCTCTGCCTCCCCCGGGGCCAGCCCTGCCCAGCAGCAGCCCCGACGCGGCTCCTTCCCTGCCACTGTCACCCGAGGTCCCCCTGCACAGCCCCATCGCATCCAGCCGCCCTTGGGAAGCGCGTCCAGCCCGGTCCCCCCGCACTGCCCAGCCCAAGCCCCTCGGGGGGTGGCCATGGGAACATCCAAGAGAGGAGCCCCCTTCTTCCAGCACCAAGCGGTGTGAGCTCCAGCACTGCAGCCTGCGCGGGCAGAAGGGCTTGGGGCACCGTGCAGGGAGGGGGGCACGGGCAGGGTCCCTGCTCTGGGGGACACGTCTGGCCGCAGGAAAGGGAGCTGGGGGTGATGCGGAGTGCCTGCACTCCTGCCCCGGTGCAGCTCCGAGCCTCGGGCCCCTCCTCCGGGAAGCAATAACACTGGGCAGGCAGGCAGACCCTCCTCCCAGGCTCCCGCCCTGCAGCCATGCCCACTGCTAGCACAAGGTGACTTTTTTTTTTCCCTCTTCCAAGCAGCGGCTTTTGTGGCACATGCTCACCTGACATCAGGGCTGTGGCACCCCCGCCAAGGCACAAGGCCGGGAACAGCACCGGGGGTGGACTCTGGCCCTTGCTCCTTCCTTGTTGGCACCACCACTGCCAGCAGCCCCCCAGCAGCAGGAGCCGGCCGGGGCCGGGGGTGCGGCTGGCCCTTTGCTGGGACCCTGCAGGCTGTGGCAGTGCCAGGCTCCGGGGCGAGGAGGAGGCTGCCACTGCTGCCCCACAGACAGGCTCACGCTGTCCTCGCTCTGAGGGGAGGGTGTTTTGGTGCAATAATTACCCCTGCACTACGGGAAGCCCCGTTTCGGTTCCTTTTTACCTACCTGTCGTTGCATGTACAGACCAAATCACCAAGTGTGGTTGTGCTTTGGGAAGACATCTCACTTTTTCTTTCCAGCCCCCCCCAACCTCCGCCCGCTTGTCCTTTGGGTTCCACCACCTCTGTTCCAAGTGCCACCTGCCCTCCCCGCGCCGGGAGCGTGTCGATGCAGTATTCCACGAGCAGTGTGGGGCACGCACAGCTTGCACTCGAACTGGGGATTGGTTTTTTTTGTAATGTACTTGAAGGCTTTCCGAGCCCCCCGTGGAGTTGTACTGTTGCTGTACTGTGAGCTAAGTGTCCTTGTTTTCTATGTGGATCTTGACCCTGGCTTGCTCTGTCTCACTGGGCTGGATGACACTGTATGTTGCCTCTTTTCTCCTTCCCCCTTTTCCCTCCCTGCTAGCCTCCCTTTCTTCTCCCAAAGCTTTGGGTGCAAAACAGCTTCCCATTTTGTGGAATTTTTATGTAGAATAAACATTTGTAACTGTAAAGCTCTGGCTGGCACCTCTGTGTTTCAGGGGAAGGGCAGAGGTGATGGGTACCCCCAGCACCCCAGGAGCACTAAAGCAAACAGGATGCCAAGCACCCTCGGGAGCAATGCCCCCAGGAATAGCCCTTCTGCCAGGAGGAAGCTTTGCCCTCATGGGATCTACAGCTTTACAGTGCCCGAGTCCCTGCCTGCAGACAGAGGGGAAGCTGGCAGGGGACTCAGTGCCACATTCCCACCTCAGTACTCTCCAGCACAGAAGCAGGACACAGGAGACCAGCCAACACTTCAACCTGCTGACTCTTTAGTGAGGAGGCTGGATATCATGTCCTGGCTCACCTGGAGCTCAGCCGGTTCACTGCACTGAGGAAGGTTAAGTGACAGCATTGCAGACACCAAGTGGCCAGAGCAGCGTCTGCCACTCCACCTTCACCAAGCAAACAGGACTGGAAACTTTGCAGCTGGCTGTTGGCAGCACCTGAGCCAGTTTACACCATTAAGAGCCACGATGACCTGTCCCAACAAGTCCCAGGCGTGGGGTGCCCATCTGTGCCATCCACAGGAGGCTCGCTGGGGGCACCCACACACCACCTTCCACACCAGCAGCGTCCAGAGCCGTTCAGAAGCGAGGGCGGCGCTTCCGACCCGTGTATTTCGTGTCCGCTCGCACCTCCCTGTGGAGAAAAGCGGGAGCAGCTCAGCACCACCCACAGGCGAGGCTGGGAGGGGAAGGGAATGGGTTTGTAGGAAGGGGACAGCAGGCCAGACCAGCCTCAGCTGAACTCACTTGCCCTGTCGTCGTCTACGCTCCTTCTTCTCCAGGATCCAGTCCCGGCTTTTCTTCACAGACTTGCCCTTGATGTTTTTGAACCGTGTCCTGCAGGGAAAGAAGACAGAAGCTGGAGGGGAACTGAGGTGTGGGGGCACAGTGCCCTGCCCCAGAAGATTGTCACCCAGAACTGGGTCACGAAAGCAGCGAGTTCCCCTCCCACCACCCCAGGATGAGAGGCTCAGCCAGCACTGGGACAGGTGGCCAAATGGTCCAACTCCAGATAATATGCTGGGGAAGGAAGCTGCTTCCAGCCCAGGCTCTGACCTTTTACAGACTGCAGGAGGCCCCTGTGCCGTGCCTGACACACCAGCAGCACACTGGACTCTGGGATCTTGGGAGATTACAGGCTCAAGCACAACCACCTTCCCCTTGTCTGCTTACTCCAAACAAGGCAAAGTCTCTGGCTCTCCAAAAAGTTCCCAGTTCTGTTACTGCCCTCCAAGACCAGGTACCCCTTGGACTAAGTGAGCAGAGAACAGCAATGTAAGAGGCAGGAAAACATGGCAGCCACAAGCTCCTGGCAGCCACGACGACTTTCCTCTGATTTTTGTTCTTTGTCTCTCCCACTGGCTGCAAGAGGGGCTCCTCCCTGCACCACTGCCATGGGAGGAGACCTGGAGAGAAGGAGGAACCCCAGACCACAGCTAAGCAGAGCCAAGCAAAGAACTGGACAGCAGGAAAAAGGGAACACCAGGATTCAGGCCTGGCAGCCTGCCTCCATGCTTGGTATCACCATCCATAGAAATATTCCCACTTCCACACCACTGGCCCCAGACAGAGAGCCCAGTGCTGGACAGAAAGCACACCTGAGCACTCAGGTGCAGCTCAGGGTAAGCACCAACAGCCCCATGGAAGAGCCCTGTGAACTTACCAGTTCTGTTCCCTCTGTCTGTGGGCCCTTGGGGAAGATAAAGCAGTGCCCACCGGGGCTGCCAAGGGTCCTCCCAGTCCCTCCTGTCCCTTCTCACATGGTAGCACTGAGGTCTCCAGTAAAACCCAGCCCCCAGAGCCCCCCACTCCCTGTTGGGAAGAACCTGCAGCTTCACCCCAAATAATACCTCTCATTGGTGAACTTTGCCTGGTGCAGCTCTTCATCGGCACACTCGGTACCAAGGCCCTGGAAAGCAAAACTGGGAAGTTGTGCTCTCCTCTGGAGCAGACACAGTTGACAGTAATGCCATCAAAATCAAGGGGAACACAGGGATCTGCAAAGGGAAGGACTGGAGAAGGAACAGACTGCTCTTCCAAAAATCATGGCACAGAAAGCAGGGGAATGGTTTTAAACTGCCAGAGGGCAGGGTTAGATGGGATATTGGGAAGAAATTCTTCCTTGTGAGGGTGGGCAGGCCCTGGCACAGGTTGGGCAGAGAAGCTGTGGCTGCCCCATCCCTGGAAGTGTCCAAGGCCAGGTTGGATGGGGCTTGGGGCAACCTGGGCTAGTGGAAGGTGTCCCTGCCTGTGGCAGGGGGTGGAACAAGCTGAGCTTTAAGGTCCCTCCCAACCCAAACCAGTCTGTGATTCTGTGACAGCAGGGCTTGGTGACTGGCAGCAAATGTATAAATGAAGTCACATCTGCCCAGGCAGATCTGTGGGGCTCCCACTCTGCCCACATCACCCAGCAGCCAGGACAGCAGCTCTGCTGCCTCAGGAGGCTCCTCACCTTTGGTAACGTGCCAGATGCCCCGACAAAGAGACAAAGGAAGAACCTGAAAGAACAAGAATAAGCAGCATGAAGCTGGGATTCAGTATATGAATCTCAGTCCCAAGCAAGACAGGGATGGTTTAACAGTCAGGTCTAAGCTGTAACCTCTGTCCAGGATTCTGCCATGGGAGAGAACAGCTTGGGAAAAAAGTCACTGCTAAACCCAGGTCTCACCCCAAACATACAGACAGACTCAGGACTCACTTCTTGGCTTTGGCACTGTTGGGATAATCGACCACCATTCCCCCTGTAAATCCAGCTCTCATGGCTTGGGCTGTGATGAGCTCCAGCTGGAAAAAGAAGCACATGGAAAAATTCATTAGCAGTCATTGCCCAGGAATACCCAGGATACCTCTGGGAGAATCATAGCTGACTGTTCATTCCCAAATGGGTCATTCCTGCTCTTACTAAGCTCTATACCCAGCTCCTGGTACCATGCAGACACCAGTTCCCTGCCTTTGTTTGCTTCTCCCTGCTCCTCAGTCTAGCCTGGGTTAACTGATGCTGCAGATTCTAGGAGAGGAATACTGGGCTGGATTTCCTAACCCTGGGAAGCTACAGTACAGTGCTGATTTCTACAGCCAGCCTGCAGACCCAGACACACAGGAGAAAATCCAGGACAGAAGGTTCAGATGGTGTCCTGCCAATTTTGATTTTAAGGCTCAGCCCAAGACTCTCTCTCAAGCAACAGAAATTGCACAGGGTGTTCTCCTTACAGGTTATTTATTTGGGCTCCTGAAGAGCTTTCCAGCTGGCAGGAAGAACAGATCAGAGATGTGGAGGAACACAAGGCATTCAGAGCCCCAAACAGCACCTGCACCCCTTCCCCACTGTCTGATGGCCTGTACCTGCTCTGAGTTCTCAGGGTACAGCTGCAGCACAGCTCGGGATCCTCGGGCCTAAGGGAAATAAAGCTGGTCACAAAGCAGTCTCAGTGCACACAACCCCTCTGGTCACCCCATCCCTGCCCCAGGCATGAGCTCCCTCCTCCCCAAAACCTCCAGGACGAGGCTCCCAGGAGAGCTGCTCACCCCACAGTGAGGCACAGGGGGAACAGCAGGGAGCACAGAATCATGGAATCATTAAGGCTGGAAAAGGCCACCAAGATCACCAAGTCCAGCCTTAATGAGAAGCACCAGGCAGCAGGTGATGGGGAGGCAGAGGGTGCTCCTGTGCCAGTCCTGCCTCAGAGCAGCACTCACTTAAAATCCCTTGCTAAAAGACACCAGCAAGGGTTTTAGAGCAGGAGAGGCCTGGCTGGCAGAGTGTGGCACTTACCAGGGCAGTGTAAAGAGTGGAGAAGAACCTGTAGAGGCGTTTTGGGGGGCTGTGTGATTTCTTGTCAGCATTACAGAGCCACTGCACTGCAGAAATACTGAGGAGGAAAACAAGACCCCCCAGGACACTGAGTTATGGGTTCCTTCCCAGAGCCTGTCACCTCCCTCTGAGCTGAATTCCAGCACTAAGAGTGTGCTGGGTCCCAGGGAAATGATTTAATGTCCTCCATGTAGCTTTGCCTTGTGTTGCAGTTACACAAACCCCTCTGGAGACTCATTATGCCAAATCCCAACAAGGTGTGATAGTTGTTTGAGGCCAAAAGCATCACCAAGCATCCCCTTTAGGCTAAGTGCCCAAATCTCAGGATCACGGAGTGGTTTGGGTTGGAAGGGACCTTAAAGACCATTGAGAATGAGATCATTCTATCCCCTGCCATGGGCAGGGACACCTTCCACTAGCCCAGGTGGCTCCAAGCCCCATCCAACCTGGCCTTGGACACTCCCAGGGATCCAGGGGCAGCCACAGCTTCTCTGCCCAACCTGTGCCAGGGCCTGCCCACCCTCAAGGGAGGAATTCCTTCCACACATCTCACCTAAATTTTCCCTCTTTCAGTTTGAACCCATCACTCCTTCTCCTATCACTACAGTTCCTGACAATAATTCAAGAGTTCAGCTGTGACCCTTGCCTGGCCAAGCAGGATTTCCCAATGAGCAATCCCAACCAGAGCTTTTGGATCAGCAATGGACAGACAGTCCCTGCTCCTTCCCAGCACCTTCCTGAGCTATTCTTTAAGCAGAAAAGTGCACCTGTCCCATTGATCCCAAAAACAACCACCAAACCCTTGCTCCAGGGACTGACCTTGCTACAGACATACTTTGTTCTTCTCCTTGGTGCAGGTCTCAGCCCTCCCTCCAGACAATATCCCCAATTTTATTTTATTTCCTTCAACAAAATGCTGAGCTCACGAGCACAAAAGGACAAGCATCACTTGGGAAACAGCTGTCAGGAGCTGCTTCTACCATCCAAAACCCTGGAGGTTTGTCCCAGAGTGATGGAGCCGAGTTGCAGGGAGCAAAGAGCAGCTGACAGGGATAGCCCTGCTCACCTGTGATGCACCAGACATGCACCACACGCACTGTGCAGCTCTGTGGAGCACCAGGAGAGCTCAGTTACGTGTACAGACTCACCTGATACAGCCATCAAACATGCCAGGCCTGAAGGGAATGCCATGCCCCACGTCTGCCAGGAGAAGGTCTCCTTCCACCTCCCTCTCCACAGCCACATCTGCACAGAACAGAGCACAGCTCAGGCAACCAGCTCTGGGGAGCTCTGAGGTGGTGTCAGGGGAGGAGGGTCTGCTCACCCAGCATGGCAGGGCTGATGTCCATGCCAATCCAGTAGTGACCCTCCTCGGAGATGTAATCCCCGCTCAGCCCTGACCCGCAGCTGCAGGGAGGAAGGGGGGGGAAGAGCAGAGTTCCCCGGGCTGCTCTGAGGGTGCTGCTGCTACAGCAGCCTGTCCCTCTCACTCAGCCCACAGGAGACACCCACCACAACACACAGCTCAGCCCTGGGGTGCCCCTGCAGCCCCAGGTGCTCCATGAGGGCAGACAGAGCCACGCTCACCCCACGTCCAGGAGGAGGCAGGGCCGGTCCTGGGGCAAGCCCAGCAGCTCCACGGCGCGCTCCGACATCTGTGCCTGGATCTCCACCACGCGGGAGCTGCGGGACATGGGCAGGGAATGGGTGACAAGTGACAGGATCCCTTCCCTCCCCTCCCCATCCCACCTCACTGATGCTGCACGGCAGGGCCAGACCCCCCCCAGACATCATGGCAGGGCCCCCTGACCCCAGCAGGTTCCCCCTGACGTCATGGCAGGGGCCTCTGACCCCAGCAGATCCCCCCTGACCCTGGCATGTCCCCCCTGATCTCATGGCAGGGCCCCCTGACCCCAGCAGATCCCCCTTAACCCCAGCAGGCCCCCCTGATCCCAGCATGTCCCCTCTGACCCGAACAGGCCCCCCTGTCCCCAACATGTCCCCTCTCATCCCAGCGTGTCCCCCATGACCTCAACAGGCCCCCCTGACCCCAGCAGGCCCCTCTGACCCCAACAGGCCCCCCTCTGACCCCAACAGGTCCCTTCTGACCCCAACAGGT
Organism: Anabacerthia variegaticeps; assembly: GCA_035583185.1. NCBI lineage: Eukaryota > Metazoa > Chordata > Aves > Passeriformes > Furnariidae > Anabacerthia > Anabacerthia variegaticeps. The sequence continues at coordinate 8,328,535 of JAWWEW010000048.1, read as the reverse complement.
CCCCCCTGTCCCCAACAGGCCTCCCTGACCCCAGCGGGTCCCCGGACTGGCTCCCCCCATCCCTGGTGTGCCCACCCCATGCTGAACCACCCCCCACGTCCTCACGGGGGTGGGTCCCTCCCACCCGCAGTGCCGGTCCCGCCGTACTTGTGGGTGTATTTGCGTGCCTCGACCTCATCGTAGAACTGCAACGAGAGAGCAGCGGGGGCCGTGAGGGCCGGGAGCCCCTGGAGGGACCCCCGGGACAGGACCCCCAGAAGGTGCCATCAGAGGGACCCCCGGGATGGAACCCCAGAAGGAGCCATTGGGGAGACTCCCAGGATGGAGCCCCCGGAGGGACCCCCGGGATGGAACCCCCCCATCTGAATATAACTCAGTTCTTTTCCATATGTTTTTATCCATCGTTTTTGATTTCTAGCTGTATCCAGACAAGACTTCTCGCTCTCCCACTTTCAGTAGAATGGTAAGTGGACAGTTCAGTTCGACAGCTGTGAGATCAGGCAGCCAAATGCCCAGCATAAGACACTGAGCAGGCCACTCAACATTCTGGCACGTTATTTCAGGACTGTTGCCAAAATGTTTTTCAGGGATTAAAAGGCCTTTTCAATATTAAAACAAATAACAGGTACCTCACCAGGCTCTGATTAGGAACACACTGAAAACCGTCTATCATGTTACTTCAAAAAGCCAGGAGGTTCCACCATGATTATCCACAACAACGAAACCCAGAAGAGGCAGGTACAGAGAGTTCACTGCTCATCAGGCAGCCCAGTCCCGACCCCGGGGACAGCCCGGTTCCCTTCCCCTTCCCCTTCCCCTTCCCCTCCCTTCCCTTCCCCTCCCTTCCCTTCCCTTCCCTTCCCTTCCCTTCCCTTTCCCCT
>JAWWEW010000048.1:8279843-8317559 GCA_035583185.1 Anabacerthia variegaticeps | reverse complement strand
CCCCGCTGTGCCCACCCTGCACCCCACTGTGTGCGCATCCCACACCCCGCTGTGCCACCCTGTACCCTGCTATGCGCACTCTGTACCCTGCTGTGCCAACCTGCACCCTGCTGTGCCCACCCTGTACCCTGCTGTCTGCCCACCCTGTACCCTACTGTGCGCACCCCAAATCCTGCTGTGTGCCCACCCTGCACCCCGCTGTGTGCCCACCCCATACCCCGCTGTGTGCCCACCCTGCACCCCACTGTGCCCACCCTGCACCCCGCCGTGCCACCCTGTACCCCGCTGTGTGCCCACCCTGCATCCCTCTATGCACACCCTGTGTCCTGCATCCTACACCCCTCCGTGCTCACCCTGCACCTCACTCTGTGCTACCTGCACCGTGCACATCCCACCTGCTGCTACCTCACCCCTCCCTGCCCTGAGTGTCCTGTGGCACCCCGGTGCCCTGTGCCCACGGTTCCCAAGAGGCAGGAGCCAAGGGACACCCTGCCAGGGGGACACCCTATCACTGGAGCTCCGGGGAGGGCAGAGATGGGAGCGCTGCCCTGCTGGGACCAGGATCTGCTGCGACAGGGTGATGTGGTCACCAAATGTTTGCAGTGATTCAGAGACCTAGAAGAAAAATTCCAGAACTCCCCCAACAGCCAAATCTCCTTGCTGCTACCGGCCTGTGCCCCTGGCACAGGAGGGCTGCTCTTCCAGACAACCCAAATCCATGCTGGAGCTCTTCTGTGCCTCCCCTCCCCATGCTGTGGTGTCCATTCCAAGGCAGGCACGGGCTGTATGTGGAGGTCCCACCAGTCCTCCGTGCTCTGGTTTGGGGGGCTCAGTGCTTGGTGCTGGAGGCTCTCAGGGGGGTGAGTGCAGCCGCACTTCACCCAAGAGCTGCTTCCACCAGGAGCAGCCCCAAGCTTTGTTTTTCCTCAGACACCCCCAGGTGAAGGTGCCCCCCACTCCACAGTGACCCGGGGGCAGAGTCAGGTCCTTTCTGGATGGGACATCTCCCACTGCTCATTTCTCCAAGCCTTTTCTAATTTCTCAGTCCTCTCAGGGTGGCTCCCAATGCCCACTGGGCTCTGTAGCTGGTGAGCCAGGGATGGGTTTTCCCTGAGCTGTTGGTCCTGGAGGTGAAACTCACAGGCTGTTGCTGTGCTGCTCCAGGACAAAACCAGAAAGGGTTTATGAAGGCCAAAGTGCTTCTCCAGCAGTCTGGCAGTGCTGGAGCACCCTAGGATGAAGGAGCTGTGTGGGCTCTGTCATTACCTCTGTCTGCACTTTTTCTGGCAAAAGTTCATCTAAATTGGTCTCATAACCAATATGGTGTTCCTATTATGAACTCTACCCTCATTAGTGTCTCCTAATTCAAGTGGAGAATTCCCAGTTTCTAACACCTAACCTACTTTTTTGCTTCTATTTAAGTTTGCTGCTTCTCGATCACAGCAGACAGGTTTACCGATGACTTTGAAATTCTGATTTTAGAGGATCAAAGCATGTCTGTGCAGACAGCCAGGCAGCAAGGAACACATCCTGACAGACAGGGCACCCCAGCAGGAGTGGGACACAGACACCAGGACATTGCCACAGCTTCTGACCCAGGACTGTGAGTGGGTGATTATGTGGGATGCTCTCCCATGTGCCAGGTCCCTTCTGAACCCCCTGTGCAGATCACAGGGCTTTTATCACAGTGTAACGGGGTTTAATAATCTTACATCCACTCCTATAAGAACCACTCAAAGCATTCTGCATCCAAGCTGAGCGACCTGGGCTAGCGAAAGGTGTTCCTGCCCATGTCAAGGAGGTGGAACAAGCTGAGCTTTAAGGTCCCTCCCAACCCAAACCAGTCTGTGATTCTGTGGTTCTGTGATAAGCCCCAAGACTCCAGTCCTGCCCTGGGATTTCCCGAGTCTCATGGGAGCACAGCAGAGACAGAACAGATGTCATTCGTGGTGAATGAGCTCAAGCAAAGCACATTTATTTGAATGCTTCACCAGACACTGCAGAGAGACTCAGTACATGGAAACTTGTGGCATGCAGCTTTTTTGCTGGAGGCAGGAAACTGATGTCACTCCAGGGTTGTGTCTTCCTTCCACAGGGAAGTACATGTGGAATCCACAAATTTCACAAGTAATTTTTTTTATTCTTGATTATGAACATGATAACAAGGAATCACTGGCAAGCACAGGGAATCAGAGCTGAGCAGAGGGGAGCCTGCACTCGGAGTGGGGATTGGAAAGTGGCATTTTACTAAAGCCCTGCTATCTTTGGGCTCCTTGCTCTGCTCCAGAGAGGCTCACTCTCTTTGGCACTTCAGAGCCTTTGCAGAGTGTCCAGTGTGGACAGGAGGAGGAAGCAGCACTAGCAATATGAAGCTGGTTTGATGAGGATAAGGGAGGACTTGCAGTTCCCCTTGCACAGGCTGCCCCATGACAAGCCACCCTTGTAATTGAGCCGCACGGAGTAACACGACGAGAACCACCACCCGCCCTCATAGCTGTAGGCACAGTTCTTACTGTAAGTGTCCTGGTCCCGGTCCTTGGTGGAGAACTTCATGTTGTCGTGCATGTTGTTGGGGTTGTCTGAGGTCATGGCATCCCCCGCTGTCCCGTTGTAGGCACCCAGCCTCAGCCTGTAGCCATGGGACTCGTCTTCCACACTGAACAGGTTGTAGTCTGCGAAGCTGATGGTGTCTGCAGAATCCTGGATGACAAACCTGACCTGGTAGACCTTCTGCTTGGCGATCTGGTGGATGTACTCGGTGCCCAGCCAGTACTCGGTGCGCACGTTCCCAAAGCCAAACTTGTAGGTGCTCCAGGACTCGGCCCAGGTGACCGGTGTGTCCCTCTGGTTCCTCTGGATCACGGTCCAGCCCCCGTGGGTGACATTCATCTCACAATAGACCACGAGGTGGTGGAGCCCTTTGGGCTGGATGATGTAGACACCGCTGTGGCTGCCACGGGGAATCTCGCTGCAGTCCTTGGGCCAGCCTGGGGCTGGAGACAGAGATGGTTGTTAAATCCCACACCATGACAGGCTGAAAGAGGGATATTTCTTTTGTGTCTAGATCTTTTTGCACCCACATTCCTGCCATGGGCTCTACTCCTGCCATGCGCTCACAGGAGTAAATCAAAATCGGGGCATGATCAGTGTAAGAGTTGGGCTTCAAATCTTCCCAAGGCAGGATTCAAAGTGATGGGGACACAAAGTCTGGGCCTGGTGAGACCAAGCCAGGCATTACCATCACCCAAGGACCCTCACCCAGGTTGGGTTCACTCTCACAGTGCTGTAAGGATTTGCCTGTGTCATGTATCACCCCAGAGAAATGCAAATCTGGGTGACAGAGCCACTTGTGGGTACAGCACAGAGGCTTTAGAGCTTTGCAGTAACCTCAGAAACCCCAGAGAGAGGGTGACCACAACACCAATATCATTAACAGATCAGCCCTTGGGATCATCGGTGTTCTCTGGGCTTACCCAAGTAATTCTGTAGAGACTTCCTGACTTGGATTTGATTATGTCCTTTCCATGCTCCAGAGCATCAGCACTCACACAACAAACAGCTGAATGCACCTACAAACTTCTGGGAAGGGACCTGCTCCTCTCCCAGTACTTCTGCTACTGGTTGTGCCCACCCAGGTAGGACCTATCTCTGGTCCTATGGGCTAATGTTGACCCAGCCAGTTCAGCAATGCAGTCAGCCCCAGTGGTGGAAGTAGGGAAATGGCTAATCACCACTTCCCAGTAATGAATCATCACTTTCCAGTTGGGATCTTTAGCAGGAAAATTCCTCCCACTAAAGGTCCTCATGGACTATGGAGCCCAGGGCACAGCTCATAACAGAGTCCCCCTGAGTTATGAGCTGTGTCTCCTCTACAGCCCATCAGAAAATCAGCATTTCTCCTGGGAGGAGCCAGAGCGGGTGCAGGACATGGATAAGGGGTCTGAGAGCTGTAGGTGAGCCCAGCATTGGTGGAACCTCCTGGGCACAGGCAGAGACTCACCATGACTCGCTGGTGGGTGGTGGCCGATGTCTCTGGCCTGTCGGACGTGTCCATCACCATCATCTAAATTAACACAACAGAGGACACAGGAGTGAGTGTGGAGAGCAGACATGTCAAATACCTGCTGGGAGAGCATGACCTTCCCCAGATGATATTTCTGTTCCTGTTGCTGTTCCTAATTCCAGAGGAAAGTTCCAATTTCAGGGATCAGCTAGTCCATAGCTTGGGGGAATTTATGTGATGTTAGAGTGGGGCAGATGCTTTCCTCTTTGTATTGAGGTCTCCCTTGAATTCAGTTCTCCACTGACCTTGTGATTTCCAGATGGGGGGACTGTTCTCCATGTCCTCAAAACACACTGGGAACATCTTTAACCCTGTTTCTCCAAGGAAGAGCCCATGACCCACAAAACCCTTGGCTTGGTCTTACTGCCAATGAGACCAAACCAGCCCCTTCCCCTGGGATTCTGTGAGGAGCTCTGTGTAGGATCTCACTGATCAGGACCTCGTTTGCCTGTCCCTGTTGTAGTGGACACCTACCAGGCTGGGGGGACTCTGGAGGAGCATTCATGATGTCGTCCATCGTGCCATTGAGGAGGTACAAGTTTCTTATGTCAAGTTCAGGAAAAGATGCTGCCAGGGCCAGCAGGCAGGTAAAGAGCAGGAGACAAAGGCACTGGGTAGCTGAAATGGGAAGAGATTGGAAAAAGAAGAAAGAGATCACACCCCTTCTGTTAGGGAGCCACAAATCCCACTGGATTCCTTTACCTGCCCAGTAAAATAGGAAAATAAAACTCTTTCTGTGTAGAGCTCCCTCTGGGATCCATGAGCCCCATGTAGATGAGCTGTCATACTCATTAGCAGGAGTCATTAGCACTGGCACTTGAGCTGGGACTGTCCCAAGGCTGTGGGCAGTAAGACTCTGGGTGTTTGGGTGGGAACAAGCCCCAGACAGGGCTGTGTGTGTGAAAGCAGCAGAGAGAGGGGCAGCACAGACCTTCAGGAATCATGGCCTGGCTGGGGAAAATGATGCCCTTTGTGTGGTTATGTGGCTACTTTAAAATTTCCATATGTAGTCAGGTGCTCTGCTCTGGTTCAGAGCAGCAGGGGAAACCAGCACACTTTTTGCAATACTAAACTCAAGGAAAATAACAGAAAATTTATCATTTTCTTCTCAAATTTATCAATTCCTGGGGGACTGTGGATATGCCTGCCTATGGGGAATTCTGTTCCTGGTATGACAGATGCAACTGCCCTGCCCTGGGGTACCTAGATTTGGCACCATTCCCTGAGATGCCTGAGAAGGAAAATGATCATGGATGCCAGCCTGAAACTGCTGGCCCTTCCCCTGTGAATGGTCATGGGAAGTCTGGATAGGAAGGAGGTGCAATGGGAGGATCAGCCTCTCCTGGGTGTTCTACTGGAGACAGCAAAGTGTTTTCGAGCATCTCTGGATTTGGATACCTGTTCAATATCTCTCCTTAAGCAGGAACATCTAAAAAAATCCATTTTCTAGTTTAGAGTATTTAACACTTTCCTTAGAGAACTGAAAATTGCACAGAATGGTAAATAAAAGGCTTGTAAAATGGGCTGTTTTGGCGCTCCAGAGCTACACTGGCACAGCCTGGAAACAGCAGAGTGTGAAGCCTCCTGCCCCAGGTCCCAGCCCAGGGCACAGACCAGGCAATGGACTCGGCACTGTGATGTCCAGGGTGTGGGGAGGAGGGACCCTGCAGTTCTGGGATGTCCTGTGACCCCCAGCCACACACAGAGCTGCCATTCCCTCCCATCCCATCCCATCCCATCCCATCCCATCCCATCCCATCCCATCCCCCCCCACCCCATCCCATCCCACCCCATCCCACACTCACCCATGTTGTCTCTGCGGGGACCCTGCAGAGCACAGAGCCGGGTGGTTTTGGCCTGGCTGGAGGGGTGTCCAGCCTGAAAGTTATAGGGCTGGGCAGGAGAGGGGGTGGAGGCACGAGACCCAAACCACAGCACTTGTCCTCTGGTTGGCCACAGGACCAGTGGCTTGGGGCTTATTTGCTCTCCACCATCAAGTGAGCAGTCCTCGTACAATCAAGTCTGGATCTCACACAGGTGAAGAGCTTTTCTTCAGAGGCAAAGCAAATAATTCGGTGCCAATAAGCAAATGCCTTAAAATAACCACAGTTTACAGTGCCCACCTGCCCCCCTGCCCTGGCAGGGTTTCCTCAGGGAACTACATTCTTGGGGCACCTCCACGCAGTTCAACTGCTGAGTAAACACCCATGACGTTCCCGTCCCGGATGGAAATCAAACATCGGGTGTAAATCACTCTCTCCAGAGCTCAACAGCCCCTGGGGACCCCACAGACCCTTCAGGGAAGAGGTACTCCAGTGTTCTTGGGCAACTGTGCCCCGAATTTCAGAAAGTGCCACTCCAGCTGCCTCCTGATATCCCTGCCCTGCTGTGAAACGCACCCCGTGGTCCCCCCTGGCACCGTGGTGGCCCTTGCAGCGATCACGAGTTGGAGTTTGGGGCATGGTGACGTGATGCTGATGTCAAATGGTCTCACTTCAAGCCCCACTCTGCTCTAGGAGTGCTTATACCATGGCTGCCTTAGAGAAAATGGCAGAGCTCTTTATCCCAGGAACTGATGCCCACAGTGTGCTGAGTTGTGGGCACTCCTTTAGCCCAGCATCCACCTTGGGCTGGGTGGGCAGAGCCTCTGGCACAGTGGGCTGGATTTCTGTCACAGGCTGCGTCCCTGCAGTGTGGCCATCTGGTCATGGACACTCCTGTGCCTGCCCTGCTGTCCTGCTGCCCAACAGCAGGTACAAGCAAAGCCAGGCACAGACCTTCAGCAGGGCTTCTCCAACAGCTCCCAGGACACCCATGTTTGGATTAGAATGTGCAAAGCAGGCAGGGGAAAGGCCACAAAGGGGATTTCTCTGAACCCCCAGCTGTATCCTGGGGCCCAGCTCCTGTTCAGTGCGTGTTTCAGGAAATCACAGAATCCTGGAATGGTTTGGGTTGGAAGGGACCTTAAAGACCACCTTGTTCCACCCCTCTGCCTTGGGCAGGGACACCTTCCACTAGACCAGGTTACTCCAAGCCCTCAAGCAAATCTCACCACCATCTTCAGGCTATGGGAGGAACAGGGAATTTTCTTCCAGGCTGCCCACAGGGATGCTGAATATCCCCAGCAATCCAGGCTTGTATGGACACACACATGCAGACTCCCTGTTATATCCTTACAGTCATCACTTAACACTTTGAATAAAGATGCTGCAGAAATAAGGACCAAACCCTGGCCTTGATCAGTGTTTAATACTGGAAGAACCACAGATCTGTTTGTTACTGCCTCCTGGGCTGCATCTGGACAAATGCAGCCAGGAGGGTGTGGGAAGGGATTATTCCTTCCCCAGGGTGAGACAGCAGCTGGAGTGCTGTGTCCTGGGGGGGGGTCCCCGTGCAGAGCAGTGGTTTCAGCTCCAGAAGGATCCAACTAGGAGCATCAGGACAGTTGAGACAGGAGCACATGGCATATGTGGAGAGGTTGAGAAAGACAGGCTGGGCCAGCCTGGAGAAGGGCAGGCTGAGGTGGGATCTTGTGCTGCCTCCAGCTACCTGGCCAGGAGGGTAAGGAGCAGGGGGAGTCAGGCTTCTCAGAGCACCATGCCTTGTTTTGGACCCCTCATTGCAAGGAACAGACTGGAGCAAGTCTGGAGGCCACCAGACTGGTCAGGAGCCTGGAGGTCAGGACGTGTCAGAATTGGAGACAACTGGGCTTGTTCCACCTGGAGAAGAGAGGCACTGGAGCATCCTATTGCTGATGGCAGTCACCTCATGGGAGGACACAGAGAACAGGGAGCTGGACTGTTTAAGGAGGTCCATGGTGGTCCATGAGGCTCTGCTGGACTGTTGATCAGCTGTCCTGGTGACACACTGTTTGTTGGAAGGAAATACCATCTGCCTCTGTTGAGAGCAACCCCCCCCAGCCTGCTGTGCACAGGGGTAGGGGGAACACCCTCTCCATGGAATCATGGAATCACTGAATGTGCTGTGTTGGAAGGGACCCATTGGGATCATGGAACCTGCGTTCCTGGTGCCACCAGTGATCCCAGAGGTGGCTGCCCAGCAGCAGCCTGCCTGGGAGTCCTGGCACAGGCACCCCGAGGTGCTGTATTAGCTCCCATGGGAGCCCCTAAGCCCCCCACTTCCCCTGCACCCCTAGACATGGCCCCTTTGCCTGGGCTCCTTCTTCCCTGAGCAGCTTGGGCCCTTCTCCCTTCATAAACTCCATAAGATGTTGTGATTCTCCCAAACTAAATCAGACCACAGACAAAGCCCCTCAACCTCTCACCAGGCAAGGAGGGGTGACACTGATGGGTTCAGGTGGAAGCTGATAATGGATTCACAGAATTGTTAAGGTTGGGAGAGACCTCTAGGATCAATAAGTCCAAATGTCAACCCAGCATCACCATGTTCACCACTAAACCATGTCCTCAAATGCCCCATCTGCATGTTTTTTGAACTCTTCCAGGGATGGTGACTCCACCACAACCTGTGGATCTGCAGGGTCTTACCAGGCCAAAGACAGGGATTGGGAAGGAGAGTGGCAAAGGGACCCACAGGCACCAGTTTGTTCCCTGGAGCCCTTGCTCAGAGCACACCCCTGGCTGGGGTGCCAGGGAACACTGTGTCTGCAGAGGCTCTGGCTGCTGGATGGTGGCTCCAGCCCCGGGCTGACTCCAAAACCTGCCAGCAGAGAGTTAGGGAGCTGGCACCTCTCTCGAGGACCTTTTCCAAGGTCACTTTTGGGACTGGGCACACAGAAGACCTCTCCTCTTTTGCTGGTTTCTGTGTGTATGTCCTTAAAAAGCTGCGTCTCTCCCTTCCACTTTGATCCCAGCTCTCCGTAATTTGTTCCAAGTGGGCAATTCACGTGTAGTGTTTGTGTAGGGACAGTCAATAATCGAAATCCCTCAGCATGGAGGGGGCTATTCTGTACCTCTCTGGCTGGAAGGGCAGGCCTCCCTCCCCTCAGTTGTGCTCTCATGGGACGTGGAAACTGCTCGAGTCACAATGTGCAAGTGGCTCTACACCCGATGAGTGTGAACAGCCGTGGGTGTGTGCAGTGCCTATAAAGGCAGCGTGGCCAGCTGGGCATGGGAGGGTGCACCACTGGGTTCCTGCTCCCTGCACAGCCGTGCTGTCGTGATGGGTGAGTGACCTACCTGGGGACACCCCACTCCTCTGCGGTGCTGGGCTCAAATGAGCCCTCATGGGGTGAGGATGCAAAGGCACAGAGGATGGTGAGCAGGACACCAGCACTCTGGGAGCAGGAGGAGGGATGCCAGAGCAAAGCACCAAACCACACACATGCTTGGTGCCAGCCTGTGCCTGCCCCGGGCTACCTGTGCCATGTGTTCCCAGGTGCTGTCAAGGGAGGTTAAGGGGGAGACCTGGGTTTCACCTCACTCCTTTCCCTTCCCAACCAGTGCATGTGGGATCCTGCCCCAGGCATGGTGGCATCTCCCCCAGGGGTATGGGAATGCTGGTGGTCAGCACAGAGGTTTGGGTTTATGGCCCTGTGTGAGCCCAGAATTCCCCTGCCTGCTTGGGAGCTGGTTCCTGTGCAGTAGGACCCATCCTTTGGCTTAGTTTCCTTCTAGCTGTGATTGGGCTGGAGTGGCTTATATAAAAGAATTAAGCATGATTACTCTAAAAAGAGCTGTTTCATGTGTTCCTCCCCACCTGGCAAGCTGCTCTCCCCAAATCCAGCTGTGTCATTGCCCTCTCTTGGGCCGTAGGTTCTGAGAACAAACTGCAGGCTGCCCTGGGGTGCAGGGAAGGGGCTGATGGGGAGGTGCCAGAGCCATTTCTGCCCTTGCTGCAGCCCTGCAGGGCAGAGCCTGCCCTGAAGCTGCAGCTCCCCCACCCCGGGAGCCCCTCGCTCCTGACCGTGCCCTGGCTCTGCCCTCCCTGCTCTGAGCATCCCGGGGGCTGCCCAGGGATCCTGGTGGTGATGGGCACCTTCCTCCCCAGGGCTCCAGGCTGGGACACACCAGCTCCACCGGGACCTTGTCCTCCTGCCCACCGTGGTGGCAATGCTTCTCCTCTGTGCCAGCGCCGGCCCAGCCATACCCACTGCCAGCCCCCGGAGCGGTGAGTAGGGCATGGGTGGAGGGGTGGGATGGCACCAGGGGACAGAGTGGAGGGGTGGGATGGCACCAGGGGACAGAGCAGGACAGGGTCTCCCTGGCTCAGGGCTGCTGTGTGCTAGGGGATGCAGAGCACAGGAACTCCTCACCCACAAAACCCCCAGGGCTATGGCTTGTACAGCCTGACTCCTGCCAAGCCACCTTCACCCCTTTGGTGGTCCTGTGCTGAAACCAACAGGTTCCTGCCCAAACCCCTTGGCAGGATTGCTCTGCCATACTTGTGAACCTCATTTCTAGCAGAGATCCTCACAGCTGTTTGGTTTTTTGCTTTGCTCTTGTCGCATTAGGGGTATTCCCTTCCTACCTCCAAGGGAGGGTTACAGTCCCTGCAAGACCTGACTAAAACAGTGTCATGGGTTGAATTGGAACTACCCACAGCAAATTGTCTCCCATCAGACACAAACCAAGAAAAACAAATTAGACAGCAAATTAGTCTTTCCAGTAAGTCATGACAGATCAGATAAATTCTAACAAGCTGGGGGAAGAGACCTCTATGACACCATGGCAGAAGCCTTCGTTTTCAATGCCATGACCCCCAGGGATAACATACATTTTCATTCCATAACCCCATCTAGTGGAGCATTTTGGACACTGCTGGTCCTTGCAAGAGCTGCAAGAGCATATCACGGGCCTTGTGCATGGGCCAGATATACTTGGAGGACATCACTGGCATCTGGAAGACTCTTTCCCTTTCCTTCCTTGGCCAGATGCCAATGATGTGAAATGAAGGCTCCATATGAACGAGAAAATCACGAGACATAGATTCTAGGGCTCTCACAGAAGTCACTTGGCTTAGAGAGACCTTTGGGTTCCCCGAGGATGAGCCAGTGAAAAAGCCACAGGCAGAACTACCCCTGTTTGTCCTGAGTCCTCACTGCCCTACAGGAGCTCCTTGTTGTTCTGACAGACTCATGATCCAGAGAAGAGCAACGAGGCTGGTGAAGGGACTGGAAAATAAGTGTGAGATTGAGGGAACTGGGGTTGTTTAGCCTGGAGAAGAGGAGGCTCAGGGGTGACCTCATCACCCCCTATAACTACCTGACAGGAGGTTGTAGCCAGGTTGGGTTTGGTCTCTTCTCCCAGGCAACCAGCAGCAGGACAAGAGGGCACAGGCTTAAGCTCTGCCAGGGCAGGTTTAGGTTGGATATTAGGAAGAAATTCTTTACAGAGAGGGTAATCAGGCATTAGAATGGCCTGCCCAGAGAGGTGGTGGATTCACCGTCCCTGGAGCTTTTTAAGATGAGACTGGATGAGATCTGATAATCACAGGGGTGTTGAACCGAGGGTTGGACTTGATGATCTCAGAGGTCTCTTCCAACCCAGCTGATTGTACGATTTTGTGATTCCATGATCCTTCTCTGTCCCATCCCAACCCACGGCAGCCTCGGGGTTCCCCCCGGACTGCAGCCACCTCCGCAAGAACAGCCCCAGCGGGGTGTACGTCATCCAGCCTGCCCACTCCCCTCCGCGCGTGGTCTGGTGCGACATGGACACCGAAGGCAAGGGCTGGACTGTGGTCCAGAGAAACTCTCACGACACTGAGCTCAACTGGAAGCAATCCTGGACCACCTACAAGTACGGCTTCGGGAACGTGCACGCCGATTACTGGCTGGGCACCGAGTACCTGCACCTGCTGACCCAGCAGGGCACCTACAAGGTGCGTTTCGTGGTGCGGGACAAGACCAACGTCACCCACTTCGCCGAGTACGACATCTTCAGGGTGGAGAGCGAGGCCAGCGGGTACCCACTAAGGCTGGGCCGGCATTCTGGTGACGGTGACGACTACCTGACCCTCTACCACCCCAAGAAGGGGGGCATTCACGACAACATGAAGTTCAGCACGGTCGACAAGGACCAGGACCAGTACAGCGGGAACTGCGCCAAGAGCTACGGCGGGTGGTGGTACAACCGGTGCCAGAACGTCCTGCTCAACGCCAAGAACTACATCGTGTGGCCGGGGTTCTGCGACAGCGGGGACTGCGCGTCCTCCCTCATCCTGGTCAAACCCACAGACGTGTGCTGACCCTGCCGCAGCGCCGCTGGCACAGGGGGGGTGCCACCAGCCCCAGCTCAGTGCCCTGCCCACTGTCCCCTGCCAGCCCCTGCACCCTCAGCAGCCAAAGCACAGCGGCTCTGGGGCTCAGGAGCCATCGCCCCAAGCCCTGGGCACACGGGCAGCCTCGCCCAGTGCCACGGTGCTGGCCAGCACTGGGGCACAGGCACTGGTTTGGGGTGGGTGTGCCCGCTCCCACGCTGGGCAGGGGGACACGGTGCCGGTCCCCTTCCCCACTCAGTCAGTGGACCCCGCTTTGCTCTGGCCCCGCTCCCTCCCCAGGCCCTGCACACCCCCTGGCTCTGCTCCCCATGGTGGGAGGAACCAGCTGCAATAAACCCTGGAGCCAAACTGCTGCCTCGTGTCTGCCTGCACACCTGGGGGGGGATCTGACCTGGGGGATAGGAAGTGTGTTAGGCAATATTCCTTCCAGGGGCTTGTTCCAGCCACTGTGCACTGGACTGTGGCTGTAAGGCTACAGTTAGTCAACAGGACCAGCAAAGCCCATACCTTGCAAATGCCTCACTCACAGTTTGCCCCTCTCCATGGCCAGGTGGTTACTCTGTGCTGAGAAAGGGAAGAAACCACCACAGCTTGGAGTGTGGAGAGGGCAGTGGGCTGCCTTGAGGATGTGAGGGATGTGTATGTCAGTCCCATCATTCCCTGATGAAAAGGGGGAATGTGTCTGTGGAGCTCCCTTGTTTGAACCTGGGGCTTGAAAGAACCCACAGTTCCTCTCCTCAGCCTTTGGAAGAAAAGCTGAGCTTGAGGAGGGCTTGAGGCTGTGAATGCTGAAGATGGGGCTCTGGAGCCAAGGTCTGTGGCACAGGTCCCAGGTTATCCTGCAGAGCTGTGGCAGTGCTGTGTTCCCAAGGAGCTGTGGAGCTCCTGAGGAGCATTCCTTGGCTGCTCTGGTGGCACTTGAGGGCAGGCAGCACTGCTGCATGGGGAGGTAGAGGTATGTGAGGGTGCTGCTGGTTGAGAAAGCCTTCCCAGCTGGAGCTGAGTTGAGAGTGACATTTCTGGACTGAGACATACGTCAGCTCATTTAAAAAGCTATTGGTGCTCCAGCCTGGATGTACAACTCAACAGGAGGGGAGAGGCAGGACAGAAGGGCTTTGGGTAAACAGCACTCTGCCCGTGAGCCAGCCCTGAGTGGTGCTGAGCTGCATTCCTGGGCTCTGTCAGTGAGAGTGCAGCCAGCCAGACATCCCCCAGCACTGGGAGACCATTACCCAGGCTCGGTAGCACCACACTGGAGCAAGCCCATCCAGACCCAAGCTGATCCAGAAACCTGAAATCTTGGGATCTCACACCTGCCCAGACATACCAACCATGTGGTGCTGTGTGGCCTTGCAGTGCTGTTGTTCCTTTCTTGCCTGTCCCCTCTCCCGTTTCCCTTCCAGTGTTCTCAGGGTTAAGGAGGCAGGATGATGCTGGCCTGGCCTCTGGTCTCTGGGGAGTTCCAGCTCATGACTGGCAGGGTTGAACTCACCTGATGTTTCCCTTCCACCCTCAGTGCTTGCTACTGACCACATGCTACTGACATTCCCTTTTTGGAAGATCCCCACCTTGCCTGAGTCTTATGAAAAAATATCCCTTTGAAAACCTTTTCTTACTTCACCAGGAGCCTCGGGTCTGCTCCTGGCAGGAAACTGGCAGCAGTTCCAAGGAGTTCCCAAACAAATGAAGGACACCCATGCAGATCTGAAAGTGATTTTATTCTGCAGGATGAACACAGACTGCAGCAGGGATGTGGTGCAGACTTGGCCTGCCCTGGGCTCAGTGCAGTTTAGGTCACGTTAGCTAGTGATGATGCATATTTTTCTACTGAAAACATCTATACCCACAAAGCAGAAAGCGAGTAAGACAGAGCTGGACAAGGAGGGTTTTAAGTGTCTGAGCACAGTTTTGTCCCCAGGAGGAACATGCTTGGACACTGTGCAATGTTTATAAACATGTGTGCTAATAATGATCTCCCAAACCCCACCACAAGTGAATGGCCAGAGACAGAGCAGGGAGCTACAGCTACTTCTCAGGATAAGAGAAAAACAAAGCAGCTGTTGATATAGAGGCACAACCCCACTCACTCCCAGCCATCAAACGGGCCCCAGAAGGGCACTGTGTGGCCATGTGCCCAGTGTGGAGAGAAGAAGGAAGGAGCATTAGTGGTATGGAGCAGGTTTGATGAGGATGGCTGAGGCTTTGCAGTCCCCCTTGCACAGTTTGCCCCACGTGATGCTCCCCTTGACGTTCAGCCGCACGGAGTAACACGCCGAGTACCACCAGCCACCCCCGTAGCGGGAGGCACAGTTCCCCCTGTAAGTGTCCTGGTCCCGGTCCTTGGTGGAGAACTTCATGTTGTTGTGCACTTTCCTAGGATTATCTGAATCCATGGCATCCTCTGCCGTCCCCGAGTGCGCTCCCAGCCTCAGCCGGTAGCCCTGGGACTCGTCGTCCAGGCTGAACACGTTGTACTCTGCAAACCTCTTGTTGTTTGAAGAATCCCAGACGACAAACCTGACCTTGTAGACCTTCTGCCTGGTGATCTGGTGGATGTACTCATTGCCCAGCCAGAACTCAGTGTGCACATTCCCAAAGCCGTGTTTGTAGGTGCTCCAGGACTCGTTCCAGGTGATATCTGTGTCCCTGTGGTTCTTCTGGATCACCGTCCAGCCCCCGTCTGCCTCACCCATCTCACAGTACACCATGATGGGGTGCAGTCCTGCGGGCTGGATGACATAGACACCACTGGGGCTGCCAGTGGGGAGCTCGCTGCAGTCCTTGGGCCAACCTGGAGCGGGACAGAGAGGGGCTGAACAAAAGCCACTACATGACAAGCCCTTGTTTTACCCCAGGGCAGCAGAGAGAGCTATCTGGCCAGAGAACCTGGGGGATAATCAGCTCTCCAAGCCTAGAGAGGTCTGGAGGTAAGAGTGGGTTGGCCTCAACCCTCTGTTCCTTTTCCATATGGGACACCAACAGGAGTCAGCCCCAGTGAAAGGCCCCAGACCCACTGGGCTATGCTGGTATCAGGCCAAGAGAGTGAATATGGGCATCAGGGGGCTCCTCTATGTCTCCTGGAAGAGGGGTTGTACCACTGTAACAGGGTCATGCTGGTAGGGAGGTGAAGAGGACCTTGCCCCTGCCTGTGACTGAGGAACAGGGGAAAAATGACCCCTCCAAGCACACACAGACACCCTTCCCAGCCTGCACTGGGTACTTCTCCATCACCCTCCATCCAGAGCAGGGCCAGGGCTAGGGATGGTGCAGGACCTTTTCCCACCCATCACACAACACTGGGGGCCCATGGGATGCTACCTACTGGTTTTCTTCAGAGCGCTCCCCGACGCGCTGGGGGGAGATTTCTTGAAGATATTCAGGGCTTGTATATGCACAGAGTGGCCTGGGGCAGCCAAGGCCAGCAGGCAAGCAAGGAGCAGAAGGCACTGGGCTGCTGGGAAGGGAAAAGGTGGAGAAAAGATGAAATAGGACCCAGAGAGATCAGACATCCCGTGGCTCCAGCACCACGGTTAATGCTACCCTGGGAGATGCAGGAGAGCACTGAGAATGCTGGGCAGCATCAGGCTGCTCCCTGCGAGCTGGAAGGCTTGCCCAAGGGGTAGGCAACCTTGCCTTTCCCCTTTGTTCTGCTCCCAACAAGTCAAGCATGGGTGGGTTTGGGTGGAGCAAAGCACCCAACAATCAGCTGAGCCAAGTTGCACTCCTGGCCCCAGAGCAGGGCACTGGCTGGGGTGAGCCAGAAGGCAGGGGACAAGCTGCTGGTGGTCCAAGGGGTGGCAGGTGCCCTCAAAGGGCACTGGTGTCACTGCTCCCCATCGGTGTGTGAGGACCAGTGCACGGAGCCTCCCTATTGCTGGGCTGCCCTACCTGTGCTCCCCCCATCTCTGGCAAGGAGCCCCCCAATTCCCAGCCCTGTACTCACCCATGGCTCCAGGCAGGAATGCCCTTGGAGTGCAGAGCTCTGGAGCAGCTGCTGGAACAGAGGCATTTGTAGTGCCCTCTGCAGTGGGCGGGCTGAGTGGGTCCTACCCCCGTTTTCTCCTGGAGGAGGAGAGCAGGTTGGTTCCCTTTGTGCCCTCAGAAAATACCAGGTGAGGTGGAGGTGCCTGTGGTTCTGAGTGCCCAGGTCCCTGAGCTCCAAAGAAAATAATCCCCGTGCCAGCAAGAATCCTTGGAATGGTCTCTTCTGCGAGTGCTTAGTGACTTGCATGGAATTTCCCCTGGGAACAGCATATTTGGGAACTTTGAAGAGTGCAGCTCGGTAAACAAACCCTCGATTGCCACAGCCACCAACCAGGTGAAGAGCAAACACGGGGCTGCCTCCACCTCCCACCACTGCAGCAGGTCCTGCCAGGTCAAGGGGCTCTTGTTTAACCTGCCCCTGTCAAGCCCAGCCTGGCTCTGGGTGGGGACCCAAGACTTTCAGGGAGTTGCGGGGTAGTGTTTGGAGCAGCTGGTGCTTTCTGGAGCACAGGACACAGGCAGAGGGGTTTCAGACTGGGGGAAGCAGGAGAAGTCTGGGCTCCCCAGTGGGCACAGCCCTGACCTGCAGGGAGGCAGCTAAATGGGCCTGATGAGAGGGCTCTGTAGGGCAGATGAGACAGCTCATCATCAGAGCTGTGGCCTCTGGGCTCTGGGTTTGGGGGACAGGTCATGCAGGATGATGGCTACAGAGGAAAGCAAGTGTCTGCCCAGGAATGGAGCAAAACCACGTGGATGGAGGGCAGCAACAGGAATCTGAGTGGGAGGGCGATGGAGGGGACCTAAGTGTGCTTGGAGGGAAAGTGAAGGGAAATGAGGGCGCACAGAGGGGCTGGAAGGGACGTCTTGGTGGAACCCATAGGAACTGAGCACCCACAGAGAAGGGACAGTGGGATCTGAGCATCAATGGAGGGTAAGAGACCTGAGTATTTGAGGAGAGGAACAGAGGAGACCTGGGTGCCCACACAGGGAAATGGAGGACACCTGCAGGAGGGGCAGGTCCTTGCTGGGTCAGCACAGCACAGGACAGGCTGGGCTGCAGCCTGGGGACCACAGCTCAGGCTCCCCCCCATCACTGACAGCTCCACAGCTCCAGCTGCAGCTGGAATGTCCACCCAGGAAAAGGAAAATGCTGCCCAGCACCCAGTTTTAATGTCTGCAAGCCAAACACCAGGTTTCTATCACCAGCGTAATCCAGATTTTCAGAACTCTGTATTTCTGTTTCTAGACTGTTCCTATTCTCACAACACAAGAAAAGCAATAGCAGAAATTTTGCTCCTCAGGCATGAATCCGTGTGTTAACGTCTCAGAAGTGATTCCTGGGATCCACAACCCTCCCGGGTGTGTGGTCGTTCATGCCTTTGGGATCTCCGGGAGACACACTGCCAGATGACCCTGGGAGACAAAAGGAGGAATGAAGAAAGAAGGGAAGCAGGGAGGACACCCTATATGCCCAACAGGGGCATGGGGGGGCAGAATGGGGACACATGGGGCAGCTGGGGGGCTCCAGGGGAAAGTGGGGGGTCCTTGGAGCAAATGATGGGTCTAAGAGTGAAGGTAGGGGACCCTGGGGTCAACTGGGACAAGTGACTCTAACTGGGGCTCCCAGAGGGACAGTGGGGGTTCTGGAGAAAACAGGGGAAAGGGAAGCTGGGAGAAGCCTGAAGTGCCCCTGGGTGGAAGGGGAAGATCTTGGGATGGGCCAGAGGAAAATGGGAGTCCTGGGAGACATGGAGGGCCCTGTGGGTTTAGGAGTCCTGGCAGTCTCTGGCCCCTCCTTGGACACCCGAGTCCCCTCCCACTCGCAGGGAATCAAAGAACTGAGAATCCAGGGGGGTTTGGGAGTCCCCTGCTGCTCTGTGAGGAACCCCAGAAGCCATGGGCATTTTGGGGGTCCGGGTTAGCAGGTCAGGAGTACTCACACCACCAGCAGCACGACTGCCACGGCAGTAATGGCCAGCAGCAGCCCCATCATTTGCCCCTTGGGCGGGGGGGTCTCCTTCTGGGAGCCGTGCACCACGTTAGTGAACTGATTCTGCATGTTCTTCTCTTCCTCCACTCTGCCCTGTGACACTGTGGGGACCCAGGCAGCTCAGGTCATGGGGCCCTGCACCCAGCGACCAGGTGTCCCTGCAGAACCCGCTCCAGCCACAGACCTCACCATCCCCAGCGACCCACTCTGGGGGTCCCTGCTCCACCCCACATGCCCCGCCACCCCCAGAGGAGCCAGGGATGAGGGAGCACCTGCTCCAACCCACCTGTGCCCCAGGAACTCAGGTGTGCTGGTACCCTGCCCATGTACACCCCAATGACCCCCCCTCCCATGGAGCCAAGTGTCTGGGGTCTGGCTGTCCCCACCTGCCCCAGGGCACTCAGGGCTCTGGGCTCACCATTGAGGTAGAAGAACTTGCGGACCACAGGCTTGAAATCGTCCCCCAGGCGGCAGGAGAAGGTTCCTGGAGTGGGCTCCTCGATGGTCATTCTCAAGGGATTCTCTGGATTCCCCTTCACCTTCTTGAACAGCCTTAAGTCCTCTGTGCGTATCTGGGCCATGGGGGGGAGGCCTCAGCACGGTGATTTCTCACTTCTCATACTAATTAGTCCACATTTTTGGTCTTTTTATTATCTTTTTCCCAGGTAGAGCATCCCCCCTTTATGTAATGTATCTTTGTGGTTTATAAATTCTGCAGTCCTGGTGTTCAATTCTCAACAACAAATTTCTCTCTCAAGCTTTGTTAACTTCCTTCTCCAGCTCTGAGAGCACTAAAGTGTACCAAAAGCCCTAAACTTTTTATTTTCTAACAGGTGGACATCACCCAGAGCTTGCCCATCCTCTATTATCCATTTCATGGAATAAATCAACTCTTAACATAGGCTGCATAGGCTCCTTTTGAAAGAAATATGACTTGCTCAGATAGACCAGGGTGGACAAGGCTTGGAGCAACCTGGTCTTGTGGACGGTGCCCCTGCCTATGGCAAGGGTTTGGAATGAGATGAGCTTTAAGGTCCCTTCCAAACCAAACCATCCTGTGATTTTATGACTCTGCATGTGCCCAGCTGGATCTGCAAACAAAGTGTGCACCCCTCTCCAGGAGGGAGCACCCTGTGTGTGCTCACACAGCACACCCAGCCACGGTGGCAGCAATACCTGTACCTGTGAGAGACCTCACGCTGAGCACACAGCCCAGCCCTCCCCAGAACGTCTCCTCACAGCCTTCCACCATGTGCCACTCACATTTGGGGCAAACATCCAGGTGACAGGCAGGCCGGTGGGGATGCTGAAGGGCACCTCGCAGCGCAGCACGACGGCCTCGTCCGTGTAGGTCCACACGTCCTGCACTGGGAGCATCGCAGGCACGTGAGCTCACACCTCTGGGTGCACTGCCACGGGTGAGGGGGCTCCTGTGCCACTGCACCCATGGGCAGCTGAACACCTGGGCAGGTGTGCTCGGGGCAGGGGCACAGGGGAGAGATGCCACCGCAGCCCTGGGGGCACCCAGCTCCAAGGAAGGGTGAGCCCAGCCCTGGGTGCCTAGGTCTGCGTGGATGAATTACCAGTATTGAGACTGAAGTCATACCCACATCCTAAAGAAAGTCGTGCAATTCCAGGGTGGAATGTGGTTGGTATGTAAGGGTCACCTTATATGCAGTTGGCATGTTGGGATCACTACAGGTATGGGGACTCATGTGGAGCTGATAAAACACATGGCATCTGCCAAACAAGAGATATTATCCTGGTCTACCCAGAATATTGGTTGCTGAGCTAGTAATTGCTTAATTTGGTGGTGAAATCCTGTCTTTTGGAGGAACTTTGTTCATTATAATCTCACTGCAATACTGAACACGCCTCCACCCTAAACACTACCTGCCTTCAATGGATGACCACTCCTTGCTGAGCCCATGCTCTAGCATCTTTAAAAGCAAATTTGACCTCTATCAGTACCAAAAGTATGACTGGAGACACTCAGCTCCACCAAAATATTCAAAAATAGTATAAAAATAACATAAGAAAGGGGGTAAGTTGGGGAAGATTCCCTTACTCTTAACACAACAGCCTGTCATGGTCCCATACCTGGGCAGTCGGTGGGAAACCCACAGTCCACGAAGCGACAAGTACACTGGAAGACACGGGCAGCTGGCTGGTCTCCTGGGAAAGAGAGACTTGCTGGTCCCAGGGGAGTGGGAGATGCACCAGGGCACAAGGAACAGCAGGACAGAGGGATGGGCACTCACCACAGGGCGGGATGCAGGATGGAGCTGGGGGGGAGGAAGCAGCATTAGACCGGGGGATCACTTGTGATGAGCTGTCAGGGCTCAGCCCTGCTCCAGCCCACATGGGCTCCCTGGGCCTTTCCCTAGAACAGGGGCTCCCAGGGTGGGGTCCCCTCTGGCCCCATACCTTTCTTCAGCAGGCTCAGCTTCTTCCAGATTAAATCAACAGCCTCCTTCAGACTCTGGGTATAGGGCTCTGGGGTGACCCAGATGTCCAGGTAAGACAATGTGTTCTGCCTCCCATCCCCATAAAGCCCTCCCAGACACCACAGATCCCCTGTACAACTCACCTCGACCCCAAATATCCATCCTGGAGTCCCATATATCCACAAATACCCCCTCAAGCCCCCCAAGAAGCTGTATACCTTGAAGCCTGTAGACCCTCAGGATTCCCCAAATACCCCTTTACACCCCCCAGAATTCCGTATATCCTGTATTTCACCTCCCATCCATGCCCCTTCAAGGCCTGCACATCCCACCCTGCATGTCCCATGTCCCATTTCCCCTGCTCACTCTTGTTCTTTTGCTGCTCCATGTAATCCAGAGACTCCAGAACAATGTCCTTAAGGTCACCATGCTGATCCACCCCTGGAATCAACACAGGAACACTGCAATCACTATACAGGGTTAGGCTTGGAGCTTCAGAGATGGGAGGGTCCCATAAAATCTGGGGTTCTCTGAGGGTTTCTGGGGGTTCCTGGAGCACTGAGCAGGGTTTAGGGATACTGGGAAGGTATCCCTGGGGATTCCTAAGGTCCTAGGCAGGGCCTAGGGGTCCCCAGTGTGTCCCTGATCAGGGTTGGGTGATTCTCAGGGTCTCAGGCAGGGTTGGGGTTTCCAAAGGCCCCTGGTGGGACTGGGGGAGACCTTGGCACGGTTCTGAGTCCCAAGGATATTTGTCTGGGGTGGGTCCCTGGGGTCCCCAACTTCCCAGGATCCTGGTCAGTGTCAGTGTGGGGGCCTTGGTTGAAGAAGGGAACCCCACAGGGTTATAGGGTGCTGTTCAGAGCAGGGGGCCCCCTTGGGATGGAGGAGCCATGGAAAGGAGGGGCCAGTCAGGATGGAGGTTCTTGGGCAGGATCCCTGTTGGGTATGGTACCCCTGGAGCCCCACGACATACCCACAGTGACAGAGGAAAGTAAGAGAGAAGCAGCAACAATGGCATCCTGGCATTCTTTATGTGATTGCTCCGTGTGGGAGACCCCAGTGAGATCCTCGCAGACCTGAGACCGCTGCCTAGCGGTCCAAAAGCAGAGCAGGCAGGGCTGCACCCCGGGCAGGCAGGGCACCAGGGCTACCCACAGCCACAAGCCAGGCTTTCCAGGGTGCCAGGTGACCAGCACCAGCATCAGGGCCACCCACCACCACCCCATGACCCCAGAGCGAGCACCCAGGCGCTCGAGTTCCTGGGGCAACAGTGGGCTTCCAAGGTGGAGCCCGGGCACCTGGTTCACCAGGGAACCAGGTAAGGCATGAGGTCACATTCCAGCCACAATGACCTCACACCAGCCAAAAGTGTCAGCAGAACCCAGCAACAAATGTGCAGGCAACTCTTGTGCTGAGTCTCAGTGTTTGTACGTGTGTGTCCTGAGGAGACTCTTCTGCCTCTCTCCTACGCTGTATTCTTGAGCAGAGGAATAAACCCCAGGTGCATCCTGAAGTTATCAGATCACTCAGCCCTCCAAAACAGGGAGGGAGAGAAAGAGAAATGCAGATGAACTAAACTATCCAATAATATCATTGACTAGAAAGCAAAAGACTCAGAGACCAGCTGTTTTTTTTTCAGCGACCTGATGCAGGAAGCAACACATGGAAGTGTCTGCAGGTGAAAACCCAGCAAGAGACTGAAGATTCATGAGCTTGCCCAGTATCACTAGAAGGCAGAGGATGCTGTCAGAGTTCACCTGGCATGTGCCAAAATGCATTACAAATTCATGTTGCTGTTTCCATCCAGCTTAAAAATGTCCCCTTACATCCCTCTCCTGTTTCTGAACACCCAGACAGTGACCTGTCACTGGCAGCTGTCTGACATGGTGACAAAAAGAGATAGGAGAGTCCAACAGCCCATGCTGCTCCAGTTCAAAGCTTGTCAATCCCCTCCTGCAGAGCAGAAACTGAGCTGAAGGCAGGAAAGTTGGGGACCTTTCCAGGTGATGTAGATGCTGCAGCAGCTTCACTGGCAGAAAACTTCCTGAGCTTCAGCTGGACTTGGGAAGGGATTACCTAAAGCCCCCTGTCATGTCTCAAAGCACTCTGGGCTGCAATTTTAACTATCAGAGGAAAAAAGTGGTTTGATGGACCCTTATTAAGATGCAGGGAAGACAAAATGGATGGTTGGGATGTATTTTAAAAAGAGAAAAGATGTGTGTCCTTTCCTGTGCTTGGTGGAGAGGCACGTTCTGTACAGGCAGAAGCCCCTTCAAAAAACCTACAGTCAAAATGATGAAATGAATGATGCATTAAAATTTTGATTTGACCTGTATTTCTTGACCTGTCTTTTATAACACATGTAGATAATGCAATATCTCACAATACTGTAAAAGAACTGCAAACTCCAGAGCTCAGGTTTCTTGAGGACTTTTACTTTTCCTGTAACATTCTGACTCAGAACACTTGGAGAACAGTGTGTTTCTGCTTAGCAGGAGCAAAAAAAAAGACAAAAAAAAACCATAGGAAAAACCCCAAACTCCCAAAAACGCATCTCTAAACCAGTCTAAATCCAGTAGTTTGTGACCTGGACCAGAAGGAATACTCTGTATGTTTAGTGGGCAGAAACAGCTGCTTTGGGCTTCCAGAGCTGCAGTTGGCACCATCTCCCAGGTATTTGCCTGGACCTCGGTACTGTTTGAGCTCCTTCTCCATCACACTCTCCCAGTGCAGCCTCTTTGGCAGGTGGATATGGAACGGGTAGACTTCCCTTCGGAGCACAGCTCTGGGGGTTCCAGGGCTCCCTGGTTCCATCCTGTCTCCATGGTCCCACGGTGGTTCCATGGTGCCAGGAGGTCACAGTGCCCAGCGCCCTGTGCTCAGTCTGTGCTCGTGGCAGCTGGTACAGGTGGTGTCCCAGATCCCCCCTGGCACAGCAGAGGCACAGCCAGGATTGTGGGGCCATGTCGGGTGTCCACTACAAGCTCTCCTCCAAGCTGAACTACGACATGGTCACCTTCCACGGGCTCAGCATCTCCCTGCGCGACCTCAAGCGCCAGATCATGGACCGCGAGAGGCTGAAGGCGGCCAACTGCGACCTGCAGATCCTCAAAGCTGAGACCAACGAAGGTGTGTGTGTGTGTGGGGACAGGCACGGGGTCCCGGGTGCCACCAGGCTGGTGGCAGCACACACCAGCCCCAGTGGCCACGGGAGCCGCGCTCTGATCTCGGCGGGTAAAACCCACGGTGAGAAAAGCACGATGCAAAGACAAAATTGGCTTTGAGAGCTGTGAAGGGATTCCCTGGTGGGCCGTGGCATTCCGTGTTCGTGGCCATTCTTACAAAGCTCACTGGTGTTTCCCCTGGATTTGTGTTGTCCTCAGAATACACCGACGACGCCCGGATCCCAAGGAACGTCTCGGTGATCGTGAGGAGAGTCCCGGCTCGAGCAACGTGAGTATCCAGGAACTCTGGATTCCCTCTGAGGGATGGCAGGGTGTGAACTTCTTTTAAGGATAAGGATTTACAGAGGCACTCACACTGCTTCTCATCAAAGCTGCTGTTCGTTTGTGTTGCCGTGTATCTGTCCCAAAGTGGACTGACTTTTTTGGATCTGCAGGGACATGGGGCTCAAACTCCAACAATGGTGACTTCTAAATGAGTCTGGTGGGTTAGTTCTTGGGGGGATTTGGCCAGGTTGCAGATCCTGCTTCCTCTGCATGGAGAGATTCCAGATGGGGTGAGCTTGCCTTTACAATATACATTGTAGTAATTAGGCATTATTAGAAATAGCCTTTTAATGTGTTCCCATCTCAGAAGAGTCTGGTTGTTAGTGTTTGACTATTGCCTGCACTGGGGGAGGCGAGTTTGGAGGTGTGGGGTATATGGCAGGTATTCTTACACCCCAAATTTGGGGCTTTTGCATGTTGTCTATAGAAGAGAGACCAAGAATTCTGGGCACCTCAGTGCTGTGCTTCTAAACATGGCTTTGCTTTGGGGTTCATGGAAATAGGGGTGCTTTGTGCTGCCCTAGCCCTGCACCCTCCCCCTTGGGCTGGGGGCGTCAGGAGAGTGGCTCTGCAGCTGCAGTGGTGACAATTAGCCAGGCAGAGGAGTTTTCTGTCCCTTCAGCTGGAAACGGTGCAGGAACCTCTGGCAGAGTGGCTGATGTTTGGGGGGGATGAGGGTCTGACACCACAGGGGCTGCATGTCTGATTCCTGAGTCCTTGCATCAGACACAGATCATCGAGTGTGTAGAATTTCAGTGCGTTTGCAAATGTAATAAATAACTCCCAAAACACTGACACATTTTCAAGATTATCTGAAAGCACATTCTGCCAATTAAGACTTGTTTTTTCCTCCACACAGGGCTCACAAATCACACCAATCCCTGGGAACTGCTTCCAGGTGACCTTTCTATGTTTTCAGTCATTGTGGTGTCTGTAACACACGGGGCACGTTGGGCTCAGGATTGCAGAGATGTGGGCACAGGGCTTGGGCTCCCCCAGAGAAAAACACCATTGCAGAGACAGAGCTGCTGACCCTTCTGCCATTGCTTTGTCAGAGCAGGGATTGCTTCCCACTGAAGTAAACCTGCACTTCTGAGTGTTGAGACTGCCACTGTGCTGGCTTAGGAACCGAAGTCCTGTGCAGTTGGTGACACAGCAGAAATGGGGCTTGGGGGGCTGGTTTGAGTTGCACTGCATGTACCAAGAGAGAACCATTTATGTACCTAAATAAATTTCCATATTCACTGAACCATCAGAACGTAACGCTTCGATGTTCAGGATTTGTTGTCTGTTTTCACTGCTTTATGCTGGGTGCAAGTGCTTGGTTTTAAGTTCTGATCACCTCTATTTCTTCTGCTAGGAACCAAAATGAGCCAGTGAGGGGAACATCCAAGGCAGTATGTAAAACCTCAGCCTCACATTTTTCCCTATGCACTTCATTCTAAAAAGTGCAGCCTTTCTTTCCTGACATGGAACTGGAATATGTGTTTAATTTTTTGTGAACAGACTGCTGACCCTTCTGCCACTCTTTCCCTGGCCCAGCTCATTAAGGTATAGAGTCAAACACTCTGTTAAATCCTTCAGGAAAAAAAAAATCATTTTATTTGTTTTTTTTAAACCTTACACTGTGATTTAGAGGTGGATAACTGTTGCAATGCAAACAAAACTGTATTTTTAGTAATTGTAGGTGTTTATTGTAAGTTTGTCATGAGTGTATGTTGTGATACTGTCCTGGAAAGAGGAGTCTCCAGGATGGGAAGAGAGAAGGGGACACCTTCTCAGCCCCAAAGTCATGTGGCAACATTAATCTGCTTCCAGACCGAAGACACTTCAGCAGCTGTTTCCTATTTTGTGTCATTAATTTTGCATTGGACACTAACGGAAATTTTACAGAAGAATTGGATTATAAGTTATGGACATTTCAGGGTTTGCAGCAGCCCAAACAGAAGTGTTTGGAAACATGGACACTTGTGGGACTGGTTTTGAATTTCTGGCCATGCTAGCTATAGATCCTTTCCTTGGGGTGCTGATCATGTTCACACATTGGGGTCCAGGGACAATATCCTTTGTTTGACCACAGATGGTGGAAATAGTGACCATGTCTTTGGTTTTCTTATTGTTCTGTAAAAATGCCATCTTTGAATTTTTGTCTATTTTGTCATGTTTTGGTTGTTCTTCGCTGTGTTTTGTAAACCATTTGGGTCCAAACAGATTAGCCAAGTGTCCGTAAATTTCTCTGTAAATGTGGATGGAAATTATTCCAGAGCTCTGGATCTGGACTGTGTTCCTGTAGAGAAAAACACCATTTATTAAACCCCTGAAACCAGCTGGTTGTTTGTATGGATGAATGTCTGTGAAAGCAAAGCCCTGGGAGGCTGATCTCTCCCGGGCTGGGTGGGGGTGTTGTCTTTGGCTGGGTGGGCTCAAAGGTGTTCCAAAAGTGTGTGTCCAACCCTCTCCTGTCCCCCAGACCCCCAATCTGGTCGAGGCCAATGCTGCAGAAGAGGACAAGATCAAGGCCATGATGATCCAGTCCTGCCGTTTCTATGAGCCCCTCAAGTAAGTGTTGAGAAGGTGCAATCTGGTCCAGTGTGGTCTTGGAAGATGGTGGAACAATCAGAGAGGTGTTTCTTTTAACAAGGGACACGCATCCGTGCCTTTTTCCCCCAAAAAACTTGCAGTGTCCTGAAGACACCTTTGGGTCCCGCTCCATCATCACCTACCAGCCCTGTACCCAGGATTAAAAGGAGCTCAGGAATTCCCATGAGTTTCATGGTGGAGGTGAAGGACCCCAACAAAAAGGGAGTGATGCTCACACCCAGCGGGAAATACGCAATCCCAGCTATTAATGTGTAAGTATGGAATTAATTGGACTGACCCAAAAGTGACCCGGAGCAGCAGTTTGGAAACGTGCGAGTGACAAAGCCACTGCATTGGCCACCACCTGCCCAGAGAGTGCTGGCCCTGCAGCTTCACTCTCAAGCCTGTGCCATTTTCTAATAGTAGAAATAAAATTGTCCTCTCCTCCCTCTTCTCATGCTGTGGCTATAGAAGAGTAGTTTATACTGAGTGCCCATGGCTTAGCAGGCAGATGTGCAGTGAGAAGAATTCCATGTATTAACTTTCTTTGATTGCATCCAAAGCGTGGGAAAGGTTTCCTTTACTCATCTTTCACTCTTCTTTCTCCTTTCCCTCTCCCCTTCCAGCGAAGCCTATGCCAGAGACCAGAAGGAAAACCCTCCCTTTTTCCCTGAGAAGCCATCCTCTTCTTCCTCCTCCTCCTTCTCCTGCTTGGAGCTGTCTCCAGACTGGGACTTGTAAGTATTCCTCAGAAATTCAATACATTACTCATTGTCCCCTGTTAAAGGAGGCTGAGGCAGATAACTGATACAACAGCTGATCTATCATAAAATAAGGATGCACAGAGAGTCGTGGAGAATACAAGTGGGAATTCCCTCTTCAATGGCTTCAGTTGAATGGGCTTTAACAAAAGGGCCCCCTCCTTGAAGATGGACTATTTAAAATAAAACTCCAGTCCAAAACCCAGGATCCATCCCAGAGATCCTCTAAAACTCCCAAATTCAGAAAGCAAGAAAATAACAACTGAGGGACAAATCCATCATCCTGAGGCAGCAACACAGGGACCCTGTGTGGAAGAAGTGAAGGGGTTTGAGAGCAGAGTGTTCACGTGTTTGAAGCTCTGAAGTGTGAGATGCTGAGGGTGCCCAGGAGGGGCAGAGGAGCCCTGGGCACAGGGGACATGGGGGGCTCTCTGGAGCACAGGCAGCCCCCCATCCCATGGCAAACCTGAGGATAAGGAGAGAAGCCAGGGGCAGCTCTAGGGGTCGGATGTGACAGGCAGGGATGAGATACAGAAAGGAGTGAAGCTAAACAGGCTGAGGTGGCATTTCAGAACGGAGCTTTGCTGCCTTCAGGCTCAGCGGTGTTTTCCCCGGGGTTGGTGCTGCACTGGAGCCATTCACACTTGTTCTTTTGGCACCTTCGTGCTGCATGTGGCACCTCTGCAGGTTCCCGTTGAGCAGAGGGCAGTGCCCCCCCTTCAATCCATCCATGGCTCTGGCACTTCATGGGACACAGGACAGTGGAGGGACATGGACCCTCCTGGGTGGTTTTGCACTCCCACAGCAGCAGCTCCTCTGCCCCGGCAGATGTTACCGAGTTCTTCCATGGGCAGCAGTGTTATGGGAGCAGCTGAGAGATGCTTTGACATGAGGAAATGAGAGGAAAGAAAAAACAGCAAACCAAATTTGGGGGAAAAACAAGTGGGGGAGAGGGACTGCTTTGAATTAATTTCCTTTCTTTTTTTTTGTTTTCCCCCATACAGAAGACACCGTCCACGGCCGAGGTCTGCAGCTGGAATGGAACCTCCAACAAAAAAAGTGAAGAAGGAGGAGAAGGCAGTTTAATTCCATTCATGTTGTCTACTAATATTCTTTATTATTTGTTCTTGTTTCCTGTTCTTATTTCATGTCTTTATTCATTGTTCTTATTTAATGTTCTTAATTCATTGTTCTCGCCAACCATTTTTGAACAATAAACAACAAGAAACTAAAAGAAACCTGAACTGGTGTGTTTTTATTTAGATGTGCTGTACATTGCAAGCCATGTCAGGTCACTGGAAATTCACTTGACTGGTCACTCCACAGACAGCTGCCTTTGACACTGGTGTTCTTTCTCAGATTGTATGCAACAAAAAGCTCAAGAAATACAGGATAAGAAAAAGTATTGAAAAGTTAAAAAAGCGAAAAAGGCAACAGCGATTAAAGACATTAAAGCTAAGAAGATGTGCCACAGAGGAGTTGCAGGACTCTCCCAAATCCACATCTGACAAAGAAACAGCATGTGACTGACAAGCTCAGGATTCAGGAAGTGTATTTCCTTTCCAGCTTTCCAGGTTTTCACATTTCATGTTTCCAGCTGGAGAGGGACTTAGGATGAGGATCTAGAGGGACAGGACAAGGGGTAATGGCATCTCACTGCCAGAGGGTGTAATGGGATACTGGGAAGAAATCCTTCCCGGTGAGGGTGGGCAGGCTCTGGCACAGGTTGGGCAGAAAAGCTGTGGCTGCCCCATCCCTGGCAGTGTCCAAGGCCAGGTTGGATGGGGCTTGGAGCAACCTGGGCTATGGAAGGTGTCCCTGCCCCTGTCCCTGTCAAGGCAATTGCAGCCAGGTGATCATTAAGGTCCCTTCCAGCCCAAACCATTCCATGGCTCTGTGAATTCAGGACTCCATGGCTCTATGACACAGCGGCTCCTGGGGGTGCACTGGGGGCCACTGCCTGGCAACGGGAGTTGTGATGCAGAGGGGCACGTGCAGAGCCCTGCACAGTCCTCTGACTGACGAGCAAGGAGCCTGCTGGCTGCTCAGCCACTTTCTCGCTGTTTTTGCTCATCCGTTTTATCAAAGCTTTTGCTCATCCATTTTATCAACCCTTTTACTCATCCCTTTCAACATCCCTGTTGGTCATCCCTTTTAGCATCTCCACTGGTCACCCCTTTTAAAATCCCTTTTACCATCCCTACAGGTCACCCACTTTATCAGCCCTATAGGTCATCCCTTTCACCATCCCTATAGGTCATCCCTTTAGCCATACCAATAAGTCACCCATTCTATCAGCCCTATAGGTCATCACTTTTACAATTCCTATAAGTCACCCATTTTACCATCCCTATTGGTCATCCCTTTCACTATCCCTATAGGTCGGCCCTTTTATCACCCCCATAGCTCATCCCTGTTATCATCCATATTGGTCATCCCTTCTATCATCCCTTTTACTCATCCCTGGAAGATCCCGTCTTTGCAGAAAAACTGTTTTTGCAGACATGGCAACACTCGTAGACACTCTCAGCCTCTCCCAGCTGCTGGATCTTGCCATTGGGATGCCCCAGAAAGGGGCCATCCACTTTGCAGCCATGAGAAAGCTGCTGCAGGCCATGCTGGGGCACCTGGACGTGCAGTACCTGACGACCCAGGAGCCGTGGACGGGCGAGCTCAGTGGTCCCTCACTCGCCGAGTTGGCCACTGACATGAAAGAAATGAAGCAGCAGATGGAATCCTACAAGGGAACCATGGCTGAGGTAGTGGCTCTTCCCAGAGCCCTGGGTGCTGCCCCACCAAAGCAGGGTTTGCCACTGCCCTCGCTGCCCAGGCAGGGCTTGGGCCACTGGCAGTGGCTCTTTGCCCTTTGGATGGGTTTCAGTGCTCTGGCACAGAGCCTGGCTGGGTCAGGAGCACTGGGGCTCTCCCTGCTGACCCTGCCTGTGCCATGGGCTCCCCAGGCCAGGGGTGGGGGTCTCTGGGGGCTTCCTGCCCTGGGGCTCACCCTGGATAATCAATCCTTTGTCCTAGTTTTCTGAGATAAAGGCTGAGCATTCCCGTGTGACAGAGGACATCAGGAAGTTCCAGGAGGCACAGGTCTGTGCACACCACAGTGGGGGTGAAGGTCGTGCTCCCCAGGGACATTGCCCAGGGGCTCATCTCTGAATCCCTCTTTTCCTAGACCATGGCTGTGTCCAAGAACCTCCAGGAGATGGAGACATTAAAGACTGCCCAGTCCCGCATGGTGCAGGACATGAAGAAGGTTCAGCAGGAGCGTGACCAGGTGAACTGCTGCCATCAGAGAGCTGTGGCTCTGAGACAGCAGCCAGGGACCTCGGCTGTGCTGGCTGGAGGCTCCACACCCCATGCCCTGCTGGACACATGGAGGGTGCTGCCCACAGTGCCAGCCTGGCTGAGCCGGACCCTGCGCTGCCCCCTGCGATGGGCACACCACAGCAGGGGTGAAGGTCCTGCAGGGCCCCAGGGACCCTCCCCTGGGGCTGACCCCACCACTCCTCCCTCCTAGGCTGTGACTGATTCCCAGGATCTCCGTGAAGAGATTAAAAAGATGAAGGCGACACAGTCCCGGATGGAGGAGGAAATTCTGAAGATAAAGCATTCACTTGCCTCGGTGAGCTGCTGGGTGATGTCACCTTTGGGCTCTCGTGGGGTACTTGAGTGTGGCTCCCTGAGCCAGGGGATTGGGGTCAGGGGCTGGGGACAGGGTGTGGAGCCCTGGGTCTGTCCTAGCAGCTGAAGGGGCCCCGAGCTGGGACAACACAAGGTCCATGTCCTGACTCTGCCACCGCTGCCCTTCCCAGATGAAAAAGCTGGAGGACGACATTAAACAGCTGAGGGAAGATATAGCCAAGTGGAAAGAAGAGAGCAGCAAGCAGGTCTCTCAGCAAATCGAGTAAGAGCATGGGAGAGGGTTTCATATCCTGAGGGGCTGCAAGGAAGTTCAGCCCAGGGCATCTGGGAGTTTCTTGGGTTTGGGGGCAAGGGACACTGCCCAAGGAGCCTTGAGGAGGCTAAGCCTGCCCCTGCCCCTGCCCCCATCTCGCTGGCCAGGTCTGTGCTGCAGGAGATGAAGAGCGAGCTGAAAAAGATGGAAGATGAGCAGGACATGAAGAATGCCTTGCTGGAGCAGATGCTGACCGAGACGGCCAACCAGCTGAATGCTCAGGTGAGGTGTGGGGGAGCATTCCCACCACCTCACACCTCATTACAAGGGCCCTCGTGGGCTTCCCAGTCACATCCCCTGACTGGCAGGGGCCATCGAGCCCCACGGCACCCAGGTCTGTTGGTTGCATCCCTCCCATTTCTGAGCAGATTCCTGCTGCCCTTCCTGCAGCTGGGGGAGCTGGGGGAGAGAGTGAGGAGTGTGCAGGAAGAGCAGGAGATGGCGAAGGCAGCGTGTTCCAAGTGCACCTTTGATATCAGAGTGATCTGGGGAGGGGGCTGAAGGGATCCCCTGGCTTGGCCATGCTTTGCTGTAACGTGGGGGAGCCCCTCGCTGACCCTAAATGGGCTTGGCCAGTCAGCAGCATGGAAGGAAATTACAGCTTTGGTGCAAATGTCCTGTTGACACTGAGCACTCGTGGTCACTGGCTGAGTAGCCCGGGTCTCTACGTGTGGGGAAAACAGACCCTCCTTGTTCAGCATCACCTTCTTCCTCCCTGGAGCAGGACCAGGAGCTGCTGCAGCAAATGGAGGACGCGTTTAGCAAGATAGAAGAGGACTGTGATGAGCTGAGATGCACCTCAGTGAGCCTCCAAACAGATAGTCAGCTGAAGCAGAGAGATATTGAGGTGAGTGGCTGAAAGCCCTGCGAGGGCAGAGCATCCCCCAGGCAGACTCCAGGTGGGGGACCACAAGGAATCTGTCCCCCTGCCGACCTTATCACAGCCCTGTGCAGCTTCCAAGTGCCTTTCCTTGGAGGTTTTTGGGTAGGGGGAGCAGGGGGTGCTCAGTTGGCCAAGAGGCAGCTCCAACTCTGCTGCCATGTCATGAGATGCTTTCTGTGTTGAAAGATGCTGTCCCAGTCCTTGGAGAAAATGCAGAAGGAGAAAGCAGATGAGAAGAAGATGTTGTTGGCAATGGATATGGTACAGCCTCGAGGGGCCTCTGTGCCAGCCCAGGGCTTCCTGGGCATGGTGACAAATGCCCCTTGTCCCTTGGGGCTGGGTGGCAGATCTGGCCTGGGAGAGGGAGGATTCCCACACCAAGGGTGGGTCCCTTGTCCTCAGCTGGTGGGACAGACCCCACAGGGGTGAAGGGGTGAATGGGGTCACACTGCCCTGAATGGGCACAATGGCATGGAGGGGGTGCTTCTCCCTCTGCCCCTGACCCGTGCTGGCCCTGCCTGTCATTCCTCACCCCTTCCCCCTCTGCTCTCCTGCCTTTCCCCTCTGCCAGAAAGCAGACAAAGAGGTCTTGGGCACCAAAGTTGATTGTACCCAGTTTGAGGAGAGCATGAAGGGCCTGGATGAGATTACACAGGACATACAAGATCAGGTGTCAGGACAGAAGCAGAACTTGATGGAGATGAAAGAGAAGCTCAGCGACATGATGGAAAACAAGGTGAGGGCTGCCTTGTCCCTGCTGGGTGAAACTGGCACCTTGAGGCAGCATCCCTCTGAGGCTCCCTCTTCCTGGCTTTTCCCTGGAGATGGCCATGGGTGTGCATCTGTCCACAGCTGGATCGCGGGGAGCTGAAGTATTTCCGTAGGCGCTTAGAGGACAACTGGAACAGGAACATGGAGGAACTGGAGAAGAGGATCTTGGGGGAAAGCGCTGCTGGGACCAGGAAGTGAGTGCCACAGGGAAGGCAATGGCTCTGGGGACAGGGATGCTCCTGTTCTCTCTCCAGCTGTCCCAGACAGCACCATATTCTGGCACTGGACCAATTTAGATGCCAAATGAACCCTGAGCATGCTGATCAAGCAGCTGCACCTTCTCCTTCCACCACCAGCAGGATCTACAGAGCTAAGGAGACAGGAGGAGGGGGCACCTGCAGCAAAGAGCCCTCCCAAACCAAACTGGGTGCAAAGGCTTCCAGAAGGAAGGGTGGGACGTGGTGCCTTCTCCCCCCAGGCAGGGTGTGACACAGTGCACCCCAGAGCTGGGTCATGCCCTGCCCTCCTGGCCGGGCACAGCAGGGTCATTAATGCTGGTGAAGCCCTGAGACTGGTGCAAGGGCTGGTTGGGATGGCAGCCCTGTGGGCCCTGTGCCCTTCACCTGGCACCAGCCAGTGGGTTGGGGCACAGGAAGAAACCATGCTCAGCAGCTCACAGCTCGCCCTGCACATGCCTTGACTCCCTGCAGGGACGTGCCCAGCACCTTGCTGTGCCAACCACCTGATTCCGCATGCGGGCAGGGCTGTGGCCCCCCAGGAGCTCACCCGGCCCTTTTCTTTCCCCCTCCTTAGGCACCTGCCAGTCCCTTTCACCTGCCTGTCCTGTGACCGCACGGTCAAAACCCACGTTCCTGGCCCGTGAGTATCGCCAGTGCTTTGGGGGGGCTGCAGGGATGGGATGGGGGTTGATGGGTGCCAGCTGTGACCCAGCTGTGCCAGGCACAGACCTGAGGGGGCCTGCTTGAGGGGTCTGACCCTGCTGAGCCCCCTCCTCAGCCGTGCCCATCACGAGGGGATGGGGTGGGCTGGTCCCCAAGGGCTGCAGGAGGCGGGATGCTGTGGGGAACCAGCCTCTGGGTTCTGGGGTGCTGCTGTTCGTCCCCTGTCACCCACCCGTGGCTTCTGCCCTCCCCAGGTACCCCGAGGCACTCCCATATTTGCAGCCACTGCCCCCCAGCAAGGAGCCACAGCACAGCCAAAGGTAGGGCACCTGAGGACACATCCCTGGATCCTGGGGTGCAGGGTGCCCTGCCTGGGCAAGGAGAGCTCTTCCCAGGGTATGGCCAAAGTGGACAGGGGGGCCTGGGCAGAGCAGGGGAGCAGAGGGGGGCTGTGGAGGGCCAGTGCTTGCCCCATGCCTGGCAGGTATTACAGCCCCCCTTGCAGTGCCCTGTCTAGCCCAGGTCTCTGTCTCAAGGTCACTGAAACCTTGGGTTGACACAAATTGAGATGAGTTGTGTCTGGTCTCAGCCCGAGCTCGGCTTGCTGGGCAGTCGGGTGTGCCTTGTGAAAAGAGTTCTGTGCACTGCCCTGTGCTGGGCACTGACTAGCCCTGTGTCCCGTCCCACAGGAGAATCGTGGTCAATGGCAGGGTCCTCCGAGTGCCCCAGAGCAGTGGGGACCAACAGAGCCACAGCCGCGCCATGCAGCGCATTCAGCCTTGTCCCCGCACCAGTGCAAGGCTGCAAACCCTTATGACACTCCCCAACAAGGTAGGGATGGTGAAAGCAGGGACACAGGAAGCGTGAGCAAGGCTGGGTGGGTGAGGCTGAGCATCCAGGTGGAATCTGTGCCTTCTGTTCCCCCAGGGACAGCTGGGCTGGGAGGGTTGCTGGGGGATGCTGAATTGGGCCCCCTGTTGCAGCCAGCTGCTCTCTCCTTTCCAGCTCAGCATGGCCCAGGTGCTGGGCAGTAGTGACCACCCCTCCCAGGGCCAGAAGGACCAGCCTCGAGTGGTGGCACAGGATAAGCCAGGTATGGCCCTGGCAGGGCACACGCCAGGGGAAGGGAATGGCTGTCTGCTGGAGAGGGGGCCATGGGGCAAGCAGGGCTGTGTGTGCAGAGCTGGGCAGGGTGGGATGGGGTCTGGGCTGGGATGCAGGAGGCAGAAGCAGGATGGAGCAGGAGGAGTGGGGACTGGGGGGACTGGGTTGGAGCTGGAGCAGGGTGGGCGGATGGCCGTGGCGGTGTGGGACAGCAGCCCGTGTGCTGGGCTGTGGGGGCAGCAGCCCCTCTGCCTGCCCCATCCAGGGCTGCCCCGGGCACTGCGGGTCAGCCTTGCCCCTCGCCCCAGGCCCTGCCACCTCCCGGGAGCCCCGGCCAGCCACGACCCCCGGCCACGTCTCCTGGGCCCCAGAGCTGCTCCAGACACCCCCGGCACCGTCAGCCCCCATGCTGCAGGCCAGGCCGGGGCGCCCAGGGCACGGCGAGAGAAGCCTCCTCAGGAGACACAGAAGCCTCTGAACACGGCCCTCCCAATAATTATTTTTTCGGTTTTATTAATAAAACCTCAAAAATGCAGTCAGAGCCTGGTCCTGCCAGCCTCTCTGTTCCTCGGGCTCCCTGGCCCCCTCACCCTGTGCCCTGCCCCCGTGCCCCCAGGCTGGGCACATCCTGCCCTGGGCTCACAGCGCTGGCCCTGCCGGGGCTGCTGCTCTCGGGGCCGGCTGGGGTCGCCTGGCACCCACCGGGGCTGAGCCGGCACCGAGGGCTGGCCCCGACCCCTGGCCCCGCTGCGCCTTAACCCAGGCATGGGGACACACGGGGACATGGGGACACACAGGGGCATGGGGACACACAGGACAAGGGGACATGGGGACACACATGGCATGGGGACACACAGGACAAGGGGACACACAGGACAAGGAGACATGGGGACACAGGGACATGGGGACACACAGGGACATGGGGACATGGGGACACACAGGGCAAGGGGACATGGGGACACACAGGGGCATGGGGACACACATGGCAAGGGGACACACAGGACAAGGGGACACACAGAACAAGGAGACATGGGGACACAGGGACATGGGGACACACAGGGACATGGGGACATATAGGACAAGTGGACATGGGGACACACAGGACAAGGGCACATGGGGACACACAGGGACATGGGGACACACAGGACAAGGGCACATGGGGACACACAGGGATATGGGGAACCCACACCGGGCACGATTTCCCTGCACCCCAGCAGAGCCACAGGCAGGGTGAGCACCACTCGAAGAAGGATGCTCAGGAGCTCCGAGCAGTGTCTGTGCCCTACCTGGCAAAGGTAACAACTCATTTTGGGGGCCCTGTGGCCGCCTAAATTAAAAAGGTGTAACATTTTTCTCATGAATGTGTATATCCCCTGGCAATGAATCCACCACCTGGAGCCAGGTGTGCACTTGTTTGGAGCTCTCCCTCATGCAGCCGGGGCATTAGTCCAGCTCTGTGATAAAGTACTGCTTGCTTTCTAATGTTATGTTGGTGTTTAAGGGGTTTTATTCCCGATTTCAGTGACAGCTGCACCTCCACCACCCTCCATCCCGGAGCAGGGCCATGGCAGGGATGGTGCAGGGATGGTGCAGGGCCATTTCCCACCCAAAGCTGCCTGTACACGAGCGCACAACAATCTCATTTTCCCCTACCCACTGCACTTCATTCCAAACAGTGCAGCCTTCTAGTACATTGCCTAATGCTGAACATGAATATCTTTAATTTTTGTGAACAGACTGCCGATTCTTCTGCCCAGGATCTGTGGTTATTCTCTACCCTGAGCTACTTGGCCCTGAACTGGCTCTGTATGCCAGGGGTGCCCTGGGCTGGGGGTGCCTGAGTTTGGGGTGCCCTGAGTTTGGGGTGCCTGAGTTTGGGGTGCCCTGAGTTTGGGGTGCCATGGGCTGGGGGTGCCCTGAGTTTGGGGGTGCCCTGAGTTTGGGGTGTGTCAGGTCTCAGAGTGTGCTGGGCTGGGGGTGCCCCGAGTTTGGGGTGCCCTGAGCTGGGGATCTGCTGTATTTCAGGGGTGCCCTGGGCAGCTCGGGGGATTCACCGGGCTGGGGTCCACCAGGCTCCGGGGTGCGGTGGGCTCCGTGTGTGCCGAGCTCGGGGGGTGCCGCGCTGGGGGGTGCGCTGGGTCTCAGGGATGCCTTGAGCTGGAGGATGCCCTGAGCTCGGGGGGTGCGCTGGGTCTTGGGGGTACCCTCGGCGGCTCTGGGGGTGCGCTGGATTTTGGGGGTGCCCTGAGATCGGAAGATGGGCTGGAGTTCGGGGTTCGCTGGATCCCGGGGGTGCCCGGACCTCGGAGGATGCGCTGGGTCTCAGGGATGCCCCGAGCTCGGAGGATGCCCTGGATCCCGGGGTACGCTGGATCTCAGGGATGCCCCGAGCTCGGAGGATGCCCTGGATCCCGGGGTACGCTGGATCTCAGGGATGCCCCGAGCTCGGAGGATGCCCTGGATCCCGGGGTACGCTGGATCTCAGGGATGCCCCGAGCTCGGAGGATGCCCTGGATCCCGGGGTACGCTGGATCTCAGGGATGCCCCGAGCTCGGA
>JAWWEW010000048.1:8153597-8279743 GCA_035583185.1 Anabacerthia variegaticeps | reverse complement strand
GCTGGAAGGGCACTTAACGCTCATTACATTCCAGTGCCCTGCCACGAGCATGGACTCCTTCCACTAGCCCAGGTTGCCCTAAGCCCCATCCAACCCCGCCTTGAACACATCCAGGGATGGAACAGCCACAGCTTCCCTCTGCCAGGGCATCACCACCCTCACCAGGAAGAATTCCTGCCCAATATTCCACCTAACTCTGCCCTCTGGCAGTGGGGAGCCATTCCCCTTTGTCCTGTCACTCCAGGCCCTTGTCCAAAGTCCCTCTCCAGCCCTTTTGGAGCCCCTTTAGTTTCTGAAACATGTCCAAAGGCCTCCCAGGAGAGGAGAGAGCTCATTCTTGTTCTTCTATTCAATTTCTTCAGTTACAGCTAAGCCTCTTCCTCCTCTGCTGTGCCAGTTTCTTGTTGTGTTACATGGCAACTCCCACTCAGCACTGGTTTCTTCTTGCAATGTGGAGCAGGGAATGAGCCTGGCTTTGCTTTGAACTGTTGGTGTGAGTTGACACAGGCAGGATACTGGAACCTCCATATACCCACAGATGCAATCCAAAGTGCATTAATGTCCATTCCCTCACCAGCCAAGGGGTCCCCAAGCTCGTGGGCAGAGCTGCCAGTGCCCTCATTACTCAGTCCCTATGAGAGCATCACCAAACCTGCTCTGGTCACCTGGGTTTCACACATTGGCCTGTGTGGTTTTTGCACAGGAAACCCCAGGCCTCCTTGGGGGCCACTGAAGCAAGGGGATGCTGTTCCTCTTGGAGGAGGTGCAGGAGGATCCCCATGAGCAACTGGCTGAGCTATAGGCTTGTTGAGGCATAGACTCCTTTCTCCTCTGGACTTCATGGCACAGAGTCACTGTAGGTGGAGCCTTTGTTTCCAGCAAGTTAGGTTTTATGGCAACTTAGCAATCCATAAAGGAGCCAATTAATTGATTTCTCCTACCAATGTCCCCCAAGACTGCAAGAGACCAAAAAATAAGTTCTTCCCTCAAACACCAACTGCCCATCCCCACCCTTCCCCTTCAAAAACACACACTGTTCACCCCTAATCCTTCCTACTTCAAAGCAGAGCCCCAAGACAGATGGCTCAAGGTCACTGTTGTGGTTCAGGGCAAGGGGGACAGTGCCACAGCCCCATATCCCCAGCCCCTTCCAGCTCATCATGGCTCGTGCATGGCAGAACACCCTGAACACACCCCAGGAGCCCCGGGGTGCCTGACTTCAGCCACAGAGTTTATTGTTTAGTACGAGCTCACCACACCAGCAAGCCAGGACAGGGGGGTGGTACATGAATACAGATGTGGAGGAGTTACACAGACAGATTTGTACAGCTTTTGTACAGAGGAAGAAAATGAATCAAATAACAAAATAGACATTAGCAGTCAAACCTTTTTTTTTGTCTTTTTTTTATATCATACTAACAAAATCTGATAGCCAAAAAATGACTAAGCTACAAAATTGTAATACATACTGTACGGGTAAAAGGTTATCATCCATTTATACATCTAGTATTGTCTTTATTCTGGTAACTTACATGAGGCCTATAGGATCTTAGTGTATTAATAACTCCCTACAGATAGTGCTGAGCTGCTAAAGCTGCCAAATAATGGAGTATTGGAATTTTTGTTAAGACTTTTACAGTGTCATTTGCATCATTTTAATGAAACCCTCATGCATCTCTACTGCAAGCCAGAGGAGCTGCTGGTGGCTGGGGGAGGCAGGAACTGTAAGGCCTTGGCTGGCAGCCTGGCACCCATCATTCCAAGAGCTGTAATGCCGTGGCTGGCAGCCTGGCACCATCATTTCATAGGGCACCAGCACAGTGCTGCCCCTTGCTCCAGCTCTCTGGATGCTGCAGGAGGGATAAAGCTGAAATCCCCAAGCGAGACTGATTCTTTTCCCTTTGGTCTTGAGAGTTAGAGAAGAAATCACTCAACACGGAGTCATCTCCATTCCAAAGGCTTTTTTTCACTGCATAGCAGCTCAGCTTTCAGCAGAAAAGCATCACTAACTGTCAGGGTAATGCCACTGGCCCTGGGGCTGCTCCCAAAGCCGGGTGCTGGTCCTTCCCCCAGAGCTCCAGCAGCGTGACCTCCTGCTCCCAACCCGGCCACTCTGGGGCACGATGCTCAGGACCCAGCTCCACCTGGAACACCATGGCACTCTCAGGCTGGGAGAAGGGCTGGGGAGAGCACAGCCCCCCGTACCAGCTCTGGGGCATCGAGAGAAGAGCGAGGCTGAAGCCGAAGGGGGAGTGAAGGCACAAACAGGAACCAGCCCGGATCGACAACAGGAGGTGGTGCATCAGCGCTCCAACGCCCTTGGAAACCTCTCCCGAAGAACCAAGCCAGTAAGACCAAGTATTGTGAAGTACTTTATACACCACCACATAGGCAAAAATAGCACTTAAACTTACAAATAAATACAGGGGCTGGGGAATCTCCTCCTTGTCCTTTCCAAGTTTGTCCCTAGTTTGGTCTCTTATAACCTCAGAAGGGCAGCCAGAGGCCACTGCCCCGAGGAAGCCTGTGCCAGTTTTGGAGAGGGAGGACATGACTGAGGTCTGGGTTGAGCTGAAGCCCAGGCGACAGCATGTCCTGCTGATATCGTGGTTGGTCCTATGTGGGAGCAGCTCCCATGGGCCTGCACCCCAAGGGGGTTGGGGACTTCACCCCACTGCCCATTTGGGTACAGCCCTGCAACAGAACAACCACACGGTCTCCACCGAGAGCCAAGCAGTGCCATCAGCTCCTGGCTGATCCTTAGGGACCAGTACAGTTCTTTACAGCCAGAAAAAACCATCAGCACTAACTCTGAACCTGCTCTGACCCATCTGCTGCTGTTCTGCATTGTCATCTGAGCTGAACAGGAAAAGCCACAGGTCTGGGTGGCTCTCAAGGGATGGTCCCGAAGAAGAGGCAGGAGCCAGACACTCCTCCAGCCTGACAACTTCAAATCCTATTAAGAGAACCAAATCCATGGTCCCCATAACCACTCCTGGGGAATTCTGCCTTGTGCAGAGCCAAAGGAGATGGAAAACACAGGGAGCTACCCTCTATAGGGGAAGGCAGCTGGTCACAAGTCACTAGAAGACCTCTCAGGGAAAATAAGTTACAAACCAGAATGGGGCCTTGCTCCTGCAAGGGCCCAGGAAGCCCTGGGAAGTCCACAGGAGCTGCACTCCTGACTTCAGAGACCAGCCAGCCAAAGGAGCACTTTGGGAAACATCAGCCCTAAACTCTTAAAAACAGAAGCTCCCAGTGAGGTATTCACTGTTGAGGGCTGTAACATATGAACACTCCCTCTGGGACTTTTCTAAATCACTTAGAGGAATACACCACCAGGAGGATTTTGGAGACCACCCCTATGATCCCTTGGGAAACACCCAGAGCTAGGCAGAGATGTGGCAATCTTCCTGGTGATTAGTAAGAGCTGAAGAAACACTCCTACAAGGCAGGATGGGATCTCATGTGAATTACTTACAGCCAGTTCAGTCCCAAGCTCTGCCTCCAAGTGTCACATGACAGATTTCTGCTGTGTTTTCTGACCTGCTTTACTCCCCTGAAGTCCCTTTCCTCTGTCATTCTCCTTTGAAGGATGGGAGATCATCAATCCTACATCAAGTGAGCAGGGTCAAGTATTCAGTATCCTCCTCCTCATGGCAGAATTGCAGCCATGAAGCCCAAGTCTTTCCCAGGCTGTTTCTGGCTGCCCATCCTTCAAGGAAGCAGGAGTCCAGGAACCCGCTGTGAAAAAGTAACACACCTTTGTGGGAAATCAAGGCAAAAAGCAATGGATCTGATATGCCATCATGTTCATCTGCCTGGGGTCTTCCTCAGAATCTCCTCTCCCAGTGATCTCTTCCATCTTGCCCTTCCACAGGTGCCCCATCACAACACAAAAGTTCATAAGACCAGAGGAGTTGGGCACTAAGGGGTGGGAAACCTGGTAAAATATTGCTGTGACTGTTCCCTGTGGTACTGAACAGTGAACCTGAGCTAGGCTGTCTCACACCTTTAAGAGCACATTTATCCTCTTCCTCTGCCCTCATGTCCTTTGGGAGCTGTGGTGCAAAGTCAGGTTAGGGTAAAGCCTTGGGAAGAAGGAACAGGCTCCTTGCCTGGGTCTGCACTGCTGGTACAGACACGAGAGCTGTGTGGGCTCCAGTCTTGGATTTCCTTTACTCCAGATACTCACTCTCAAGCCATATCAGAGGATTGCTGAGCCCATCAGAGTCAGGCAGCCACTGCTGTGAATGCTCAGAGAAGCACCGTCATTCACCTCATCCATCTCAGGTAATCACACTGAAAAGCCAAGAACAGCTCTGGAAAGTTAACAGCTAACTGGGGATTGCCTGGAAATTAAACAGGCAATGAGGGGATCTTCTCAAGGCATCTGTCCCACACTGACTGCTCCCAGCATGGAGCTCCCAGGCCAGTGATGCTGAGATCCATCATTTGTGGATCCTGAGTTCAAAACAGACCCAATAAAACCCTCATGAGTGAAGGGGGCCAGGCTGGAGAGCTGGCTGTGGCACGGGACATCAGCAGGTCTGCTCAGAGATCTCACTGCAGGGAGAAAGCACCTGAACAAACTGTGCCTGTCCCCAAACTCAGAGCCACCACAGCTCCTTCCCCAGAATCAGCAAGGGGGAGCAGAAACAAAATAAATATACCTCCAAAACTGGATTATTTCCCACAACATGCTATGATACAAGAAGTGCAGCCTCCATGCTCTAAAACAGTGATGTCTGCTGCAAGGAGAGGAGTGGAATACATCCCCACACCCTGTTTTCCTCATCCCAGCAGGTTTCACTCACTTGTGCAGGTCCTCAGGACATCAGGGTGGGTGGGAGGGAAGGGACAGACCCCATGGGAAATGTGCAGCCTCTGGGCACACACTTTGGAGTTGGACACCAGAAGCAAATCCCTTTGCAGCTCCTGGGGGGTTACTGGGAGACTCTGACACTTCAGCCACCCATCAGGGCAGCTGCCATCCAGACTATGTCAGCTGGTGGGACAGGGGCAGCTCAAACAACACAAACTCCACAGTCAAAACCAATACAAGTAAGATACCAAACCCAGAGAGATCCTTCTGCTCCCTCCTGGAACAATGGCTGTCTTGGAAAACTGGACTCCAGGATTGTCCTGATTACATCAGTTAGTACGTTATAAACATTGTCCTTTTTTAAAGTGGAAATACTGTGTGTGGTCTTTTGGAGGTGCTAAAGCCAGATGTGGTGTTGTTTTTCCTGACTGTGCAGAGGAGCTGATACTGGCATGAAATGATCCTCTTCACCTCTTCTCTATCAGAGCTTCTCCTGGAAGAAAACAGACCTTGTTAGGCAAAATGAGACAAGCACAGAGGTCTTTTTTGGAAGAGAACACCGAGGCATGGAGTGGAATGCCATGTCCTGAACCACTGCTCTCCCAGCAAGTCCCACTGCCTCCTCCTCAGACTGGCCATCCTGCCACTTACCTCTTGTTTGTGGGATTTATCCTGCTGGTGAATCCCATTAGAAGACCCAGAATTTCCAACAGTCTGCAATGGAGAACAGACAATTCTTACCGAAGAGGGACTCACATGCTGGTGGTTTATGCTTACAAGCCCTGAAATCTGGCCAAGCTGATATATCCTTCCTTAGCTGCCCACGCAAGGAAAGGAGGATACAAAAATGCCAGCCCGTTTCTGGCAAGAAGCTTCCTGCCCTCTGCACCCTGGCCCAATCCCCAGCATCCCTCCCAGCTACAAAACATCCCCTGAGTTCCCTACAGACAGACCCACTCTTCACTTCCAGCTCTTGA
The DNA here is from genome assembly GCA_035583185.1 of Anabacerthia variegaticeps. Taxonomy (NCBI): domain Eukaryota; kingdom Metazoa; phylum Chordata; class Aves; order Passeriformes; family Furnariidae; genus Anabacerthia; species Anabacerthia variegaticeps. Next base: position 8,273,941 of record JAWWEW010000048.1, on the reverse strand, counting down.
ATCCCCAAAAGCAAACCCTCAGCCCAGGGCAGTGTTAGCTGCAAAACACGGCACACTGAACATGCAGCACTGAAAAAGAACATTTGCCATTTCCCACCTCCAGGGACAAGTCTGGCAGCCAGGACAGGCTGTTCTATCTTCAGAAAGGACAAGAACTTTTAAACATTTATAATGTTTCTTTCGCAGGGATAATAAGGAGCCCTTCAACTCAAAAATGAGAGTACAGCCAGCACAAGCAAGTCCCAGAGAGAAAGGGACCCAGCTGAGGCATCACCCCCAGAGCACAGGGCGAGATCCCAGGGCACTGAGCGCCCCCAGAGGTGGCTGCTGATGCTCTACCTGTGTTTTCTCGGAGGAGAGCCTCATGGCTTCCATGAGCTTCTCCATCTGGTGTCCCTGCTCCAGGGCATTGCGCAGCACATCCTCCGTGCTGACGAGCCGGTGCTGCAGCCGGATCACCTCCGACTCCGACGACGGGTCGATCAGGGAGTATCGCCGCTGATCCGTGACGGACTTTTCCTTGTCCTGGGGCGGCAAAGGGAAAAGAGGAGCACGTTGGATCAAATCCAGCGACTACACAAACTCAAAGTACAAACCCACGCCACTCGCAGAACCACGCTGGGAAATGAGCAGCAGATCCTGTCAAGTGCCACCAGCAGCAGGTCCAGCTCACATCGGTTATTCGCATTTCAGCCACTGGAGGACACTGGAGCACACGGGAATTAGAGGATGTTTCCCCGCTCAGAGGTGTAAAACACATAGGGTAGCTGAACGACCTTCAGTTTCTCCCACCAATTTGAGCCCTATTTAGCCACAGATCTAAAGCCCGTGGGAACAGAAAACAGTGGAGAAGGACACAGCAGCCTGCAACATCCTCACCAGGGGCAGCACCAACCTCTGCTCACTGGAGAGCAGTGACAGGACACGAGGGAGCAGCTGGAGCTGTGTCAGGGGAGGTTTAGAATCACAGAATAATCTGAATTGGAAGGGACCCACAAGGGGGGTGGGTGTCGGGAAAAGGTTCTTCCCCCAGAGAGTGGTGGGCACTGAACAGGATGACAGAATTCAAGATCATTTGGACAATGCTCTCAGGGACAGGGTGGGATTTTTGGGGTGTCTGTGCAGGGCCAGGAGCTGGACTCAATGATCCTTGAGGGTCTCTTCTAACTCGGGATATGCTGTGATTATATGACATGTGAACATTATTGCTGCTTGATGAGATGCTGCTAACAGGGTGATCAAGGAAGTGCCCATCAGATGGGAAGCACAAAAGCAAGCACACAGACTTGGAACAAGAGTGAAAGGCTCAGACCACGACCCTCCCCCCCAGCAGCAGAGTCCTCCAGCCCCAGGCCAAGCCCAGGAGGGGGTTTGGTGCCCTCACCAGCACAACCAGTTTCTCTCGCAGCCCCTTGATGTCATCTTTGAGCTTCTGCTCCTTCAGCCTCCACTCAGCTTTGTGCACTTCCCGGCTGAGGTCCCGCTCCGGCCCCGGCGAGTGCCGGTTTGCCTCCAGTAACAAGGCTCTCAGCTCGTTCAGGCTCCTGGAAGCAGCAGAGTGAAGAGGTGAGAACATTTCTACAGCCCACACACCACTGGAGTCCCCTGCTGTACTCCCTCCCATCTTTGCTTTGGATCCAAAGCAAATCTCCTCAACTCCCACCACTCCAGGGGGGCTTAGATCTCTTGTCCCACAGTGCCAGCTTTAAGGAGATGAGGACCTGCACAGGGCACACTATTTCTGAGCAGGGCAGCTGCCAGCTTGGCTGGCTTGTAGATGACTTCACTCAGCATCTACATGGGCACTGAGCTGTCTTGCAGCTCCTGGCAAGCAGTGAAAGGGCAGTGCCTTTGAGAATTCACAGGCCCTAGAGTTCTAACCAAATTCCCACATCAGCATCTCTAAAGACAGGCAAGCTGGGGGCTCGACTTCAACAATGCAACCTCTGCATTGCTTCAGGTGGCCAATTACAGCACCCAGAATGAACAGGAGTACACACAGAGCCCCTCTGTCCTCCAGACATGCACGCTGACCTCTCCTTCTTGAGCAGCTCCTGGCTAATGAGGACCAGTTGCCCTGAAGCATCGTGTGTTTTCTTGGTCAGGGCTTCCAGCTCCCCCTCCAGCCTCTTCTTTTCTTTGAACACTGAATCAGCCTTCTTTTCTGCTGTTTTGCATTTATTTTCCAAAGCTATGAGAAGCAGAGGATTTGGGGGAAGAAAGGTCACTTAGTCCTTTACTTACATTCCCACTTTTTGCCTTTTCCCAGACCTAAAAGCACAGACCTGGTTAGCTCTGGATCTGACCCTGTTTAAGGGGAGATCTTGTAAACAACACTCAGCTCCATTGATTTCTATCTCTTTAGATTTAGACATTCAGTGAATCCAAACCCTCCCTCACAGGATACAAAGATTTCCTGCAGTGTCCAACTCCTGAATTATTTTTTAACCAAAAATATCCATTAAAAGACCAGCAGCATCAAATGTTTTACAGCAGCCCATTTCAGCACCTGGGCCCTTGTTCAACACCAGTACAGAGGATGAGGAGGGAATCACCTCATTCCCACCAACACTGGATTAGGGAAACTTACCACTTACTTGGGCCCTTAGAGTTTCAGTCTGGGACACCAGGGATGACACTTCTTTGTCTCTTTTACTCAGCTTGTCTTGGAGGTCTGTGGGGATATGAAAAGACAAAGATTAGAAGGTTGCAAAATGCTTTGTGCAAACCAAGAAGCTGTTGACTGTATGGCACAGGTTGGGGTACACAGGGCACAGTGATGGGACCCTCCATCAGCAGAGAAGCAGCAGGAGACAGATAAGAGGTGTTTCTCACTGCATCTCATCACCATCCAGATATTTGGAGATGGGATGCACAGCTGGGAAGTCATATTGAAGAGGTTTAAGGCAACAACTTCCTAAGCCACTTCCATGCAGAAAGTTAGAGGAAGAAAAAGCACAAAAGGCACTAGAACAGGGTGTTCCAAGTAAAAACTACAGTTTGATACCTTCCATAGTCTGCTTCATCTTTATCTTTTCTTCTGAAATATCATTAGTTTCAATCATCTGAAATAAATGTAAAATAGGAGATGTAACCCAACACTTCACCCAAAGATTTAAAGCAAAGTTAAGAATCACAAAGCCCCATCCAAAGCAGAAAAAGCCAGAGAACACAGAGCTCATAGACAAGCTCTCCATGACATGAGGCCACCAGTGAGAGCCCTGAGGTCAGTCCCCAAAAGTCTGCAGGACACACAGAAGCAGGAACAGCCTCGAAGGGGAAATATGGTTCTGATGTACTTTTGGTATGGAAAAACTATTTAACTGCTCTTGGGAAGCACAGTTGTGGTTCTCACTTGAAGGTCTAGGAAAAACTGTCACAAGACACAGTTGTTTGTTTAAAATACTTGGACAGTTAATGTTGCAGTCACTTTAAATTAACCAAGACATTTTAAAATAGAACTTGACCTGTGATCCTCAAAGGCTTTCACCCATGCATTTCTTCCCATACTCTCCTGATTTCAATCAACATATAGTTGAAATAATTGTTTCAAGACTCCCTGGTTCTAATCCAGTATCAAGATCCCCCAGAGCCCTCTCATTTATCTAAAGGGCTCTAGAACAAGCCTCCAGCTTCTTCTTTTCCATTCATTCCCATCTGAATATCAGCTCTAACACGTGACATGTTGTGATATTTTCCCAGGACCCTGATTGTACTTATTGTTCCCAACTGTCTTTACTAGATCCAACATGACGGAGCAACCCCCAAACACTATTAATGCCCAAGATTCCTCCTTGGGCTTTTGCCTCTTCTGTCCTCAGTGTGTCTTTTTGCAGGCTCTGATTTGGCCAACAGGAATTCATGGGCTTGACTTTGCTACCTGAAGGTGTAACTGGTTTCAATGGGGCTGCTCATGTTGGGAACTTAGACACAGGCATTGGATTCACTTCATTGGCAACTGTTTGAAACGGCAACTACATCACCAGTGACATTTCAGCACAGCATTCTTAAAAAACATGCACATTTTACAGCTTATTTTCGTTTTCTGCATCCCCACAGGGACAAGTGGTAAATTGGGGGTTTTTTGCTCATTTCTCATGCAGAATCCAAACAGAAATAGGGGCCCAGCCTTGAGCCACGAGCAGCAGCCTCCCCCCTCACTCCAGTGCAGAACCAGCCACGTGTCCCTGTGCCAGGCACAAAGGCAGGATGATGGCATCCTGTGGGGCTATTAAAAAAAAAGGGTGACAAAAGAGACAAAGGCCACAGAAAACTGACCTCTTCATATTATCACTGCTCTTATTCCAGCCTTCCTTGGGAGGCTCAGGACTCAATCAGGCATTTTATTTCCCCAGCCTGGTGCCATCCTGACCCTTGCCAGCAGCTCTTCCACTATAATCCTCAAATCAACATTCCCTTGTCTCCCATCCATGGTCCCACTGGCTCTGCTGTGCTGCTGGCACACCCCCCTCCACCCCATCCCACAGCTCAGCCCCCTCACTGGGGCTCTTAAATCCTGCTCCAGGTGCTGCCCAAGCAACGTGCTCTATCCCAGCATGGGCAGTGACTCTTCATCCATGCTCTCCTCTGCCCACCCCAAAGGACACCAAGGCTGCTGCAGCTCCTTGGAGGAACACAGGGATGCTTTTCCAGCTCAGGATGAGAGCCAACTCTGTCAAACCACAACCACCCTCTCCTCTCCTGCCACAGCAGCCTCCAAGCCCCAGTGTGGCCCCACTCTTGACTCATATTTTTCCTAACTGTCCCACTCTATTGGCTTTCAAGAGTGGGAAGACACCTTCAGCATGGAGATAGAGTGCAGAAAGAGCACTGCCAGTGAAAGACAAAAAACATCCAGATATCTGAGCCTCAGAAAACTGCACCAGGCAGCAGCTGAGGGCTGCTCCTTGGAGGGGTTACCAACAGTGATGATAAACCAGCACAATGACCCCCAAGTCATACATTTGCATGCTGGGAAGGATGCAGGGCCTCCATGGACTGCAGCTTGTTCTCTAAGACAAGCACTTTTTCCTGCAATCTTTGGATCTCCTGTTTGCTCTGGGCTTCCGTTTTCTGTAACGTTTCATAGTCCAACATCTTCTTTTCAGCCAAAGAAATCTGCTCTTTCAAGAAAGCTATTGCTTCTGTCTGGTCTGTGTATTCACCATGGAGTTTCTCCAGTTCATGCACCCTCAGCTCAGCATCTCGACACTTGTCCTTCACATCTTGGAGCTCAAGAAGGTGCTGACTGCTTTTGGTTTCCAGTTGCATTTTCCAGTTGCTGTTGCTTTTTTCCACCTCATCCAAAGCCTCCTGCAACTTCAGTTTGAGACTCTCTTTCTCTTTTATATGCACAGCTGTCTCAATGTCATGCTTTGCTTTCAGGTTCTCCAACTCAAGCTGGTGCTCCAACTTTATACTCTCCACCACTGCCTTCAGCTCCACAATCTCCTTGTGCTGGGTGTCAGGGCCTGAGTTCAGTGTGGCTTTCAGGTCCTCCAAAGACTTCTGGTGGTCAGAAGCCAACGTGTCCAACTTGGACTTCCAGTTGTCCATAAGCCCCATGTTCTCATTAGTGGCTTGCTGAACTTTATGCTTTAGGTCAACGATTTCCTGTGAGTACTTCTCATTGACAGCCTTCAGCTTCTCCATCTCCTGCTGGTACTTCTTTAATGTCTTCTCATACTTCTCCTTCAGCTGGCTGCTCTCCTTCTGATGCTCCTTGTTGGCAGAGAGCAGCTGATCCCGCAGCCGAAGGGCCTCTGACTGCAAGCCCAGGTTGTGCTCAGGGCTCTCTGCTTGGTGAGAGCTCCTGAGGCACTGACGGAGCTCGTCCACCTCGCTGCACCTGAGGCTCAGCTCCTCCTCCAGCTGCAGGATCCTGGACTTCTCTGCTACTGTCGTTAACTGCAACACGACAGAGAACACAAAGTCAGTGCCCACCTCCCATCACTGCATCCTTCCCCCTCAGTAAGTGTGCTCCAGTGGAGGTAGATCCAAAGTACATTAGTCAAAGTTCAAATAAACAGCAAAAGAACACCTGGCACCCTCCAACCTGAGCACAGTTTTGCACCAGGGTAACCAGCACAGGTAACACACAGTTATGTCTGTGCCAAATTGTTTTTTTCTAATAGGAACCTCTCGCTTTCCACAGAAAAACATCTTGGAAATAACCCTTGAAATTCACTAGAGAGCAACAGTGGTTTGTGAAAAATAATGTCCTGGAAGGGCATTATGTTTTCAGACCAGGCATCTTGCCAGATGATGCACAGAGGAGATGTGACTGCACATGCAGGAATATCACAAGCATCGAAACCAGCATTAAGCATATCATGTTTCCTTTATTGCTCAGCAATCCTCAGCCTACAGACCTCTCTGCTGTAACACAATTTGTTTACCCTGGTGTAAAAAGGAAAAGGGATTTTTACACATGAGTAATTGTTAGAGTTTATTAGCAAAGTCAAAATAACGTAGGAGGCGAGAGGATGCAAGACAATAAATCTGGCCATGGTGAACACTGAGCAGAAGGGCTGAGCATCAATGTCTTACAGTCTGAATGTAACCTGGCAGGGCTGAACTGCCTGCGAGTCACAGGGAGTTCAGGGTGCTGCAGCTAGGGATGGAGAAGAGCAGATTTGACTAGATGGAATATTAGAAAAAAAGCAGAAGAAACAAGTAAACCGAGCCCAAACCCAAGCAATGAATCCCACTCCATTTCAGTTGCTGTTTCCCCACCAGCCATCAGCCCAGGAAGCTGGTGGTGGTTATTTTAGATGGGCATAGGGGGGTTCAAACCAGCCAGACCTTCTGGAGATCCTCATGTATGTGTTTTCTACAGCTCTCAAACCCATTGGTGAGTCACAAGTTCACTGCAGCAAGTTTGCTGCTTCCCACACCACACCAGGCCCTTTCCACATCTGGCTGCTTTTAGGATTCTTCTGGGCAGCCTGTCCAAGGATCAGAGCAGGCCCACCTGCACTAACCAGTATCTTCCATTTCACATGGCAGCTCCCACAGCTGGAAATGCTCATTGCAATGTTATTTGCTATTGCAGCCTCTATGCAGAATGAATTGTGCAGGGTGCAGCTATTACTGGGATATGTTAATTGAAAGATGAATTGTGAAGAGCTTATGTGTCAGATGGTGGCATGGGGCAGAGCAGCAAACTCGGTCCGAGAAACAAGTCCCCACATGAGAAGCAAAGCTAGAAATCATATCATACTACTCTTCCCAGGAGAGAGAGAGCAAATAAAAAAAAACCAAATTAAAAAAAAAATAAATCAGGGAAGCTTAAGGTCAAGCCAAAAGTCAATCAACCCCACCAAAACCAAAAGAAAGAAACCCAAAGCAAGGCATCATGAGCATCAACGCAGGGGCAAGCGCTGTTCTGCAGGCAGGGCAAGTGGGGGTCCATTACCCTGGTGTCCTCTAATTCTCTGAGGAGTTTCTCAGCCTGTGCCTTCTCAAACAGCAGGCTCTGCTCGAGCTCCCGTATTCGGGCATGCTCCAACTGCGTCTGAGTCTGGGCACACAGAGGGAAGAGAGAACAGTGGAGGTGGGAGGAGGGGAAGGGAGAGAGAAAGAGAGGGAAAGAGAAGGCTGCAACATCATCTCCAGCATACAAGACAAGGAAAGGCAGTTCACAACAGGAGGAGAATAAAGATCCAAACGAGGAGGAGAAATCCAACCGAACAGAAGAAGGTCCCTAAGGGGTTTTACATGGTACTCGCAGTGGGTATCCCCAGGAAAACTGAATATGTGATGGGGAAACATCTTTCTGCATTAGGAACCTGCTTCGGTGGTTTCCTGCAGCACCTGGAGACACCTCCTAAAAAGCAAAGCTCCCACCAGTACAAGGCCCTTGCACCACACAGAGAGTGCAAAGACCTTGCAATGGTTCTCCACATCTCTCCTCAAGAGGAATCACAAGGTGGACTGAAAAGAGTTGGAAGTTCCCATCCTCTTTTTGCTCTGGAGACTGCGAGAACCCTGCACTAAGGGGGGAAAAACCCAGGTCATACTGTACAGACAGTGTTGTAAACCCCAAAATACACTGCACTGAAGCAAATCAGGGAAACTGAGATGCCAAACTGTTCTATAAATCAGTGCTTTGGGTTTGTATAGGGCTGCCAGGAATCTCAAAGTGATTTTTGCACACCAAGACTCCACTAGCCTTGGAACAAGAAAACAACTATTTTGTTTTGGGCGTATTTTTTGAGGTTGAATTTTTTTGTGGTTTGGTTTTTTTTTTTTTATTTTTATTTTTGTTTTAACAAATTATTAAACCAAGCACAAGATGTTTATGTAACCTGCCCAAGTGCAGGAGCATTGACTTTGGGCTTTGCTTCAGTGCCCTTCACTTTTAAAGCAGAAGTAGCACAAAGCTGTGCTTGGTGTCAAACCTCAGCACTCCACAACACCACTGTAATATCATGTAAAATTTCCCCATAAATAAAAGAGGAGAGGAGACATGGGAAAATGCATGCAGACTCTAGCCTTCACATTTTTTTCTTTTTAGCTTACAAAACCAACTTTTCCCTCTGAATTAAACTTAATCTACCAAATTTAAAGAAAAAAAAATTCAATCTAACAAAAAACAAACCGACCTGCTCAGAATCACCTTTTTTTAACCCCCATTTCCTGCCCTTCATTTTCCATATAATTCTTTCCCCCCCTCTATTTCTATTGGAGCCAGTTTTAAAGATTTTCTGCCTTCCCTGCTATAAAGCAGGTCTTGGTTAGTTGTGCACAAACAATGGAAACTGAAGTTTGCAAAAATCTGTGTTTTAAGGCTTGAAAAATATCATTGCACGTGTTTTCATAGATGGGGAAGACTCTGCTGCCAACTATATTCAGACTACTTATTTTATGTGCTCTATTTGCTCTCTGAAGGAGGGGGAAAAAAGATGTGAATTCTAGAACCCAAATATCAAACTCCCAAATAATATCACTCAAGTGCAAAAGTTTGCTGAATGCATCCTAGTGAGAAAAATAAAGGTATTTAATTAATTAAATAAAATTAATTCTGCTCTCTGCAAAGCACAAAGATCCACATTTCAAGACGGAGTCTCCAGGCTTGATTTTACTTACAGGAATAAATATTCCATTGACACCAATGAATTAACTGGTGGCAGCACATCAGACTTTGGCTACCTGAAGATGCTGACCTGTTACAAAACTCATTTCTGGACCTCCCAAAGAGACTCCAGAGGGTGACACTCAAGTTCCCAGCCAAGCTATCTCAGTCACACCTGATGCTCAGTATCTATTAATCCTGCTTTTATCCAAGTCTGCAAAAACATATTAAAATACAGGTGGGAAAAAAATCAACAGGCAAGAAAGTTAGACGAACTGTTTTGCAGTCCTTAACTTTCAGATTTGCATCAAGTCCTGTATTATTTTATGCAAGTTGGTTTGCCAACACTAGTCAGGATGAGTCAGCCTCAAATCCAAAGTTTTCCTGCACTTTGAGGAAGCTCAGATATGAATTTCAGAGCTCCTTGTAGCTATTAGCCTTAAATTGCTGTTCACAAATTACAAACTGACTTCCCACGGGCATTCAAGACATGCTGCAGGACCCAGGAGATGAGCAAGACAGAGTTCCTTGATGAGGATAATATTGCTTATAAACCACGGTTTTCCACCACAAAAAGCCTTTCCTGAAAGCTTTTCCTGCATTTGTTTTTCATCTTCCAGAGCTCTTGAAAGCTCTTCCTGCATTTGTTTTTCATCTTCCAAAGCACCACAACATCAGCATTGCCAATCTGGCTCAAAAATGGGATGAATTCATAACTACATTTCAAGGCTACATGCACAGCTGCTCTACCAGAGGTCCAACACCTTGATCTGGATATCCAAACACATGGATTTCTTTGGTCAAAGAGCTTCCAAGGATGCTGCCTGCCATGCTCAACACCCAAGAGCCCTGGATTTGTTTAAAACCTACAAACTATTGGGACAAACAGCAGGGATTTAGCCAAGCCTTCAGCAGAAAGCCTGGATCCAGGGACCACAGAGAGAGAATCTGTTCTCACCATCACATCTCTTACTGGCTGTTAAGTCAAGATAAACATTCCCCTCTGAGTATTGGAAGAGCTGCTGGTGTAAGAGGACTACAAGAGCAGAGGAGAGAAGACAACTGTCACTGGGTTTTGCTTTTGGTTAGTTCAGCTGCAGAGAGGGATGCCAAGAGCTGTGCTTGCAGCCACTGCTTGATTTTGTTATGGTTTTACACAAAGAACATCAGGAACAACCATTTTCCCAGGAAACACTCTGCAGCATGAAGGAGGACTTGCCCTCCTGATTTCCAGTAAGAGGTTTGTTGTTTGGTTTTTTCTTCCTAGAAGTTAATTACTTGCTTCTGGAAATCCTAACTGTCTCCACAACACAGCAGAACGGGGAGATTTAACTCCAGGGGGTCAATTATTCAGTCTGAGTATCCAAATTAGGCAGGACAGGATGTAAAAACTGACCACAGCCAAGCCCTCTGCCAGTGCCTGTGCTGGCACTGATGCTGGATTCACAGGGAACATCCCAGTTCCCTGGATCACAGGAAATCAAGCTTTCCTAAGCTGTTTGTTCTTTTGTACAAACACAGAAGTGAGGACAGGACTGTAACAGCCTGGTGGAAGCTTGGCCACATCCCCATTGCAAAACAATTCCTTCCCAGCCCAAAGGAAAATCAGATTGCTGACTGCAGGTCCCAATCTGAGGATAGGAGCACTTTTCTTGCTAAATATGGTGGCTTTTTTTTAAAAAAAACCCATCCAAATACACCTGCTGGTTATCCCTGGTCCTGTTGCCACTTTTACAGTGTCAGGCTTAAACACTTGGAGCTTACACAGGGACAGTTCACTGCTCTCCAAGGGAATGATGGATCAACCACCCTTCCCTAAAGCACTGGGGGAACCTGTCAGCTCAAGGATGACCAGAAAGCTGATTTTGCACCCACACACCAGCAGAAACTGCACTTGCTGTGCCTTAGCAAAGGTCTGCCATCAGTGCAGTGCTGATTTACACCCTGTCAAACAGCTCCTTCAGCTTCTGGGTGAAGAGGAGAGGTTTGTGCCAAGAGGGTCACCACCATAGCAACATATCCATTGCCTAGTTTTCCCCTTTTTCCTGGGCTTTTATTGCTCTGAGTGACAGCAAATAACAGGCACAGGGCCCTTGACATTTCTGGCTGTTACTAACCTGGCACTCTGACTAAAGAGAAGGGGAACCCCCTTGATTTACACGTGGAGAGCAGAGTCTTGCTTTCACAGAGATTTTCTTTTCTTTTTCCCCCCCTGGAAAAGCCTCCCACTCAAGGGCAAGCTCCCAACATCACTTCCAGTTTGCACAATGCTCACTGTGACAGCCCTTCCCAGTGACAGGGTGTCAGCCATGGTGTCCAACCCCATGCTCCTGGGCAGGGGACTCCACACAAGGACTCCTCAGGGTACACAGCATCTCATCTGGAATTAAAGAGCATCCAAGCAGGAGATCCTGTGCCCACCAGCTGCAAAGAGCAGGACAGGGACTGCTCATTCAGTTCATTTCTAGAGTGGAAAAACACGTTGCAATGCATTCAGACACAGATTTTAACATGGCTTGGCAACTCAGGGTGACAGATTAATTCCAGGCAGCTCCCAGTGTGAGCAGTCATTGGGCAACACACCAAAGAACAATCCTCACAGTTTACACCCAGGTCTTCACAGCAGGTCCAAAGGCATCCATAAAGATAAAGTATTGTCTCAAGTGGAGCAAAAGGTGGCAAAAGTTACTCGAGTGAGGCCTCAGTTTCGGGTTTTGACCCCATATTTTGGTAACATCATCAGGAATTACCTCCAGATCCCCCTTTGTAATGGATTCTTCCTCCACACGGAACTGCAAATCCTCCACTTTCCTGGGGAGAGGAAAAGACACAAAGAGCAATCAGCAACACCCAGACCAGCACCCACTTTCTACCCAGCAAACATGATCCTTCCTGCAAGGAACAACCTCCCAGACACACACAACTATTCCCTGACACTGAGACCCTGAAAACATGCAAAGCACAACCAAGTCTCACTGCTTTATGTAAACCTTGTTACCCTGCAGATGAGCATGGGGCAATTCCCGTGCCAAATGCACAGGGTCCATGCAAAATATTCCAAGGGAATTGGATCCTCTGACTCCTTGGTAGAGGGAGGGCAATGCTTAATGTTTCCACAACATGGAAACTGTGAGTTACCCTGGCAGAAAAGCCTTTCCCCACACATTGCACAGGCCAGTCATGGAGAAATGCACATAAACCACAAGCAAAAACACAGACATGCAGAGGACTCTTCTCCTTTGGAAGAGAGAATCCAGTAACAATACAAAATAATTCAATTTTCTGCTAAACTCAGCCCTCTTTGTTCTCTTTACTGATTCAAAAAAAGGCAGTAATGAGGATGTTGAGCTGGTAGCCAGATGTAAGGACTCTGATTCTGCTACAGATAAAAATAGCTGTGAGTGTACACATCTAACTTCATAAACAAGCTTCCTTGTCTAAACCTCCTCTAATTAGAGGAGGCATCTGTTGATATTTAGGGGAAAACTCAGCTGTCTTGGGTTAAAGGGCCTCCTGGAGCTGGGAAAGCGAGCTGCCTACCAAAAGGACAGGGAGATTTATGCACAAAAGAACAATTCATCCTCAGGAGGGGCAGCAGTCAATTGAAATCGACACTGTTTTCAGTTATTTAATACTCAGAAATATCTTTCCATTCCCACTGAAGAGTTTAATTATATATATGGAGAAATTGGACTCCATATATACCAGGACAAGCAGATCTTCACTCTTATCCAGAGGGGAAGTGTATGCATCATCATATATACAAGGATGGAGCCTCTGGGATGTGGGGAGAGGGTCAGTCACACCACAGTAAGGCTGAGCTCCAGTTTGGCTTCCCTTCCTCAGAAGGAATGTCCTCCAGATCAGCACATCACAAACAAAGGGGAAGAAGGGGCCTTGAGCAGAGCCAGGTCCTACAGAAGGGTCTGCAATGGCCCAACATGCACAGGCCTTTCATGATCCAACGCTCATTTTATACTGTATCCTCAGCCAAAACCACCTGAAGGCTCTGTCACTGTCCACACGTCTTCACCTCCCTCACACCCATCCACCACTCCTGCTTTACCTCTTCTCCTCTTCCAGCTGGTTCAACAGCTCAATCTTCTCCTTCTGCATCCCATCCACCAAGGCTCGTGCTCGCTGGAGGTTTCCTTCTGCCTCTGTGACGTACTGCAGCAAGAAAAGAGCCCAAGCCACAACAGTTACCAATGTTTGAACTACAGGGCTGTTCAAAAAAGGGTCAGAACAAGGGAACAAAGTTTGGATGATCTATTTCAGAGGGTGCTGTGGTAAGAGGGCAGATTTTCCAAAGAGCCCAGGATGTGGGTAACAAGAAGACAAAGATTGCTCTCCAGTGGCTGTAAGTTTGGCCCAAGCTTCAGTGCCCCTCTGACCTGAACCCTCTGGAGAATCCAGCTCTGATTAGAGTCAAGAACTTGAAGCCTGAAGAGTTTTGAAAAATCTAGTCAGAGGTTACCTGGTCACAAAGTAAGAAACACTTCAGACTTCTGTTAATTTATTTGTTACTGGTGATCACCAGAAAACAATACGTACAAGAAAGATGTCAGCTTGCAGTTGATTTCCAAATTTCCTCTGCATTTTGGACAAGCAGGTGTGACCCACTACACAAATATATGGTGCCACCCTTGCTCCCAGGTAGCTGACTGGGGTTTATAAGCATAAGGAAGTCGTTTAGGACAACATTGAAGAGTCATTTACTGACAAATAGCACAAACACAACTCCTCTCTTTAAGCATTCAAATGCATAAAATACCCTTTGTACAAATGCTTGTGCAAAAAAACCCCAAAGCCCTAATAAGATCAGCTATTTTCTTTCTTTTCCTTCCAGATCTCCTGACTTTATTGATGTGATAAAAACATTCTCTCTGGCAGGAAAGCTGTGGCACAGGAACTGAGCTGATGTTCTCAGCACCACAAAATCACTGCAATGCAGTCACAGCCAGGGCCAAACCGGGTAGCTGAGGGGAACAAATTTACTCTCTGCTTGCATTTCAGCATTGAAATGTATTGATCCACCAGGTACAAACTATCTGCTGCCTTTTATCTGGCACAGCCCTTTTCCTGCTCCCAGCTCTCAGAGAGAGCACATGTGAAACTGTGAGAGTAGAGAAAGAGCCTCAGCTTAACTCGCCACATAAAAGGCCCAAGTTTCACATACAGGCATAATGTTATGACCTGAAACTTTCAGGGGATATCAAATATTCAGAGAGTTAGTGACAAAGCCACATCACCTCCTACCTGCTCGTGTTGGGCCTTCATGATGGCAATCTCCTTCTCCACCTCACAGATGTGGCTGGTGGCTTTGGCCACCTCTGCCCGCTCCAGGTCACGCTCTGCCAGCAGCTGCTCAATGTGCTGCTGCTTCTCCTTCAGGGCCTCCTGGAGAGCTGTGGTGCCAGAGATTTTTCGGGCATATCGAGAAGAGGTCTCTGTCAGCTGGAAAAAAAAAGAGATGGGGTAAATCTATGTCCTTCCCAGTCTAGAATAGCTGAAGTCCCTTCTTAAATTTGCTCACCTAATGATCATGTATTGAGCTGTACAGAGCTGCAGTTACAGGTGAGATTAAATCTGTGAAACACCTGGGCAATGCTCACAAGCTCAACAGTTCTTCTGCACTGCAATGAAAGGACTGTTTCTAAAAGGATGGGATGTGGGATGTGAATTGGGTCAGGAAAGATTATCCTGCATTGTATCATCTGCCTTCTTAAATATTGATGACCTGCACTGGTGAAGTCCCAAAAAGTGAGCTCAGCTGGGCAGATTAATCTCAACTGGAAACCAGTGTGGGCTCCTTAGTTCCAACTCCCAGGAGTGACACTGCACTCTCATCCCCAGCCAAGTGGGCTGCAGGTGCTCTGCAGCACACACTACAACAGAGCCAGAGCTTTCAGTAACATTGCTGCCTGCTCTGCTGTCCATCTGCCTGAGCACCTGCCAAAGCCCTGGGCATGTGAGGCAGGACAGTGTCACCCTCCAGTCACTGCAGGAGCTTTGCACAGCTGCTCAGAGCAGAGCACACTGCTCACAGCCATGTGGGATGAGAAGCAGTGACCTTTTTCTGCAGGGATCCCTTATAAACCTGCTCCTGACAGCAGAGCCCAGATTGATTTCCTTGCAAATCACAGTTCAGGCTCTTTAGCAGTCACACACTGGTGTGTCTGTGGAGGGAGACTATTTGTAAGGTGGGTAACAACACCCCACCCTCCACTCCCCTCACCCCATGGAAGGAACAGCTGCTGAAAGAAAACCCCAGCCCTCCCACTTTGTGGAGCCTGGTCTCAGAGGCAGACTGAGGCTGCACAGTGCCCAGAAGGAGCCCCTTACCAGCCCACTGCGGCTGGGCCTGCCCCCAACCGACGAGGCCACGGAGCTGACGGAGCTGATGGAGGAGCTGCTGGGGCTGTGGGTCAGGGCTGACACTCCCATGGCCATCCTCTTGCTCTTCTTCGCCTTGGCAGGGCTGGTCGATGGGAACCCAATCCGGATCACCTTGTGGATGGGAGCAAAGAGGCCAAACTTGGGAGGGCACTGAAAATACCTGGAATGCAGGAGATGCACCAAGTCAGGAGAGGCAGAGCATCCATCTCACCCAGGCCTCGCAGAATGGCATTGCCAAGCAGTACAAAACCCTGGCCCTCAGCTCATCTCTGGGTGCTTTGCTGGGACATTGTTTCCTGTGTGCAAGTGGTTGGATTATTCCTGTACTGGCAATCTCCATGTTTTCATTTGTGGTGCTTTAGCAGGGAATCCTGAGATAATTGTCACGCATTAATTGCTGTGCACTTTGATGAGATGCCAAGAAAGACCTATCTGGTAGCCTGAAGAGCACAAAGATCCCAAAACATAAGCACAGCCAGAGCACTGCTTCCTTATAAACCAATCCTCCCAACGAACCAGCCCTCCCAAAACCTGCATGTTCTCTCTCTCCAGCTTTGAAGAAAGTCATAGGAAAGTGTGTCTGCAGGGAGGTGTCAGAGGTTGGATCAGGCTCTGCTCGGGGGTGCCCAGCAAAGGGACAGGATGCCAGAGGCAGAAACTGATGCCCAGGAAGTTCCACCTGAACATGAGGAAGAACTTCTTCACTGCAGCAACCAAGCACTGAACAGGCTGCCCAGAGAAGGTGTGGAGTCTCCCTCAGTGCAGATATTCCAGAACTGTCTGGACACAATCCTGTGCCACATGCTTTGGGATGACCCTTCCTGAGCAGGGAGATCCTGCTCAAATGATGCACTGTGACTCCTTCTAACCTGAACCATTCTGGGATTGTGTTGAATTTAAAAGTCTCAATTGCACAGCACTGAATAAATGTTATACAGGGTAAAAAGCTTTCCTACCAAAACACAAGGGGGAAGTGGCAGCTCCTAACTTTGAAGCTAAAAACATCATTACAGCAAACTCCAGTGTGTGCCACCTTTGCTGGGTGGCAGAGAAAGAGAATCTGGTTCCCATGCAAACAAACTTAGGAAGAGGGAGGATCAGATAATTACAGAGCAAGCTCTCTTCCACAACTGCAGAGAGGCCAACATGATTGTGTCTCTCCAGAGCCCTCTTCCAGAATAAAAATGAGCCAAAACCCAGTGTCAAACTCTGGAAACCCCTTCAGGGTTTGGGCTGACTGAAACAAGCCAAGGGTCATCTGCTGCTGACCACCTGCACTGCAGCAAGGAAAACCAAATCACCTCCAGCCTCCCATCCCCTTGTTTCAGAGGAGCAGCCAACACAGAAAGCTGTCTCCTGGCAAGAGCTGTTTCTCACAGGCTTCACAGCAAGGCTAGGGCTAAATACTGGGTCATAAACCAGCCTCTCCTATGTTAACATAAAAACCAGGTTCTAATGACTAAATGACACAAATCCAGCTTTACTAGCACAAGTCCTCTCTCCAGATGTGAGCAGCTGTTTCCCCAATTCCCTTTTATATTTAAGTGCTGGCAGCCATACAGCTGTGTCACAGGCAGACCCCTGTGAGCTTGGGAGGCCAGAGAACAGCCTGATCTCCAGCCAGATGAAAATAAAATTCACTCTCAAACATCTGCTCAAACCCATTTTTTTTTGTCTATAACAAACTTTAAACAACCCCTCTACAACCCCAAATCTCTCAGCCTCCTCGGCTTGCTGCCAACACAGGCCTTGGGTTTGGAAAACCAGCCATACCACAGGCTGACCCCCTACAAACCAGCCAAACCCTGCTCAGCATCACATTCCCAAACTCCAGTAGGCACAGCCCCTTGCATGGTGTAAGCACAGACTGGTACTCGTGGCTGCACAACAATTCCAAAGGCTAATGCCCTCAAAAGCCCCCTGACAGCTCTTTGCAAGCCCAAACTTGCTTCATTATGTCTGCTCATTTTCTTTCAGTCCATGTTGGAAGTGGTTGCAATTAACTTTTATGGTTCAGAAGCAGGAATTGGGTCCAGAAAACTTGGCAGAAAGGAAAAAATCTACTTGAAAACTAAGAGCTGCTCTCAGTGAGTGCTGAGGAGCTCCAGACTTGCATCACAGAGGGGAAACAGGAAAGAAAAGTGGTGGTGTGATGGCAATGGCAATGCAGGTGAGAAACAGCACAGGATATTTTGAAATGGATGAAAAAAATCTTCAGTGTCCAAGGCTGACATGTCAGACTATGCAAAAGCAAAGGTCTGAGCAGTTTAGTGGGCAAAGGGGAGCAGAGGCAGAGAGGGAAGAACAGTAAAATAAGCAGGTAAAGGTTAATATACTAGAGAGGAGTGCATGGAGCTTGCTTGGCTTTGTGGATACAAAACCAAACCAACCACAGCAGCACCTCTGTAGTCTCCGGTGCAGACAGGAGAGCAGATGCAACAAAACTCACTAGATGGCAACCACCACCAAAGCACTGAGTCCAGAGTCCTGGACAGACTCTGCCCAGGCTGATTCTGGCAGGACAAGCTCAGGGCAGTGTCAGGAATTCCACAAGGCCACAGCAAACGTGGGCAAGACTGACTGAGGAGTGACTGCAGGTACCAAGGGAGTTGGTTTTGCTGCGTTGACTTCTCCAAAGCATTGCTACAAGAAAATCAGAAGGCTGGATGAAGGCTCAAAGGACACACAGGGAACAATGCTGCCAACCTGCTCTTAATAGTGTGAAGCAAAGGAGAAGCCTTTGCAGACAGGTCACATTCCAAAACAACCTCAGCCAAGATGCTGCAGCGTCAGAGGACAAGTGACTTCCAAAAGCTGAATTTTCAAAACACAGCAAGAGAGGTGTGAGGATGAGAGCGCACCCCTACACTCTGATCTGCCTTTCACACCTTCCATATGCACAGAGACAATAAATCATTCCTGAGCACCCTGAAGATTAAACTTAGGGATAATTTGAAGCGTATGATAAAGAGAGCAGGGACTTGGATTCACTCCATGATTTATTCTCTACCATCCTGGCTCTTTTCTTTTGAGAATAGGCTGGAACTCTACCATCTGCTGCCAATCATTCACTGCTTTCTTGTCCTGACATTGAACAAGGCAGCATTTCCCTTAATTAAAATGAAAGAAGCATATGGCTTTATTACAAAAACTTTTATTACAAAACCTGAGACCTAACAAGGCAGGAACTCTCAGCTCCTCAGTTTCAAAGGTAAATCTCTCCTTTTAAGCCACATTGCTTTAAGAAGCTCCAAGAAAACCATTGGTATTCCCACTGAAGGAACCTGTGAAGGACAAGGGATCAGTTCCAACTGTATTTGAAGCAGGGTCAAAGCACTGCTGTATAACTCAGATTTGAACATCCCCAAGCTCAAGATCTGAGGCTGGGGTCATTCCCTACTAAATTCAACAGGAACAGAAACAGCTTTCCAACAAGTCTGCAAGATGTCCCTGCCTAGTTTTATAGGTACTAACAAGGGCTTTTTGGGAAAATAGTGGAGGTGCCTGTGGAGCCAGAGGTGCCAAGATCAATCAGCAGACAACTGTCACGCTACAGAGTCAGTACAAGGACAGAAAACAACTACCAATTGTTCTCTCAGATCTCTGGAATTTGTCCCCTGAAAGAACAGAATAAAACAATATTAAGCTGAGGATAAAAGAGTCGAATCTGTGTCTTCTGTAGTTCTGACAGGGTGAACTATAAACATAGCACAAGAAAGTTTATGGAGGGCACGTGTGGGAGAAAGCAGAGCTAATATAATCACACAATCAATTTCTAACAAAAACTAAATCCCACTGTAAGTTATCTTCTCTCCCTACTCTCTCCTGTTTCCTCAAGCTACTCAGGTTCCTTCTTCACAGCTGTTATCTGATTGTGCTTCAAAATGCCCCAGTGATGAGGTTTGTATTGATCTCCCTGCAAGGCTATCCCAAAGCCTAAAAGACTCAAAACTGGACTCTTCCTTGAGCCCCCAGTGTCCAACCAAACACAGCCTCCTCCTGGTTCCAGTGGCACTTGTCCCCAGCTACCCCAGGAAGTGTGTAAGACCCTCCATGCCCCAGCTTGGGGTTCAGAGCTCACAGTACCTTGTACCAGCAACAGCCCCATCGTTCTTCCCCAGGGGCTCATCCAGCTCCACACCACACCACTCTCCTTTGGCAAAATCCGTCTCTCCCACGTAGCGCACGACTCCTGTCTTTGTCCCACCGACCTGTGGGAGAGAAGATGTTAAGGGTTAGAGACTGCAGCA
The DNA here is from genome assembly GCA_035583185.1 of Anabacerthia variegaticeps. Taxonomy (NCBI): domain Eukaryota; kingdom Metazoa; phylum Chordata; class Aves; order Passeriformes; family Furnariidae; genus Anabacerthia; species Anabacerthia variegaticeps. The sequence continues at coordinate 8,254,216 of JAWWEW010000048.1, read as the reverse complement.
CTGACACAAGGGGGCTGAAGCTGGGACAGGTATGGAGAGGGGAAGGCAAGATACCAGTATTTTGTGGTTTAGATCTAACAAAAGCAGCAGGGAGTTCTCATACCAGGTTCTCCCAGCACCATTCAATGCTGTGTCTCCAATAACTACAAGCAAATTGATGAACTCCCACTTTTGGGACTGTCTGCCTGGAGGATGTCAGAGCAAATAGAATGAAAACATTATTTCAAGGTGTCAACTAATTGCAGCAAGTTCCTTGTGAGGCCAGGAAGGAGTTTAAGCCCAGCAGGCACAGCTCATACCTGCCTTGTGTGAAGAACCGCAATCTGCACTGACAGGTTTTCAGCCCTCTGCTCTTTCAGGTGCCAGTTCTGGGCACTGCTGGGACAGGACATCAAAGGGACAGCTGAACCAGGAAGGCACTCATTGCTCCTCAGCTCTCTCCCACGCAGGATTTGCTAAGGATGTAGGGAACTGCTCCAAATAGAGATGTTTTATACAGAAAAAGCCTCCACTTCCTACAGAAATTCCCAGCACTAGTGAGATGCAAGGGAGAGGGGCTCAGCTCCCTGCCAGGCTTCCTCCAGCACAGGTTTTTTTTCCCCCCTTCATGGAGAAATAAGAAAAAAATCACACCTTTTTCTCCCATTTGCATAATTAAAGTTTCCAGCATGCTGAGCAGGCTCGAGAAGGGCGTAAGTCAGGAACCTTTGGAGCTGTGTGTTGATCACTGCTCTGAGAGCACATGGCACAGAGCAGCAGCTGCCTCTGCACTAAACACTCCTACTGAGACACTTGGGCTGAGAAAAAGAAGATGGGAAAAGTAGGAGGGTGGTTCTAAAGGTTCATACTTCTAGTAAATCAGCATATGATCTAAACCTTTTTTAGCCTATCTCTGCTAGAGCCTAGGTTCAAGCTTAAAAATGTTTAAACTTCAATATGCAGCTTCATCCTGAAGGACTTGCAGTTAGTAATTTTCTTAATGTTAAATTTAACATAAACAGGTATCAACAGAATAATATTCTCCTACAGTGATCATTAAATATAGAAATCTCCAGCTTCGTTTACTCCAGGGTACAGATGTTGGATTTATCAACTGTGAACCCCTAAAAATTGCTCATGCAAAGGAAAAAGAGTTTTCCCAGACTCCAAGTAACTGCACCTTAATGGACTAACCAGCACAGCTCTGAGGTCTGGGTCCTGCCTCAAGTCCTGAGATGCTGCAGTGTGCAGCTTGAGCTAGTCTTCTAGAATTTCTCTCACTAGGGATTCAAAGGGCTGCTGCTTATGAGGAAAAACCCTTGTTGATGTTGTTTTCTTTGCTACATGACAGAGGAAAGTGTTTCCCAGCAGGAAAAGGATCACAAGAAAGCTTTCTGGTCCTGCACTGCACCCAGGAACAAAAAGTTGATTCAATATCAGTATTAGGTACTTGGCAAGTTACTGATTTGAACAGTTGAATTCTTTACCTGTCACTCACAGTCAAATGCCAGTCCCCTTTTGACTGCTCTGAGTTTATACAGATTTAATCCCTTAATGTTAACGCAATGATTTAATGCCATTCTAATACATTTCTTTAGCTGCCAGTTGAACTCAATATAGGTGTCATTAATCTTAATGTCATTTATAAGAACTTACCACTGCTGGTGTGCCCCCTTAATTTTACTTTTATTGAGTTTTAATTCTACATATTGAGTCACATTTCCTTTACCAAGCCAGGTGATCCCCATACTCTCATGTAAATCTTAAAAACCTTGTGAGTCCCTCCATCAGTGTGACTGGGCCATCTACTGGAGGGTCACACTCAGTTATGTCCTCATCAATATCATTTGAGGAAGCTGTTTTCACACAGGGGAGTAAAAACATAGCCCTACTGACCTGATAAACACATTATCTAATTATGCCAACACCAAAACTGTGCACTAAGAGGGCAGGTCATGCTCCCACCTGAAAGCCCTACATCAATGAAGACTCTAAGTGCAGATCAGATCCAACATTGCCCCAAACAGCAACGTGAGTCCCTGTTTCCAGTGCAATATATTCTGTTTTCTCTATCAAGCATTAATTATTCCACCAGCCTCTCTATAAGACACACCCCTGCTATACAGCATGATGTTCTGCCCCAGCCAGGATGGTCACATCTGCTCTCCAATATCCTGGGCTCCCCACACAACCAATATCAGGCTGTCACACTCACATGCCAGCACTGAACCCTCTTGCTGAGCTTCCCATCGCTTGGCAGGCATGCAGAAACTCTGATGGAGAGCCTAGAAAATTCATCCAACTCAAACATGCAGATTTATTCAGCCCTAATAATCTGCTAATGCTGTTAAAATAAATAATGCTTTTTGGAAGAAGCCAGTTGGCAGGTTGTGGGTGAAATGGTCTCCTCTGAACAGAACATTTGTTTCTGTCAGAACCTTCAATAAATCAGAGGTATCACCTTGGGAGGGAATAGAAGGCAGCCAGAGAAGGCCAGGGAGGTCAGCAATGGCATGGCATAACTCAGTGGAGCTCACAGCCATTCCTCCTGCCCAGGCCTGGCTTGGATACCACTATCCACAACCCAAGTGTGAACAGCAGCCAAGCAGGGATGGCTCCTATGGCATTAACACAATGGCCATGCTCACACTGGAGACCAGAGGATTTCAGATTTCATCCCTGTACCTCGGCTGGTGAGTCAGAGCAGCAAGGTGCACTCACAGAAGGACATCCACACACCCTCCCTGCCAATTGTATCACCACCATCACGTTTTACTACGCTCTTCTCATCCAAATGACAACACTGGATCCAGACCAGCATCCCAGGGCTGAAAGGACAATGATGTTAATCCTTCCAGACACTGTCTTCACCGGAGCTGCTAATACATCATTTAAACTATTTACCAAATTAGCAGCAGGCTGTGTCTCAGTCTGGCTGCTGTGAGTCAGACCCCTCCAGCCTGGCTTTGCCCTTTCCTCCTCCTGGTCTCTCTGCTCACCCCACAGCAGCTTCTTTGCTCCCAGCAAGAACCTCTCGGGAGATGCCGTCACCCCAAGGGCTGTGGGCAATGCTCTGCTTGCAAAACCCTCCAATGCTGCTCAGTGGGAAAAGAAACATTAAATTCTCTGTGCCATTCAGGCCAATAGGGACTGTCCCCCACCATGTCACACACGTTCAGGGGTCAGCAATGGCTGAGGCTCCTGCTTGAGCACAACCCCAGGTAGAAACCACAGAGATGATGTTTGCTCTCTGCTTAAAATTCTAATGTACCCACTGAAGTTATTCTCAAAGGTTTCCCATAAGACAGTGCTGCTGCCCAGAGGGTGGAGGTGGGAACACTGAGTGCCCAGCACACAGATGTGCCTCCTCTGCAGGGCTCCTGCCTTGAGTCCTGGCAGAGCTCTGAGACTCTCCCACTGCTCACCCATAGGAAGAGAAAGGAAGGGGATGAGGAGAAAGGGCAGACACAGCACACTTGCTTAACCCTGAGGACCTTCAACTACTACTGTGCAGCACATCAGCTTATTCCACCCTGGTTTTGGATTGTACCAACAAGAACTTGGAAATCACCTTTACTGGACAAGTGCTGCTTGTTCCAGTTTGAGCTGTACCTGCAGGCTGTATCTGTCTTGTAAACTGGAACAGCCATCCCTTCCCTTGAGAATAAATGGGGTTTTCCCGCCTTCCCTACACCCATCCACTCAGACACAGAGCCTATTTCTAATCCAATCTGAGAGAGGTGTTTTTCCACAATACAGTTGAGCTCTTCCAAGAGCACTGATGACTGAAAATTACTGTACAACAACACTTGATTTACAGAGGGTGCTTTTGGCAGCAGCACAGGGATGTGGGTCCAGATCACCTGAAATAATGACCTGTAAATCCAGGGAGGTAAGTGCACATACCTATGGGAAATGTGGCCATCACTTACTGGGCACAGCAGACAGCAGCTGGTGGGAAGGTGGAGATGTAGCTTGTGGTCAGGTTTATCTATAAATATAACTTACTTCGGGTGCCATGCAACCATCAGCAGTTTCATCTGATCAGATAAACACCATGTTTATCTGATGTGAATACCAGTACTGGCTTTTAGGCTGAGGGGAGACACAGATAGCCAGCAATTACAGGCCAGCCCTCCGTGTGTGAAGCTACAGGAATTTTTATAGTTTCTTTTAATCCAGCCATTTGTCTCTGTGCCTTCCCATCCCCACAGCACAAGTCAGCATTGCACAGCGATGAGTCTGACAGCACTGCTGATGCAAGACATTTCTGTGCATTTATCTGTCAGGCACCAGTGAGAAAATAATGTCCTAGGGAGGTGGTGTAAGAGGAAAGCCTGGAATTACAGCATCCCCTCCTGGGGCTGCCTCGGATACAAAGTCCACCCACGTTAATAACACAGTTTGCTCCACCACAGGCCACTTACAACTCCTACTTAATGACAGACACTGCACACAGCAAACAAGGGCCAGGCAATGCCCCAAGCCCAAATGAATGGTTAGGAGGGTGTGTGCACAGAGAGCCTCAAAGGGTTAATGTGGCCACAGGGCAAGGCAGTTGCTCTGGGCTATTTATTTCCCTCTTTGGTTCACTGCAATCCCAGGGAATCACAGAAATACAGGATGGCTTGTGTTGGGAGGGACCTGAAAGCACATCCAGTCCCACCCCCTGCCATGGGCAGGGACACCTCCCATTAGCTCAGATTGTTCCAAGCCCTGTCCAACCTGACTTTGGACAGGGCAGGCACAACTTCTCTGGGAAACCTGTGCCAGGGCCTCACCACCCTCACAGGGAAGAATCTTCTCCTAATATTTAATTTGAACTCTGTCAGTTTGAATCCATTCCCCCTTGTCCTGTCACTGTATGCTCTTGTAAGAAGTCCCTCTTCAGCAGCCACCTCACAGGAGTCCTAAACATTTTCCTGTCTCTTGAAGCCTGCAAAAAAACTGGAACACTGCACTTCCCACTGCCTGGCACAAACCTCCCCAGGGACAGAGATCCATCATTCCCACGCTCCCACACAAGGTCTGAGGCTCTCTTGTACTGCTACAGTCTCTGGTCATGACACAGCAGTTGCTGGTCTCCTTGTGCATGGAGCTGCCAGCAGGCAAGGGAACACTAAAAACACCTTCCCTGAAAATCCTGCCTTGGTAGAACTACAGAATAGGATCCTTCTTTCTTTACTGCCTCTGCTCAAGAAGAAGGGTTTAGACTAACTCTTCTGGCTGGGGAGATCTCATGACATGATTTCTCAGGGGTTAAAGGCTTTCTGCAGCTCTGGGCTGGCCAAGCAGGGCTGGGGGGGATGCTCAAGGAAGGACATGATTAGTTTATCCCTGAGAATTTTCTCTCATTTACCAAGAGCTGCACCACACTGCAGGCAAAAGCACTTTGCAGGAGGCAGAGAAGATGATTACAGTCACACACTCATGGAGCAGCCCAGGAGCCATTTCCAGCATCCCAGCCAGGCTCCAGTCCTGCCCAGCACCAGCCAAGGTGCTGCTCCATCCAATGTCCCTGCGGGTACTGCTGCTGTCCCAGCACCTACATTGGCTTTGGCACCTTCAAGTTCCAGCAAAACCACAGACCTGAAATCCATTCAAAAGGTGTCTGGGGCAGCACCCCTCAGCAACTGAGCCAGCCACTGGGCTATAACCCAGCCCTTAAACAGCCTTATCTCTGCATTTCCATACTGAAGAGCACAGTCCTAAATAGGAGACAGAAGGATGGTTGAGTACCTCTATTAAAAGAAAATTTTTTTTAAATTAATTTTATTTAGATTGACATATATAGTACAGCCACCTTCTTACCAGCCTTCTTCAGAAAGCAACCACATTTAGGGTGGAATGAGTTCAGCTACTGACAAAGCCTCCTCCCAAAGAATGCAAAATACATTTTCTTAGGAAAAAAACCAGCAGAAATTCCTCCCAGGCAGAAAATGCTCAATTGCTCCATTGCTCTGTTTCCATCCCCCCTTTTCCTGCAGAAAGGCAAAAAGCCAACCTCACATTAACAGAAGTCCAACAATTAACACAATTTGGGAAGCTCCATTCTCACTAAAGCAAAGGTTAAGTGCTCCACATTCATTTGTCAGACTTCAAGAGATGAGCTCTACAATCTTAGAGTGTGTTTTTCATCTCTTTAATGCAATTTTTACATCTCTGGGAAAAAGTCTGAGAGTGCCAAAGGCAAATATTATCTAACTCTTCTAATGGAAAGCTAAAAGTCACTTCTTACAACTGCTGGAGAGTCTTGGAACAAAGTCATTGAAAAGCAAAAATGTCTTCAAGCTATAATAGAATTTAATGAAGTTAAAGGAAGGCACCATCAGGAAATGACCAGACTGCAGAGAGCCAGGTGTCCATCTGGCAGACCTGGAAGGGTCCTCTGCAACCTTGTGCTCCATCCCCTGAGCAATCACTGAAAACACGTGTCCTCCCTCCCTTGAAAAGCCTTTGGTGGATCCCATCTGCCTAAAAGCCACCCTCAAATAAAAAGATACTCTTCCAGAAAAAGCAAAGACTAAAAGTAATAAAGACAACTAAAACTGTACCAATCCCTAGAGGACAAGAGCAAAGATTTACTCGGGGATTTTGAGGCAACTCAGGTTAATTCAGAATTATTGTTTACGTATTCAAACACCAAACATGATTAACTGACATCTCCATTACAAAAACAAAAAAAGAAAAAGCCAGCTGCTAAGCTGAACACATGTGAATGAACCACAACAGCAAATTATTTCTTCTTGTTATCTGTTCTTTTCCTGCATCTCCATGACTGTGTGCAAACAATTCCTGATGTTTCTGTAAGACAAGCATTCCTGCTAGAGCCAGTGAGAGGCTGAGCTCATTCCACACTCTCTCTTTTGGAGCTATTTATCATACTAACAAACCATAGCACAAGCTTTATCTAATAACATCTGTGGTGGAGAAATTAGCAGGGAGGGAGAGCTTTTAAGGATGCACCTTCATTAAAAACAGACAAAAAAACCAAACCCACCCCCAAAACACACCTGAACAGAAGCCAAGGGAAGAGATGCCTTTCTGTACAGGGAGTCATGTCACATCTGACACATCAAAACTGAACCACCAGAGGAGAGATTCTTGCAAATCCTCATGAGTATGCACAGCCACATGCAAAAAGACACTGCTGCAAATTCCTCAAAAGCCCTAATAATACACACCATTGTGGAGTATCACTGGATTAGAACATCATAATTAATGATTTGTCTATTTTCCTCGTGTTTCAGTTGCTCTCTCTGACCTAAATTTCACTGCTCAGGATTTCAATGTAAGAAGTGTTCTGGAACATATTCTTTTGCACCAATGTGAAAGACAGACAAACCCAGAAAATCCAGCATCCCAAATAAAAGTGAATGTAGAAGATTGATGTTTACTTGGTCTGGACATCTCCCAAGACCCACCTTACCACCAACCGTGTCCTCTTTTTGTCTTGTCCTGAACCTGACCAAAACACTTGGGGAGGGGACAAATCCTCATCCTTGTCCTTTCTGGGGGGACCCCACGATCAACTCACCAGCACACGATCTCCAAGCCGCAAATCCTTCTCGCCCTTTTTCACAGACCCGCTGTCCGAGAGGTTGGACCCGGACTCGTTGCCCGTCTTCATGGCGCTGTTGAGGACGCTCTCCCGCAGCGGGATGACCCGAGTGGACAGGGGTGGCGTGGCCGTCCCCGAGTGCAGCGACAAGTTCTGAGCCGTCAGGGAGTCCACGGAGGGCGCGTCGCTGCCCGAGCCCTCGGCCACCGGCTGCCGTGTCAGCTTGGACGGCCGCGTGAAAATGCCCTGCAGCGGCTGGCACTCGAAGTAGCGCACCCCTCCGACAGAGCCGTCATTCTTACCCACGGGGTCATCCAGAACGACCCCTGCCCACTGGCCCGGGGCAAACTGCGTCTCCCCGAGGTACTGGATCACACCCGGCTTCACTCCGTTCACCCAGACGCGCTCGCCCACCACGAAGTCTCCCAGGAAATCATCGCCCACCTCAGCGACTTTTGAGCCTGACTTCTCGGCGCTGGTGGTGGTGGTGGGGCCCTGCTTGTGTAAAGGTGAGCCTGTGGATCAAGGGAAAAGAGGTTGTGGTATGAGGAGAAATCCCAGAAGGCACCAAAACACCAGGAAAGGGCATTTACAGAAAGGAAGCATCTGGGACAACTGAGGTTGCAGGTTTACACCCAGTGAAGATTAAGCCCCGTTACTTACACATCTTCCTGGGCAGGAAAGCAAATCTGCACAGAAACCTCTATGTGCTGCCCAGTTTCTGCAGGGCTCACATAGAACATAAAGAAACAAGCTCATGTCTTCACCCTCTCTTACAATGCCCACCTACCCCAGCCCTGTCACAGCCCCAGAGGGAATTTTGTGCTGCAGCAATTAGTGTGAATAAGCTCAAAAGCACAGGAGTGGTGGTAAGTGCTGGAGGATCAAAAGGAGCCCAAGGAACTGCTGCTTTGAAAAATAATGCCAAAGTCATCCTTTAATTCAAAAAAATAAATAAAAAACCAAGCATAAAAGAAGAAAATAAAAGTGAGTGAGGCACTGCTGTTTTAGTAGCTGGCGCTATGAGAACTCCCTGTGTTTGCATCCAGCAAGCACTGAGAATCCCAGCAAGGGCACCAATGGCTCCTGTGGGACCACAGAGATGCCTTCACCAATTCCTTGCTCTCCCCAGCTGCTGCTGTGCCCTTTGCTGGAGCAAACCCAGCAGCGAGCAGGCACCTGGGGTATGTTCAATATAAACAGCATCTCTCTACACAGGAAGCATCTACAAGCCTCCATGCACGGCCTTCCAGGGATGCACATCGTGCATGGAACTCAAACCTGGCAATAAAAAACACTCTTATTCCAACATCAGCCCTCCAGCAGTGCTCTGCTGCCTGGGAGAAGGAAAACTGCAAGGGATGCTGGAATTCACTGTCCTGCTCACACTCTCCAGCATACCTTTGATTGGCCAAACTCCCCATAACACACAAGGAGACCCTTAAAAACATGACTGGTGTCTGAATGGGAACAGAGTCAACCCAAGCAAACAAGCAGCAGTGACCCAAGTCTTGCTGAAAGCTACCTGGACTCCTCAGGCAAACTTTAAGCTAACATTTCTCAGTGCCACCAACCAGAAATGCCTAAGTCACACCCAAGGAGAAATCTTTGCTACCAGACAAGGCTGACAAAGGACACCCAGAGCAGCTGCAGAGACAAGCCAAACTTGAGTGCTTATGTGAAACGGAGTGTGAAACTTGTTCAGCCTCAGCCATCACTGTGGCTCAGTCCACGGCACTTCAACAGCTCTTTCACAAGTAATGGGCTTGACAGGTGAGGCTCAGCTCCTAGAAAGCCTGAAAAACATAAAAGCTCTCAAAACAAGATACTTCAAAGCTTTGCTAAAGTAGGTCTAATGTCAGAGGACAGAAGAGAGCACCAGGACTTCAGCAAATAGTGTGAAGAACTTCATTTCTGCTAAAACAGATTCAGGGTTAAGAGGGATGAATATTGACACTTTGGTTCACATTCGGCTTGAGAGTCAACACCTGGCAAATTTCCATTGCCTAAGTGCAGCAGTTTGTGGCTCCTGGAGGTCAGCAGTTCTTCTGCCTGCTCTGAACCTTTTCTGAACAAAGGGAGAGCAGTAGGTAAAGCATGGCTGTACAAACTCCTCCCATGAACAGGACGTCCTCCAAACTGCTCTCTGGGCTTGGTGGGCTGGGGCTGGAACAACCCTTGAGAAGATCAGCCAAAGGAGACATGCACAGCACAACACATGGGGAATGTTCAAGAGACCCATCTCCTTTTTTTCTGGGGTATCTGACATTCAAGCTTCATCTCAGTCTCATAAAAGACACTGTGCCAAGATGAGCTCCATCAGAGGGACAGCTTCATATCCAAGAACCAGCTCCACCTTAAAAAATGAAACCCAAAGACTAATGATGCTTAGAGCTTTCCATCTTTACAGAAGCCATTAAATGTAAAGGAGTGGGAAGGAAACAGGGCTCCATCCATAAAAACAACCATATGCAGAAAATAAGACCACCACTGTCATTTCAATGCTTCACAGCACAAGAGTAAAAGCAGCCAGATTAGGAACCAGCAAGTTATATTTTAAAAAGACTCTAGGTTTAATAACCAGAGATGGCTACAGAGGTTTACTGCCAACAACATCTGTGGCAGGTCTCTCCTATCATGGGTATGAGAAAAATTTAAATTAGAAATACAACTTTGAGCCTGTTTCCATGCTTAGCAGAGTGCCCCAACACACAGATCTCGTGTCACTGACATGTCTGTGACACACATACCATGCCAAGGTCAGCCAAATCCAACCTACTGTACAGGGAACTGTAATCACATAACATTTGGGGGGCTCCGCATCCATATTCACAAGAGGTGAAAGCTGTTTTTCTAGTCTTACTGGAACACTGGCAGTTCTTTATTACAGGGCCTGGCTAATGATCAAGATACAGGTCACATTAGCTCTCACAAACACCTCTGCAGCGTGGCTGGGGTAAGCAAACCCTTCAGCAGCAAAGCCCAAGCAAAGAAAGGCAGGAAGGCTGCCCAAGGCTGAACAAACACCACAACAGGCTTTAAAACCACATCCAGACTCGCTGTGTTTCACTGTAAAAGCAAACACCTTCAAAAATTACTTGCACCAGAATAAAATAAAAAGTAAAAAAAAAACCCAAAAAAAAACCCAGAACAGTTAATTGGATTCTTGATGCAATGTTGTGTTCCCCAAAAAAGCCAAGATTTTAGTGAAACCTTACACACTATTCATTTTAGGTACCCATCTGACAGGCAGGGCTGAACTACAGTAATTACATCTCAGGGAAACAATCCCATTCCTGGCTCCTGAGCAGTGCAGGCAGAAGCACCATTAGTCTTGAGTATGAGGTGAATTATTCAAAAATATAGGATGTGAGGAACTGCCTGAAAGTTCACCTTCTTCATTATGGCCACCTAATAGAAACTTGGTGTTTTACATGACCTTCATTACCCATGTGAAATAACCACAGAGCAGCTAACAGGCTTTTGTGCACTAGGTTTTCAGAGAAGGCAAAAGACACCATGACCAGGGTTCAACTCATTCTTCGTGGCTTTGTGTCTGATGGACCCATCAACTAGATGGCCAGACAGCATCCAGAATAGTCCAAGCAGACTAAGTTAAGATCCTCCCAGGTAGGTATCTGCTCACCAGCCTTTCAAAAGGCAAAGGATAGTGATGAGTAACTTGCCTTCAACCCCCATGATTACCTTAGGATAGCCCAAAACAGAAATCTGCCAACAGCACTGCTCTGAGAGGGGTGACATCTGGAGTCACCCACTCTCCACACACCTCTTACAGCTTAGGGGAAAGCCACCCAAGAGGACTGCCACCCAAGATTCCTGAGCCTTTCCAGCCTACAGGCACCTAAGGAGCTGGTATATGCCTCTGTCACTTGGATTTGCTATTTCTGGAAAAGAAAAATCATCTTGTTCTAGTCAGACTCCCCACATAAGCAGCAGTGAGTTCCAAGAAACTCACAACAAAGGAAGGGTACCCATCTCAGGTATGAAGCTGAGAAGAGTTACACTAAAGAAACACACCCAACAAAACATACACAGAATATTTGCTGCTCCAACCCTGCCATTACCTGGTGATGTCAATCAAGAAGCCACAGGAACTCTGAATGTCACTATCAGGTGTCTAACTCAGCAGCTCACCTGGAAGCCAGCGATGGGGAAAGGATCCTCCTGCTTGGTCCTGGAGGATCTCCCTGTGCTGTTCAGTCCAGCACAGACCTCACTTTCTCCCCAGGACTGCAGTAGCAGCTCCTGCCTCCTTCTCTTGCTGAGAGCAAGCTCCAAGACTCAACAAGCAATGAGCAGGATCTCTTCCACTCAGACTTTCCCACTTTACAACCCTATTGTGTTCATTAGCCAGCTCATTCTTTTCCATTTAAATGGTCTTCCTGTAGGTCACAGCTTTCAGGGCTGAACAACAACTTGTAAATCAAAGTCATACATGGCATCCACTAAATGCACATCTTATCCCACTCTGATCTCTTTTTTCCCTTTGGTTTTCACCAAGCCCACACACAATACATTAACCACAGCAGAGCTGGTGCTTAGGGCCCTTCCTGCAAACTCATCCCATCAGGTTTAGGGGCCCAGAGTGACAGGGTACCCCACTTTGACAGGGCACCAATAGTCCAGGAGCCAAATTCCTATCAGCCAAGAGCTGGAGAGGTTAAAGGTTTAAGTGAAGTTTCAGCCTGTTCACATGGCTCTTGTTACCGTGTCAATGAAAGCCATGTGTCCAAAATCCCTGGAAGCACAAGGACTTCTGCAAACAGAGCACAGACTCTTCCAGCTCTCAGAAGTGTCTGCTGTAGGAAAGGGGGAGGAGAAGCTCTGTACAGTACAGGAGCAAGAACCCACCCTTCAGAAAGCTCTAAGTTGCAGCAGGAGGAGCAGCAGGAATAACCTCCTCTGCAGGGTCCCCAACGAGACACAGCCTCATGCTACATTTAAGTGCCATCCACATTCACCAAATCCATACATCCCCTTACTCCCTCCACATCTTTCAACCTCCCACAGCACCCCAGTTGCTCATTTCTTATCACCAGGCAATTGAAACAAAGGGGAAAGGAAACTTGTTTCTAAAGGGGAGGAGGGAGAGGAAGAGAAGAACAGTTTAGCATGAGAAGCGGCACACAGTGAGTGCTGCCCATGTATTTCCTACTCCCTGCAGAACCCTTTTGTAGTCTTACTGCTCCCAAGACACATGCCAGGCACCCCAACTGGCAAAGGACTCAGAAATGCAACAGCCTGTTGGGTTGCCATGGCAATCAGGAGACAGGCAGTTAATTGATAAAACGGAGGCACTTTAGATTTAAAAGAAAGAAGGGAGAGACCAAAAAAAAAACCCAAAAAACAAGAGAGACATATACTGAAGTAGCATCTCATGCCAGGAAGGGAGGGAGAAAGGAGAATACACATGATATTTACAAAAGAGCTTTACAGTGCCCCTAAGAAAGGTCTTTTCCTTTTCTATTTTAATTTTCAGCAGTTTTTACCTTCAAACCCCACCACATCACAAGACAGCCTGACAAGCAGCACAGAGCTGCCCATCCGCTCCCAGCCTGCACTCCCTTCTCCATGGCAATCAATAGCCTTCTCATCCACTAACCAGCAAGAAAAGCTGCACCAGCCTGGCAGAAGTGTCACTGTCACAAGACCTGAAGACATTTCACCCTTGTATCGCTGGCCTGTGCTACAGATGCCACTAACCTGTGACAGGGCAGCAACCTGTGCAGCTCGTGAGCATCTCCAAGTGCAGCCCTGCAACCAAACTAGTCCAAAGGCTTTTGGTACCAGCTCTGCCCCTCCCAGCCCGGGCAGGGCTTCAGGACAGACCCGTGACCAAGGGACTGTAATGCCCATTTGAGGCCAAGACAGATTTTGTCAGCTGGAAAACCCCACTGCTGGCCACAGGGGTGCCAACTAAAAGGAACAACGTCTGGTTTTCCTGCCACAAGGATTAGGTAAGAGCCTCAGAGGCATGAGGGCAGCCTGGCTTGCTGCTTGGTTCACTGCTCAGGCAGGGATGACAGCCAGACACTGCTCCTACTCAGGCTGCAGCCCATGCTCAGGCCACCAGACATTTGTGGTGGACCATACTTTCCTATCCAACAGATCACCACACTCCTCTCCACAAGCCCAAGGCGTAAGGCAACAGGGTGTTGTCCTTATAACCACGTACCTATCAGCTCCTGGGCCAGTGGTTTTTACCTACTGCTTTACATTGCAATTACTGTAAACTGACCTGGGTCTGCAATGCCATTTCATCTCCAAGCACAGCACTGCAGAAATTCACTGATGGACAGCAGAGCTGGTCAGAGCTTCCCCTCAGAGAAGGTAGGGAAGGACAGTCCAGAGCATCTGCTGTTAGACTCAAGCCTCAGTCCCTCTTGCCCACAGAAGCTGCTCTACCAGGCAAGAGAGGAGGAGGCACAACCTGCTGCATTTCCAGGAGCTGCCACCTGCACAGGGAGACAGGGATTCTTCCCCTGGCAGCACCAGGAGCAGGCACACAGGTGGACAGGGCCTCCCACAGGAGAAGGGCTGGTGCCTGCTGCCTCCACAGCGCTCTGGGATGGTGAGGACTCACCACGTGGAATTTCTAGGCTCCCACACAAGGATTGGAGCTTCTCTAAGGAGCTTGGATTACATAAACATGATGCTGTTGGCAATCAAGTGAAAGCCAGCCCACTCTGCCAATACCCAAATTCAAATTATCGAGCATAGCAACGAAGCAGCTGTTTTCTGCAAGATTTATCACAGCCCTTTCAAGCAAAAACAGAGAGGGAAGAGGTGCCTGCAAGAGAAAGCAATGCTTTGCAGGCGATAGCTGACTGCCTGGCAGCACACTGTGGGAGGAAGGAGCCCCAGAGATTTATGGCTGACTTGGAAACAACGACTGAAAGCTCTGCAAGCTCAGAGCTGAGAAGTTAAGGCTGTAATCTGGCACAGAGGCGAGCCCTGCATCTGGCACCCTGGAAATCTATTGCCCCTGCTGTCTCCCTGGAATAGCCCTCATGGTGTGGATATTAAGGTCTGATACAACTTCAGCATCACTGGCTTTAGCAGCTTTGAAGAGAGAAGACAGTCAGAAAGGCACCTGCAATGAGGAGGAGGAGGAGGAAGAGACAGTAAGAAACTGAACAACGATTGTGAATGAGCGAGCAAAGCCCAGTGAGAACCACTCTAAAGTTGCTTTGCACTGAACGCAAGGAGGTGCCCATTGAGACACATATTTGCCTTCAGAGGGGCAGCTGGGAAAAGCACTGAACCTCAAACAGACATCCCAAACAAAGGCTTTCTTATAAAGGTCTCATTCAAGAGGCTGACTGGTACAGAATCCCTGCCACAGCCGAGATGCACATTCTTGGTGCCCACTGGAGATGGGAGGGACGGAGGACCCAGGGGTTTACCAGCTAGGCTAGATCAGATCCAGTGCATTTCTGCAAAGAAACAAACAGCACAGCTATATATTTATGTGTGAGGATTTAAAGTTTTTCCAAGCAAACAGTGGTATTCAACAAAATATGCAAAGCAGATCAGTTTTGGCAGCACAGGGCACAAGGGAGGTGAGTGACTAGTAAAGAATGCACAAGGTTTCTTTCACTGAGGGATAATTAACTTGCAGCATACGGATGGATCTATTAATCTCAAGATTACAGTCTTAGTTTTTATAAAATTATTACTTTTAAAACCATAAGTATATTCATTCAACATTCATGCCTCAATACGATATTTAACATTTTTTAGTCTTAAAATAGGGCCTATCTATCACCCCTGGAGTAGCACCCTTTTCCCAGAAAATAATGAAAAGAAAAACCCCACAAATTTTAAGGGTGTTGCAAATTTAACAAAAAGAATGGAACACCCATGTCTTCCTCCCCAGCCTGTGCCACTCCCCATCTCTAGAAATACCTTACAAACACATTTGAAAAACTAGGTTACTATGTTAAAGTAACCCAGTGTGTATTACAGAATAATACAGGCTTCATTCTTCCTTAAATAATAAAGTCACTTCCAATAGAGATTATTCCACTTTGAAGCATTACTCACTTTACTCACCATAGCTTATTCTAACTTGAAAATACAGTTTTCAATTCAAACAAGCCCTTAGCTGTAAAGGTTCGCTGTCCCACTATGTTAAAGTAACCTGGGCTGTGTTACAAAACACTGCAGGCTTCATTCTTCCTTAAATAAATAATAAAATCACTTCAACTAGAGAATATTCCATTGGAAACATTACTCACTTCATTCACCATAGCTTGCTCTGAATGGAAAGCTTTGCTTTCCAGCCAAGCAAGCCCTTAGCTGTAAAGACTCACTAAATCCTGTCCCACCAGCCCCATATCCAAACTGGGTTACCTTGCCCAGACCACTGTGATTACTACAAGACTTTAGGACAGAAAGGACCACTAGAAAGCAGCCTGGGGTAGCCCACGAGCCAGCCCTGAGAGCAAGAACACCAAATGGGAGAGGAATACTTACAGGGAAGGCTCCTACCTGGCACAGTGAGCCTCCTTCCAGCAGCCCAAGCGACGCACAACTCCCCCTGAATCACCAGCACTCACACACGTCCCCGGCTCTCTGGCTGCGGAGCTGCAGTCACACCATATGTTCAGCTCTATAAATCTAGCACAAAGCTGACTTCTTGGAGTCTTTTCTTTTCAAAGAAGCAGGGAGAAGCTCGGGAAGGAGCTCAGCCCAGCCCCGCCGTGCCCACAGAGCCCAGCACACACACACGTGCACAGTTGTCCGCAGTTTCTTAGGCTGTGGGAATCTAAGGCACAAGTGTGGTTTTGGGGCTGTTATGAGGGAAGTGAGGACAGCTGCTCTCAGTGAGCTGATCCGATGACAAAAAGAGAGAAAAGGAGGCAGACACAGGTCTTTAATGAGACATTTATAAACGATTTCCCAGGCAGAGCACTGGCACTAGCATAGAGAGAGGAGCAGTCTCAGGACACCTTCTGAACTGGAGAAATTTATCTTGAGCACCAAGCACTGCAAACAGCAGCCAAGCAAAGCACAGTGCTCTCTCACCACCAGAAAAAAAAACAATCAAGCAGCAGCGTTTTGAAATTTCACAGCCTTTCTAAGCGTTGGAATTTTGCTCGGGCATCATTCCCACATAAAACCCACTCGGATGGACTCCGGTGCCATTCCCAACCAGCCACGGCACCGACTGCAAGAGATGAGCAGCCAAGCAGCACATTGCTCAAGCAGGTGCACACAGAAAAGCCACTGACTTATTCACTCAGAAATGAAGGCATTAGCTCCCTCCCAATAAAATGTGGGAGGGAAAGTACCAAAAAAAGAGTCTGCCCTGGTCCAGAGAGTAATTATTGCTTTCTGATCAGACTGGAGCCAGACCAAGGGATCAACAGCTCCCTGTACAGGGAATGTGATGCAGAAGTTGCTGTGTGTGTATCACTCAGGGTGGTTCCTCACGGGACACAACCTGAGCAGCCATGCACAGGCAGAGTGGCAGGACCTCTCCCAAAGCATGGGAAAGGAAGGTTAAGTGACCAGGAGAGAACCTACCTTGACTCAGACTTTGGCACAGACTGCCTGTGGGCACAGTACTGACTCCAGCTATGGAACAAGCATTACAACCCTCTTAAACATCCTCACAGTGCTCAGTGATCTGGTTACCCCACTCAAGCCAGATTAGCTCAGGGCAGTATTTCACCTGCTGTGGCAGGTGAGGAGCTGTGCCACTCATACCTGTGCTCCTCTGAGCACTTCAGAGACACACATGCCCCCACCTCAGGCTTTAAGCATCCTTCAGTCCAAGCCAGGGGGACATTTGTGCACCTGGAGGCTGAATGCACAGGCAGGGAGTGCTCTGCTAGCATTTGGGGAATCTCTCCTGTGTGAAGGGCCAGACGTGTAACAACAGCCCACAGCAGTAAGATCTTCCCTCCTCTTTCTCTCCTGACTGATAACCACTTCTTATTTCTACCTGACGAATCACAGAAACATTTCCTAGGTACAACATCAAGCTTTTCTCTGAGTTTCTGACATTACTTTGCTCTGTGTTGCTCTGGCAGGAGTTGGGATAATCTCCACAGCAGCTGCTCTTTGCAGGAGCTCTCTGCTGCAGCAGTGAAAAGTATTTCCTTGTGTATTTCCCTCTGTCTGCAGGTGCACTTAAAAGTACAAAAATTTAACACCTGACATGTAAAAGAGAAGGAGGATGTTTGGTGAGCTCCTTCTCTTTATGCTGAGGGGCTGGTTTTCAGTGTAACCAGCAGTTTGAACCACTGGGATGGTACCAGCAGACACACAAGCACCAGCCTTTCTCCCTCCTGTGTATTTTTCCCCCTCCTCAGTAAAAACATGACATCAATACAATTACACCATCCACCCAACCTGCCTGAGAAACAGACACTCCAAGGGCCATCTGCAGAACCCCAGGATCCCTGGGGAACCACAGGAGAGGTAAAGACCAACATCTCATAACTGAGCAAGCAAACTTGAGCAAACCCCTGGGGTTGCACTGTGCTAAACACGGCTTTGATTCATCCCTCCATCAGCCATTTATTCCTGCAGCCATACATCCAGGCACAGAGCAGGCTATACAGCACACAATGCACTGATTGTACACAGCCCCACGCTATGCAGAATGCAGTTTGTTGGGCTGGTTTTGTTTTGCCTAATCTAATAAAAAGGATATTTGAGAGCAGATTAACACTGACTCATCTACTTTATTCCAAATATCTGGCTTAAACAGCTAAGTATCCAATTCAAAAGGCAATGAGCTTGAACAGGCACCATTTGCAGAAAAGCCAAATCACCTATTTGCAGCGAATGCCTAATCTTTTTCTGATAAAAACACAACCATGATCCAGATCTGACCCTAAAAGATAGGAACACAGAACCCCAACAGCTCTAAGTCTCAGTGATCACCAGAAATGCCACGTTACACCATCCCAGGAGTGATGGGAGGCAAAGTGAGCAGCAGGAGAGGGTGGGAAATCCATGATGTGAGGTGAGAGATCACAGACAAAGCTGTGGGAACTGACTGGCTGAGCTGCACTGAAGTCTCAGCACAGGGTCCCACCAGGCACCCCGACTACCCCTGAGCGCACAGGATGCTCCCAATCCCAGTACACCTTACTGGTGTGAAAGACTCCCATATGGACCATCCCTCTCTCTCATGCCATTTCTGCAGCACTTTAAGGAGAAGATCAGTTTTATGCTTAAATCCTCTGCAAATTTGAGCAAATACCTCCAAATACAATATTCTGCAATAAGTATTTCTGTGAAATAAATTACAAGCAATACAAAAGGCTCTTGTCATCTGCAGGGACATGAATCCTAAACAACTGTTCAGGTTTAAGTGTGAAATAAGACAAGCATGTGCAGGACTGAGACACTTGCACTGTATGCTAAATGGCTGTGCATCATCAGCCAAATTCCAAAGGCACTGATGTTTAGAAACACGGCACTTCAGCCAGTGAAAGGGACCGGGGGAAGCAATGTCACAGGAGAAAGCTGCTGCTCCCCTGCCAGGACCAGCAGGAGAAAAGGCCAGAAAAACCTGCTGGCCAGGATAACTGTTCCACTTTCACCTCTGACTCACAGGATGACACGGCAAAGACCTACTTCTCTAAGTTGTCTTGTGTGTCAAACGTGGATAATACTGACCTTCCTCACAGCCTCAAGGCTTCACAGGAGGTGGTGAAGCATTCAGAGTCTCTAACAGGGAGATTTCATTTGCACATAGCAGGCTTATAATTGCAGAAAGTGAGAATGACTTACAGCTCCTGCTTGGTAGGAATTCCTCAAGCAGCTTGGGAACGCTCCTACTTCTGAACAGAATTAACTCCTGCATAACCCTGCCCTGCAATCACAGCACTGGCAGCGTGCTAGGTCACAAATTAACTCCTGAATTCATGAGGTAGGTTCAGTTTTCAAGAGGTACTCGTGGCTAAGTTCATCACTGCCTTCCTCTGGGACCATTTAAAATCCCCATGCACAAACATTTCCTTTCTCACAAAGAAAACAGCATTGCCAAACAGTCACACTTTATAGCAGAGAGCCCATCCACTGTGTTCTGAAAGGAGCTGCTGAAGTCACAGCCCAATTTTGACAAGGGTTATTATTTGATAGTATTGTGTTTTCTTACAGACCTCACTCCTGCATAAAAATCAGTATCTTTCTTTCATGGGAACAGGACATTTACTTACATTTTAGCATCATCATGAAAAAGTAAATAACCTACTGAATCCAAAATAAGCAGAGAAACACATCTGTATTCCAAATATTTTAAGGCTTTTGTGGAGACCAATTCACCTATTTGACTGTATGCAAGGAGGATGTTCAAATGCAGGGTCAGTGTGTGATGGTTAATTCCAACCTACAGCCAGCAACAGTCTGACCACTAATCCTACAGACTTTCATCCCAAATCCATCTATGCCAAAGGGAATCTTTCCTTGGATTTCAATGAATATTGGCTCAGGCCTCTAATCATTAGTGTGCTCTTGCAGGATTAGTTCAACTGTTGGAGGCAGAACATGCAGGAACAGATCCCACCCCAGAGCTGCATCCTTGCTCCGATGGGCGTAACCACAACCACACTGATGCTGCTGCACTTCCACCGGCCCAGCTCAAAGGATTCAGTTCATTATATTCCAAACCCTGTAAGCTGAACATCTGTGGGAAGCAGATTTTCTTTCCCTGCTGTTCTGTGAGGAGCTACAGACAGAGAGGGCAGGAGGGTGTCTGACCTCCATATGCCTTCAGTGTGTGCTCGTGCCTTGTTCCACAATGAGTGTGCTGAACATTAAGGATTAGCTGTATCAAATCCTTCTAAGAGCATCTAATGATTAAGACAATTAAAACCAGACTCCCAGTTGTCTCTAGATGTCACCTGTAAAGCTGATTAAATCAAGATTGATTCAATACCCTTTTATATTGCTTGGAACGCATCAAATCACTTCTTGGGGAGGGAATGCTGCCAAAGGTCCTCCCTCCCTTCAGGAAGGGAACCAGAAGGGGTGGGGGGAACCACCACCTCCAAAAACCCTGGTACAAAACTTATTTCAGACCGCAGGATGGCAAGCAGACGGGCTCATGTGTGAGCTGAATACAAGCCCTGTGCTAACAGTGAAACAGTTGGCCCACAGTGATGCCAGAAAACATTTGGTGTAGGACGTGCAGTGGGGATTAGAAGCAAACACACAGGGTCTCACGAGAGCATCAGTGCCCATGAGCAAGTGGATTCATATGGAGGGCCATGACCTGCACACAGGGCACTTCAGTCACCCCCCAAAAGGATGGACAGACATGCTCAGGTTCCAAAGACCCCTCAGCAGAGCTGCTCCCATGGTTGTCAGAACTGCCACCCCTTGGCTGCACTGACGACCAGCCTCCACAGTCCCCTCCCAGCTGTGCATCAGTCCTGGATCAGCAAACCCTCCTTTGCAGTTTTTCCTGCTCAGCCCTTGAAAACACTCCTGTTTTCTTTCAGACACCTGATAACTCCTCAGGCACTGACTGCCTGTGTGTACCCGGATACTGGAGCTGCTGCTACTAATGGAGAGATAATCTGCTGATACTGTAATAAAGGCATTTGATCCTCAAACATTCTGGTTGGCACCTCAGCCTCCCCATTCCCCAAGGAGCTGAGGATGCTGTGTACACAGACCCATTATCATAAAGTAAGACCTAATCAAACTTCACTGACACCGATGACGCATTTCCAGCGGGATCGCTAATCCGACTCCAGGAATATCCATTCAGGCTTGAGCGTGGATTTAATTCAGGACAAAGCTCAGATGGGAGCTGACAACACTGATTCCTACATGAGGCCTGATGCTAAACAGCAAAACCAAATGTTTGCTAGAAATAATAGCAGCCTCTGGTCCCACGATGTGGGGTCTTCTCTCAATTCACCAGCACACAACACCCCAAGTTAATACTAATCAAGAGCCACAAAGGCTTTGAATAGCTCAGAATTAGCTCCCTATGTCTGGGCCAGTCAATCAGCTGCTCCGGACACTACAATTCCATTTCTTTTGTTTCAGACAAAACAGTGGTTTAGTGTCTTTCATATTTATTTGGGAATTAGAATTAATAGTTTGATACAAAACCAGACAGCCTCGGCACTGTCTTGTAGCTTTTATAAAAAGAGCCTGTGTTAAAACACCACCAAACCATCAATAAGTACCTGAGAATAACCTCCCCAAGCTCTCTCTTATTACTGAGACACAAATTCCTCATCAAGGACACCTTCCCTCCCTCTGTTTTACTGAAACATAATTCTTGAAGCCACAGAGATTGCTTCTTACTGCTATGCATCCAGCCAGTTTACTTCAACAACATCCTGACAAACTGGAGGGGCAAACAACTGACTTCCAAGTTTATTTACCAAGGTGTCAATGGCAATGCTGTGGCAGGTAAATCAAAAGGAATGAAGATTTCCCCCTGGGAAAGGCAAGAGCCAATCAAGAGTTCTACAGGGGAACTAAGGTGGTGCCGAGATTCAGGCTCCTCCAGAAGAACTGAGGCAGGTACAGCTCATTAATGGCAGGGTCTGATGTGTGCTGAGACACTTGGCCATACAGAATTGCTGAGTCTCAAAATAGAATCAGCCCTTGGAAAATAACCACATTTCTAGAAAACAAATCAGAAAAAAAATAAAACCTCGTGCAAACTCACCCCCTGGGCACAGCAGCAACAGTCCCCCAGGATGGACCAGTCTCAGCCCATCAGCACCCAGAAACCAACCAAAAGCCAGCACAGTTCAGGCTTATCAAACCCTCATTACAGCATATTTAGTTTAATTACCCTATGGAGCCAGTCATCCCATGCTCTTTAATGGCCCTGGGAGCGTTCCAGTCTGCTTCACTCTCATTTCTAGTGAACAAAAGCAACACAGTGTTTGCAGAGGCAGACATTATGCCAGCAAATATTCCTCGTTCTGTGCATTTATTCTTTATAAAAATACTGTATTTATTCCTATATGAAAACAAGAAGGCATTCCCAGGCTCCAGGCAATGCTGTCTATTTCAGCTACCAAAGCATAGGTTTTGGCAGTAAAATTAGGCAGCTGCTGAAAAACAGTTTTGATACTCTTAGCCATGCCTAAATGCAAAATTCACGTCACAGATACTTGCACTTGCCCATTCAGAAAGACAGGATCCATCTGTAAAATCCAAGATCTAGGCTGGATTCTGGCTGGATGCATTTAAGTTTCACAGAAAATTTAATAAGTTTGGGTGTTTTTGCCTCCAGCACTGAAGGTCTCAGTGTTGCCCAGTTCCATCTGCAAATAAAAATATTCCCATTTTCCTCTCCCTTTTCTCAGAATTCTTTAATTGAACAAGAGATTTAAGAACCATAAATGAATGCCAGAGCCAGCTGAGAGCCAAATGAAGTATAAAAGGCAAATTTCTCCTCTAACACACGTTACTCTAATGCTGCTCTGAGCAGATAAAACCCACTCTGAAATGTGAACACTTCCCTTCCCAGCAGCTTTCACCTGTTCCACCAGCTGGGAGGGCTGTGTGGGCTCATTCATCATTCCCTCTCCATCTTGCAACTCCAGGCAAAAGCAAGCTTTTCCAGGAGGAGGGTGGGAAAGAAACCAAGATATGTGAGCTCTGTAGCAACAAGAAATGCAAATGTTATATTGAGCCCTTCACCAGTGACCCCCACCTTTAGCACAGAAACCTCTCTTGCACGTGGGGTTGAGAGCAGTGACTTTCTTCCCTTGAAACATGGGAAATAAGCCAGCACATTTGTGGGAAATCCTCTCCTGAGGCAGCCAGAGATGAGTTTTCAGTCTGGTTAAGGAACATAGTTACTGCAAAGCAGCAGAACTCAGATTTCCATTGTTCCAGCTTTATGGGAGAGAAGAGAGCAGGACAGCTAATGCCTCCCAAGACTCCCTGTCAGGTGCCAGGTCCCCATTGACACTCAGCAGAAATGATTGTCTCAGCACTCCTCCACGAAGAAAAAAGCCCCCCACACACCCCAAGCCATGCACCTACCTCAGAGCACCACCACAAAAGCCCTTATTCCTCAGGGGTCTGTGAAAGCACCAGCTCAGGCGGGAGACACAACAACTCTCCACTCTAGTGAAGTCCAGAGGACATTCCATGAGCTGAAGGGAAAACCCTGTCAGCTCCCCAGGAAGCACTCCTGGTGCACAGACACAGGCCACAGAGCTCATGCAAACATTCAGAGACAACACAGAGCTCATGGTTTCTGCAGGGCTTCTCAAACACACAGGCTCCTTCATGCAACTTTAAGGCCTCATATAAAGTCTAGTACCTTTAGAGGATCTTCCCATCCCAGCAGGCACCCAATATATCACATGAAGGCACTCTCCTGGACAGTGACAGAAGAGGGAAGAAAAAGCCCTTTGCAGTATTCACATTAAACACACACAAGAAAATTGTGTTCAGCCTCTCCATCTCTGCTATTGTCCCTGTGCCATTAGGAAGGCTCCAATGCCCTGACACTGGGGACAGCACTTGGTGCACAGTGCAGGATCTGACAGCCTTCAGCTGGCACAGAGTGACCTGCTCTTGGTACAGCAGTGCTGTGGATCAGCAGCACTGATGCACTCAGAGGGCAAGTGATGCAGGTTAGCAAGGCAGAAGAGTGAGGATGTGGCAAAGCTCCATCACCCTCCTGTGGCCCAGAACTGATGCATCCCAGGAAAGGTAATGAAATCCAGTCCCCATGGCCATCCATCCCCAGCTCCTTTGGCTGCAGGCATCCCCAAAGCTGACGTCAGTGCCTGCTGTGGTCAGGGTTTCAGTGATGTGGATACTTGGCTCTGGAATAGAATTAAACCACTTTTGACAATTAAAAAATAAAAAGAGCATTCTCTCTTTTGAGCTTTTTCCCTGCCAAAGGCTGAATCCCACGACTGCACTGCAGCCAGGACCCACAGCCAGCACAGAGAGGGCCACAGTCAACAGGATTCTGAGATGCACATTTTGCTCACCACTTCAGATTATCATTGGAAAGGAGAAGGAGGCAGCGAGGGGCTGGCCACGCCTTTGGAGAGATTTGCAGGAGTAAGAGCAGGTACAGGCCAGGCAGGGACACAGCAGTACCTCTTGTGCAGGACAAAGTGCAAGAAGATGTCAGAGATGACACTACAAGCCCAACCACAGCTATTCACCCAGCCCACGCTGGGTAAACAGCCCCACTCTGCTCTGTTCTCACCTTCCAGGCAGCAATGGCTCAGTGCTGTGATTACTCCAGCATCTCAACAACTCCCCAAACCCTCCTGCACCATCCTGAGAGGCAGAGGAGCAGCACCAGACCTGTTGCACAGCACCAACCCACCATCACAAGACTTGCCCCCTTTCCTCAGGCCTGCTTTTTTCCCAGGAATAAAGCTCACTCGGAACATCTCAGACAGAGGTCAGACTCAGTTTGGTGCAGCCTCTGCCCATGTGGGGCTGCCTTTGCTGCACATCTCTGGGTGACAGATGGCTGGGGCTGAACAAGACACAAAGGAGCGCCAGCGAACAGGCGCCGCATTCAGCCCAAGGGCTGCTCCACCCTGCTGCTGACTGACCCTTTCATACCACAACACACCCCAGCTGTGCCAGCTGAGACACCTCTGCAAAGCCTCTGAGGGAAGACAGGCCTCAGGTCTTTTGCCTAATTTTTTCTTTTTAAGGGATAAAGCAACTCCTCACCACACTGCAATTATAAATCCAGCATGAAGCACCTTGAGACATTCACAGCTGGTAGCTAAACAGAAGTTCAGTAAACTTGACCTTCACCAGAGTTCAAGTTCATTTCTCAGTCACAGCTCGGAGAAACAAGGGGGAAATTCAGAAATTCAGGGTCTGAGGAATAACTTTAAAATACACAGCCAAAACTATAAATGTTTTCCTTTGTCAATTTGCATTCCCTCTAGCAAAGATGTAACGACACTTCAGTAGCCTCGATTTGGATATAAAACTAAGAAATTAGGCTCTGATATTAAAACTTGCTCTAACAGAGCAAAGTGCAATTAAAAATGTTATTTCCACACTTAGGGCCAAGTCCTCAGCTGAGGAAGAGCAGTGTCATTCCACTCCCCACAAGGCTCTGTCACAGCAAAGGACCTGAAATTCAGCCTACAAGCTCATGAAGTGACTGGCCCCTCAAACAAGACATTGCAGGTGTGCAAAAAACCAAGCCAGAGCTGTGGCTTTTTCAATACTGTTTAGGGAAAGAATTTACACTGTGAGATGATACATAACACTATTAGTCACTGAAAGAAGAGAAAGCTCAGCTGAAGGAATCCATGAACAAAGCAGACCAATATTAATCCCTTTATTAAAAATACTGTCTGACAGGTTCAAGGCTCTCCTGATTCTGCCAAATGCTGTATTTTTGGGATTGAAACATATAACAAAGTAACCAGGCACTGTGGGCAGTGGTCTGAATTATTGTGGGACAAGAGGCTAACAGATCTCAAGAAGCAACCAGTGATGTTCTCAAATAAAAGTGTAATATATTGAAAGCACAAGCATTGATAGGATATCCATCATTCTCATGTGCTTCCCCCAGAAGGAAGGGGAAAACCTTTTTTAACAAAGTGAAACAAAAACACATGACTACAAAACTTGCATCTTGAATATTTACTAAATTATATGTAATAAAAAAAACAACCCAGCAGCCAGTAAGCCAGCAAAATGAGTCCTAAGCAATTTCAACTGCTGTTGAAGTGTTAATTATACTGCTAATGGCAATCTGTGTAGCTTATGTATACACTGAATATAGATAAAGACAGCAAGGCGTGTGTCTGTATGTGCAGGTAAATCATTATTCAAATTCCAGGGCTTCGAACGATTCTGTTTAAACAAAGGCACTAATTTGAGGTAATGAGCACAGGACAAATCACCTTAAGTGCCTGGTTCTTACTCCTCCATCATCACAGGGCAGGAGCAATAGCTACAGGACATTGTTTAAGGTCCTGGGTGAGGTTCCCACCTGCCTAATTACCAGCTCTTCAGTGTTAGTGCCTGTACTAACACATGAGCAAGAGAGCAGGCAGCACCTCTGTCAGCCCTCACCACCAGAAGATCCATCTGTCTTCCCACCTACTCCACAACCTGCCTGTTTTGTGCATTTACTCATCCTCTTAGACTTGTTCTGACCCATCAACCTGTGTACAGCTGGGGAATTTCACACCCTACTGAAAACCAAGCAATCACCTGGCTCAGCTCGTGCCCCTGCCAGACGGAGCCCTTACCTTCTTTTGAGCCAGTGGTGACTGCAGCTGTGGTGGCCCCTGATGTCCGGCCCATGGGGCTGGAGTGCTTGCCAGCCCTGCCAGGGATTTTAAGCCCACTTGGCTTCAGCATGTTTGCTGTCTCCTGTGGCTCAGGCTCGTGTTGCTAGTGTCTCGAAGAGCTGTCCTGGTGTCCCTGTTCAGGCTGCTCGCTGGTGGACCTCTTCTTCCATCGTCACACACCTGGGACAGAAGAGCACAAAGAAATCAGAATGAGTGGGAGGGTGTGGAACAGGCTCCCAGAAAGCAGCTCCCTCCTCAAAGCCCCACGAGAGTCAGAATCTTTCATTTCTTCTCCTGTAAAATAAGGGTGATCATCACCCTCATCTCTCATCTTATGTTATGTTCTTTTTGCCAATCTCAGAGTCCTCTCAGAGCTGAAACCTCTAGACCCATCAAACAACAATTCAGCTTCAATATGGCATTTGAGTGGTGGAAATTGTTGACTGGTTTTAAGCTCTAAAGTCCCAGTTCAGGCACCAGCAAAGCCCCAGAGCCCTGAGCAAAGGCACCACCAACCCTCAGCACTAAACCTTCGGTGCACAGTCCCCAGTCTCACCACCTTCAGGGCAGCCCCTCCAAACTAGCAGGGGGAGGCAGGATGAGGCCAGTGTCCAAATGGGGCTTTCAGCTCCTTTCCTTAAGGACTAAACCAAACCCTTGTCACAGAAAAAGGGCATCTGATCCCATGCATTTACAATAAGACTGCAAAAAAACCACAAAACTTCCTGAAACTTAAGCATAACTCTACAACTATTCATGAGTGAAGTCACAACCCTTCCCTATGTCATTCCCTTCCCAGAAGGCAAATGGAATAAAACCTCCAGATTCCTTGCAAGAATGTTGCATCAGCAAGCACACAACTTCTCAAGCAAAGTTTTATGAGAAAAGAAGAGGAAATTACTATGTTGCTTTAAAAAAAAAAAAGGAAAAAAGGCAAAAACATTCCTAATGGTTAAAGAAAAACAATCAAAAAATTGAGTTTATCAGCCAAAAGGAAGCTGAGGCTGGGAGACAGCACACTGGGATGGGGAGGGAAGAAGGTGGCAGCAGAGCAAGCCAGGGACAACGCAGAGCTGACAGCAAAGGGAATTGCAAGGAGAGCAAAGCAAGGACCAGCCAGAAAGTGGGGACACCCAGACCAAGGAAGGAAGCAGCACCCCTGAGAATGAGCCTAGCAAAGTCTACAGATGCTGCAAGGGGAGAATTGCAATAGCAGGGCAGGAAGTGATTAAGGCATGAGTAAGGATTTCAACACAGGCTGGGTCAGAGCGAGCCGAGGGCTGGCAGGGCTCCAGGGAAAGCTGCAGGCACACACAGAGGAGGGAAAACCACAAGGAGAATTCCCAAACTGTATTCCTGAGGGCTCACAAATATCTGAGACACCAAAGAGTGCTTCAGCAGTAAGAGTCAGTTGTCCCACACAGAGTCAGAGACACAAAGAAAGGAGGGATCAGCAGAGAAGGAGCCCGAATGAAAACCCAAGGGATCAAGGCCTGTCTCTTCCCCATGTCCCCCACAAAGGTGTTCCACACCTGGGCTGCCCTCAGGCACCTGCAGACATTTATCTGACACAGAAGTCAGGGCTGGTTGTAATAGGGATGCTCAGTTCACATCACCAGCAGCAGGAATAACAGACAAGAGCAAGCAGTTCTTGTTAAGGAAGAGAGAAAACAGCCTTCCTGTGACAGAGCCAGCAAGGAGCAGATGCTGTCAGAGCTGGACAGGAGGCTGCAGCTTCCAGCTCTGTTTAGCGTAAAACAGGGAGACAAGGAACCACATCTGGAGGTGAGAAACATTAATCAGCTGAGTTCCTCTTGTCAAGACATCACACATGACATCTCCCACTCATATGACACATTTTGCCCAGTGCTGGCTTTGATTTTACAGAGGAACTTGATTTGTAGCACTTCTGCTGGCAGGGGTTGTACTCTACCAAGAGATCTCACCTTGTCTTCATCACCTTCAACAGGAAGGTTTGGCCCCTGGTCCTAACTTGGTTACAAGGTTTGATGCTGTACTTGTGATTAAGTGACTTGGGGATGCTGGTGCTTCCAGAGAGCTGGTTGAATCCACATCCAGGAATGTGGACGGGAGGATAAAAGGACACAGGGGAAGGATAAAACAGTAGGAGAGAACAATTTAAGCTGGGAAGGGTATCAGAGTAAAGATTTTACAGTTTTTCAGGCCTCTATTAGAGGGAGTCTCTGGATTCTTAACTTTACAGCCAGAAGCACAAACTAGGGAACAGTGAATTTACTGTGTTCCTCTATTTTGCTGCTCATCTATGAGGAGACAGGGAACTTCAGTTCCTTCCCCCCCCACTACTCATTGGCCCTGAAGATCAGCTGCCCACACCAGTCACAGGATACTGAGATGTTCTGCTTCTTCTCAGGACAACTGGATGTTTTTATGCAGGGGGAGAGAGACAAGAGGAAGTGCATTCCCACGGCATGAAGACTTCTGCCAGAAACCTTAACACAAACACATTTGCTTTCAACACAGTAATGAACAAATGAACTCCACAGGCTGCTAATTACGCTCCCCTCAGAACAGACAGCTGCTTTTAACCTGAAATACAACCACCACAACCAGCTCGTGGTCACACACAACAGATTCAGAAACTTCTCAAGCTCCACCAGGCATCACAGCAGATCCCCTGCCCAGCTGGGCCCACCACATGTCAGCTCACAGGGAGGTCTGGCTGGGGCAAACTCACCTAAGGTGTCATTGTCACCTCCACGAGCTGCAGACAGAGCAGAGCCAGGAGTCAGGGATGGCTGACTGAACACATACCTGCACACTCATCATCACACAGGGAAACGAGGATGAACTTCAGCAGATTTTACTCTAAGTGCAATTTGTCAGTAGAACACAGATTAAAGACATGCCAGACACTTATTTTTAAGAAGTCTGTACCTGCTGCTAGGGACAGGTACTGCTTCTCAGTTTCTGCCCCACTTCAACATAAAAGCACATGAGGAGGTTTTTAGGAAGCTCTGAGCACTGAGCAGGGAGCTGTTCCAAATGACACCATCAGGTCATCTCCACCACCCAGAGCAACACTGTCTGAGCCATCCAAGTCCCACATTAGCTCCAGACTGAATGATGCAACTTTTGTGCTGCAGAAATATCCCTGGCCTGGGACATGGGCCAGCATCTCCACAGGGCACTGCCCTGCTCCATTAGAGATAACAACGTGCCCTGAGCTCCTGTACCAAACCCTCAGCTTCCCAACGGGCTTTATTAGCAGAGCCCTTCTGAAAAATCTGTTTCCAGCCCTTCCAAAAAATGTGTTTCCAGCAGCAGAGGCTGAATGCAGGCAAATATGTGGTGTAAGAAACAGGTCAGCCATTTCTCTTCCCCACTCCCCATATTACCTGCACAAGCTGAAAGCTTTGCCTTCCCATGGAACTTCAAGGAAATGTGGCTTTCTCCAGACACAGTGTAAAGAAAACCCCATCTGCTCCTGGGGATGCTCTGGGGCCACCAGCTCTGCTTATTTTGTTTTTCTTCCTTTTCCAAGATAACACAGATGACAAGGATTTTCTAGATCTCCGCTAGATTCTTCCTGCAATCTTTTCATACTGGAATGAATAGATCTGTCTGTTCCCACAACCAAGAAAAGCATCCCAGGAATGCACAACATGAAAGCCTTCTCCAAATGACCAAAATACTCTGTTCTCCATCCTTCCATCAGAAAAGGGAACAGCTGGATCTGAGTCACCTGGGCTCAGATTCAAAAAGAGAAAGAGTTCTCAACTAAGTACAGATGTACAGCCAAAAACTACCTTTCTCCAGGAGCAATATATCTGGATATTCCTGGCCAGCATCATGGATAATTGCATCAGAGCAGCACACATTAAAAACTGAAAAACAACTGGAGGTTCTTAGAGTCAATTATTTCATAAGTGTGGTAGAGAAATAACACAAACCAAAGGCTGGAAGGAAAAGCCTTTGTCAGGCTTGGCAATAACAGCTTATCTGCAAATTGCTCTGCTTCACCCATCCCTTCTACCCTCAACAAGGCACACAAATATTTGCCTGCCATGTGGAAAACATCCCGTTCAAGATGGGCACAAGCAAGGCAGCAGACTCCCAGACCCAGAGCAAAGCCCCCATGGGGGCACACAAAATAAGGATCTGTTCACCTCGACATACTGAGTGCAACAACAGGAACAGGTTTCCAGACACCAGATTGAGTTGGCCTGAATCCCACCCTGTGCCTGGTGCTTCCTTCTGGCTGGATCGAGATGTGAGGAGGGTTTACCCAGCACGACACCCTGGGCAAGGCACAGGGATTTCACTCTGAGAGCACACCCAAGGGGAATTCCAACCAGTTGTATCTGTAACAGTTGGGTCCACACAATAGTTTGTGGAGAAAGGAGTCCTTAGTTCTTAAAATTAAATATACAACAGAAAAGTGAGCACCAAAATTTAGGTTTCTAATTTTCTAAATTTGTAAATCCACTGTAAGGAATTGAAGTTTTCAGTCAGCACATACCATTCTAGGACAAGGACCAATTAAAGAAAAAGGTGAAGAACAGTTTTTAACTATCAGACTGAAGGAAATGAAGGTTATCTTGCTGTCCAAAAGGTTAATGACAAATCAAAACACTGCAGAGAAGCAGTAAACACTTCTCTTTGGTTTTAAACAATATTGATTCATGCAAGTAATCAATGACTTCAAAGACAACTATTTGGATAGGGGAAGGTTTGCACAATTAAGTCTTTCTGCTGTTCCCTATTCCCATCTAAGATGCTCTTTTGAGAAGCAATTGCTTGTGCCATTATTTAAAACACTATTCCATCTTTCCCTATGTTCATAAGATGAGGAATGGGTGAGGAATGCCAGGGGCTGGGATGCAGCCCTATGGCAGCACATCTGCAAGCAGAGTTTCAGCCATTTCCAGGGCTCTCACAAGACATGGCTGAATCTATCCCTAATGCAAGAGTCTTAGTGCAAAGACACAGCCTGGAAAGAGCAGGAACTCTGTGTGCAGCTGCTCTGGCAGTGCAATAACAGCAACTCCATATGGGGTAATGCAAAGTGCATTTTACACCTGCAGGGTACATCCCCAGCCTCCCCAGGGAAGAGGAACCACCCCACGTGCTGCCACACAACGTGGAGCTGGGGACGCTCCAACAGCGCTGTGGTTTTGACACACCCTTTGCATGCATGTTCAGGAGGGTTAGACACAGCAGCAGGAATTTAATTCCCTACCTGTGTTCTGAC
Source organism: Anabacerthia variegaticeps (assembly GCA_035583185.1). Classification (NCBI taxonomy): domain Eukaryota; kingdom Metazoa; phylum Chordata; class Aves; order Passeriformes; family Furnariidae; genus Anabacerthia; species Anabacerthia variegaticeps. The sequence continues at coordinate 8,222,172 of JAWWEW010000048.1, read as the reverse complement.
TATTTCAGAAAGTACAGAGCCTCCAAGAGGCTTCTGAGTTTGCTCCCCTGACCTCTGCCCATTCAAGAACCTCTGGGACTCTGAACAAGAGCCTGAGAACCAACCTTGCCCATCCCTCTGAAAACAGGATTACTGGGGGCAGAGACCTTCAACATCAGGTACTGTAAATGTTGAAAACAGCGTGTGAAACTCAACATCTCCCTGAAAACAAGCTGCTAGAGAAGAATTTGGTCCTCTAATGGCTGGAGGAGCTCTGCACTCACCTAACTAAGCATAGAGAATAAAGGCAAAAAGCTTTCAGTGCCAACTCTGCTATTCCTTTATTGGGCCTTACATAAAACCTTTAGTGCCCTACAGACATGATTTTTTTTTTTTTTAAAAAAACTTATGTAAAGTTACTTCATTTCTTGTTTCTGAGCATTTGGTTGTAGCCACTCCATATTTCCAAGCTTTTCTGCACCTTCCCCATGCCCAGGGAAACGAGATTTTCAGGCAGTAAAGCCCCATCTCCTGGAGTGGATACATCACTGCCAAGTGTCCCATGCCAGGGGAAAGGGCAGGCAAAGATTTGGTGCCCCAGGACCAAACACTGGCCACGCTGTGAAGACAGGTTAGAGATTTTAAGAGCAGAATTTTGCTTTGAAATCCAAATCCAAAGGCCAGACTCGAACCAATCTTGTGTGAAAGGGACAGGAAATGAATCCGATCAGAGACAGGATCTGATAACGCCAAACTGCAGCTTTACTAATAGAGACAGAGATTACACTGAGAAGAAAAGGCAATTTTATCTGTTAATGCCTTAAGATGCTCCATCCGATCCACCATTGCCTTCTCACTTCTCTGATTAGTTCCTCCTTCCACCAAGCCACCAGAAACCCATTTCTGAGGCACGTGGCAGATTAGGAGTAAATCCTTGCACTTAATTGAAGTATAGGGGAAATAAGAGACACTCATTTTTAATTAAGGTCAGGCTCCTCTCCCAAGAAAACCTTTCCTTCTCCCACAGAGGGAATGAAAGAAAGGAATGCACTGCCTTAAGCTACACACAGGGAAAACTAAGGAATGCTGGTACCCTCTGTCAGCCATCAGGATTTTTCTCACTTGGAGGTGGATTCAGCCAGGTTTTCAGCCCTGTTTTTTACTACATAGTTTCCCTAACAACTCTGAAAGGTTGTTAACCTCTGAAAAAGCCTGTGTTTAGTCTTCTTTCTCCCTCAAGTTTTGTAATAATTATCAGAGAATGCCAAGGGAAAGCCTAGAGGCCTTTTACTTAAAACCTCAGGTATTTCTTAAAGTTCTAACCTCTATAATAGACTAAACATCCTGTGATTTACTTCTAAAACAAGGGGTTTTAAAGGAAGAATGTGCAAAACCATCATATTGCACCCTAAAAACCACAATGCAAATCCTGAGGCAAAGTGGGTGGAAAAAATTCAAAGTGCATTCAAGGAAGTCATCACAGAAGCTGAGGAACTGAAGGCTTTGCTGATGAGCTTGTGCTCCCCATGCTGGCAAAATGCCTGCTGAAAGCTGGCACAGTAGATAGCAACAATTTTGCACTAATTGCAGAGAAAAACTATCTCTAATTTGTGCGGGAAAAAAACCTGAGGATGGTCTTGGATCTACATGAGTCCCTGGAGTTAAGCCCTGGGGCCAGGGGACAATGTCCCTGCAGGGATATATAGAGGAATGACACCAAAATTGCAGGCTCACATGGAAAGGGAACAGAATGTACACAGAGGTTTCACAGCTGCTCCTCCAGGTCAAGTCAGACTTGATTCAGTGGCCACTCAACCCAGGAATAGTTTCTCTACAATTCACAGAGCTTTGATAAAATCCAAGTTTCCTATTCACAAAAAGTCTTATTTGTCAAAAACAGCATCTGGAAGAGAAATGTGAGGAGAGGAGGGAGAGTGCAGGAAACACAATGATACATGACAAACACATTCCACTATAATAGCTTGGTATTTTACTACTGGAGAAACAATTTCTTTAATTAAATATGAGCTATACAGCGACTCAGCCATGCTACACATGCTGTGCAGAGCTGCAGAAGGATCTGTGCTTTTGGAATTTCCTGGCTTTTGACTGCTTGATTTACTGTAACACTGAAGTTCAGCCTAGCACTTCATCTGTTACTCAGTGGAGCTCAGGTTAACATACAGATTTTGATTTGGGCACTTCTATCATTGAACCTCTCCCCTGGACTGTGGTTATGAAACAAACCTCTGACACCCTCCCGTTGTGCCCAGCCCCCAGGAGACAGCTTTGCCCTTTCTCTGCCTTCACTGTGCCATTCTGAACAGTGAGATACGAGACTCAACATTTCCTGGGTCATCTCAGCTGACCTTCTCTAAACCTCCCTCACGTGAATTCAGCCCATTTCAGACACAGGCAACCCAAAATTCATGCTGCATCCCAGGCAATGTCTCACAAAGCCTGAGAAAAACTCCATGCCAGACACTACAAGCTAGTATCATCTTATTCCTTCAAACAAAGCAACTGTTTCAAAAGTTTAAAGAATAACTAACCCACCTTCACGCTCTGGCTGTAAAGATACAACAGGAAGGAAGCTGAAAAGTAAACACAGACCATCATAGAACCAGCTGGGTTGGAAGGGACCTTTAAAGGTCATCTAATCCAACCTCTGATCATCTCACAGCTGAGATACAGCACTGACAACCAGGACTCCTGCTTCCTTCTTCCACAGTGGCCACAAAAAGAGGGATGACAACAGTAGCAATCTGTGAACAGAGGGGTGGCAGACCAGGAGGTTACACCACTGGTCCCTACAGAAACATCTGAGGTCACCAAACCCAGGACACTACGGAGGAACAAACCCTCTCTCCCTCCAGACCAGCCAGGCTCTGTGTAAACCCCATCCCCTCTACCCACAAAAGCATCCACTGCTTCCTGTTGCTACGCTGGCAGCAGAGCAGAGCTGGATGGGGCTGTTCCCTGGAGCACCCTCCTCCTCCTCCTCCCTGCTGATTCACCAGCCTGGACTAAGCCTCCCACTTAAGGAGCAACCTCTGGGCTACATGCACTAATTGCTGCTTCCTCCTGAGCCTCTCTGCAAACCCTGCCATCTCCCCAGACCTCACTCACCCTGACATATCCACACAGCTCCCACCACAGCCAGTGCTGGAGACAGGAAGGCCACTAATGTGGAGTTGTCCTTCAGCCAGGGTATGTTAATCATGGAGTTTCCTAATTTACCACCTGCAACCCCAGTGGTAGCCAGGAGTTTGGATGGCTCACAAACCTCACAGTGCAAGAAGGAACACGTCTCTTAATCAAATCCCTACCAGTGACCAAAATCATAACCATTTTGGCAAGTTCTATCCAACTGGATCTTACCTGTCAACATCATTATGTTATTCCCTCCTGCCTCAAAGTTCCTTTTTCCCACACCTCATGCTCTGCCTTGCAAAAGCCAACATTTACCTTGGATTGCACCACAGAGAGGCAAGATCCCAGCTCAAAGCCCTTGGGCACTGAAGCCACACCAGCACCATAGCATGGTTCCCTGCTGTGTTACACCAGAGGTTGGGGATTGCACTTTAGAGAGAGAGAAAATAGAACCCCATCCTACCCAGTCAGATTGCACAGCAGGTGTGGAGACAGAACATGCCCACTGCAGCAGGACCTGTTGGGCTGGCAGGGACAGGAGAGGCTGTCACATCTGGGCCAGGCTGTCAATGCCAGCCTCCTCCCACAGCAGCAGAGACCCTGCCAGAGCTGTGCTGCTCCACAGCCTGGTTTCACTCACCCTCTCTCTCCACACACTGGGAAGCACACACAGCAGTGTGTGATGTACAGATGCCAGCAGCCAAAAGGAAAGGGTCTGGAGAGATGCATCAGTGCTAAAAGCCAGGATTGAATGTCTCATATCTCAGGAGGTAAAAGGAGTGGTGCTGGGTGAACCCAGGCTGCAAGCAGGTAGGGAGGGAGGACAGATGGATCCACCCCCCACACTCCTGGAGTACCACAGCACTGCACATTCTTGGGGAGCTTCACAGAGTCACCACGTGCCCCTGGCTGCTCCTTCATGTCTCACAGAAACAGGCTGTTTTCACACCACTGATGCAGGTAAGACCACAGTCATGATTCTGTAAGTGATCAGGATATAATCTCATCTCGCCAAGTACAGCACGATTACAGGCAGCACCCTGAGGACCTCACAAGGCACAGCACTGGCACATTTCTAACACAAACTGGACCTGTTTCAAACAAAAAGGAGAAGCAAAAACCAAGCTGACACTCCTAGCACTGACAATCAATATTGCTGGCACCCTAAGGCAGAGTATATCGTAGCACTCCATAAACCTCAATCACATGAGCACCAAAAAGCACCATTTGACTTTGACATTTCCATGTCAGTGTGCTGGAAGTGCTCTGACACCTTCCCAGCCTTTAGCCAATGTGCTTTGGGGGAATTCAGAGATAAAAAGGTGAAAAGTGCTTGCAGATGCTTCAGAGACTACAAAGACGAAACGAGATTCGACATAATCGAGATTACGTTTGCAAAAGGCATTGCTATTGCCAGTTTCGTTTACTAGAAATATATATAAATACACATATAAACAAATTTTTACTATGGATGAGATTTAGCAAGTTCAAAAAGCTACTTCATAGACCCCAGTAAAAGCCTACATAAACAGACACATAAAACATGAACAGTGAAAGGCAAAACATCCTCTTCCTCAGCAGCATATTTCACATAAGCCTGCCTTTTTGTGCCATATTGTCCATCATTAAATCTCCATTAGGGATGGCTGGTGGATTGGTCATCAGCTAAACATGCCAAACTTACCAGCTGGGAAACAAAAGTCCAGAGGAAAAAAAAAAACCCAACAAAAAGGCACTTATTCAAGGTTGCAGACTGACCTGCTCCAGTTTGCATAGTAAGGATTTCAGTTATAAAACAAATAGCTAAATGCTAAATATAGCCAAGGAGGAGGCTTTAATCACCAGGGCAGGCTTCATGCTGACAGGAGCCACTGAGGTAGCACAGCCCACGTTGTGTGACAGCCAAATATGAGGCTAAAAAGCCCATTAAACACCGAAGTGGAGAGGCCTCTTTCTAGGGAGGTTGTTACCCAGCCAGGACAGTCCCTGCACCCAGGGCAGGCACTTGCAGGTCATGAGTGGGAGCGTTTGCAAGGGATGGGAAAGTGCTGTTTGTTTCAACAGGCAGCTGCTTTTTGTGCCTGTCAGGACCACTGAAAAGTTTCCAGCACTAATTAGAGGACACAGAAGTTTTCAGAGCATGATGCAACAGATAAAGAGGGGAGGAATAAGCTAAAGGAAGAAAAAGAACAGAGCAGGCAGAGGAAGCCTTTGTCACTGCCCGTGCCAGAAGCCGGTGCCTCAGGCTGGAAGCCTCCTCTGACCCACTGGAGGATGTGCTGCAAAAGAAGTTCATGGTGCAAAAGAAGCTCTGATGTTTTTTGTCACTGAAACAAACACCTTTGTGCTTGTCCTTTGTACAGAAACAGGCGGATACCCAAAGTGACAGTGACAGCAACAAAACAAAGGGGAAGACACACGGTACAGCAAGTCTAAACCGAGCCAGGCTGCCCACGGAGGCTGCAGAAACTCCCTCATTACTTCCCTGTGCTTTAAAAAATAAATGAAAATATTCAGACCTCTGTCTTCAATGACAGAGATGAAGACAGACCTAACCCGAACAGACAGATGGATCAGATGATTTCCTGAAGTTTCTGTGAAACCCTTCCAGTGTAACCAATATCCATGTGTTCTTTACTACACTGTGCAAGTTATTCACTGAAATAAAATAATTGATTTTGACAAATAGCTCTGGCACAAGCAACGCAATTTTATTTGCATTACCTTTTTAAAGGAAGCATGTGTGAAAGCACAGGAGAGGGATTTAAAAGCACCAAAAAGGGATTTAAAAGTTCCAAGATCCACATATCAGATATCTCCACAGCATTTCATTCACAAGCCTCAAAGGAGGCCAGAACTGCAACACCTGTTTTGTACCTGGGAGAAAAAGGTAAAGAGGGAAAAGATTTTTCCCAAGACTATTGAAAAAAACTAGTGGCAGAGATAACACCACTATGTACCAGAACATCTGACCCATCAAAGGGCACGGGAAGGCCTTCTGAAGTGTTTACTTTATAAATACAGAGTATAAATATTTTCAAAAATAATCATTTGGCTTTCCCAGGCACAAACGGAGTTATCAAGGGAGTCAACAGCAGAGTTCAGAACATTAACTTTCAAAAATAAACCAAACAAAGGTCAGATTCCCTTTGTGCTTCAGCAGGCAGGGATGGGGAGATGGAGACTTCATGGCTGGCTCAGAACTCACAACGTGGAATTTCAGCAGTCTGTGCCACCTTTCTCTACAACTATGCAGGTGGGCAAACATCAGCTCAATAAAAATAAATTACTGAAAGGAAACTACAACTTAATTTCACTGCCAATTCAAGTCAGCATCGTACTTTATCTCATCATTCTGAAGTAAAAAAGTGTAAACTGTGACAGCAAAACACAAAGCTTGGCTTTATTTCTTCCCACATCTTTCTTTGCTTATGCTGCATCTGAATCAACCACGGCTGTTTTATAGACACAGTTTCACTCCTTTAGAATGGGGTAATAAAAATCGAGCCACCACACAGGAATTATTTCCAACAAGTCTGATGCAAAAATACCGTGGGTTTGTTGTGGGTTTTATTCAAATGGAGTTTCAAGGGGATTTTTTTCTTCAGGAATGGCAGAAAGTATCAGTGGAAGGTGCCAGACTCAGTCACATGCAATGAAGTAATTTTTCCACAGCAAGAGCTACGGCACAATCACATAACAGTAAGAAATTAAATCCAGCTAGGAGGAAAGTGAATTTGCTTTGTCCTGCTTTGCATCAGAAAGTACAAGAGACAAACACAGCACACGTGGTGCTCTCAGGAGGGCAGAGAAAGGCTCTGAGATCGTGGTGGCAGTGCAGACAGAGACTGGGTACCGCGATGCTCTGACAGTGTCAGCAATGCAGGCAAGAAGGACAGACACGTGCAGAAGGCAGGATTAGAGTAGGACTCTGGAAGAACAAGCCCAATTCCTTTCTCTACCTGCACTTCTGGAGTGATCTTGGAAAGCTCAGCTTTATTCAGGAACTTATTGTGGTTGTTTTAGAAAACTGACCAGTAAAACAAAGCCCGGGTCTTTCTGTGGGCCAACATCACCAGTGCTATAGCCAAGGTGCTCTCCCTGGCTAACAAGACCTGAGTTCTACCATAAATACCACAAGAACAGTGATAAAAGAACAACAGCCAGACATTGTTGACTGTTTAACTCAGCAATAGAGCAGTAGAAAAAAAAATAATGCTTTCTCACTCCATGTCAGTGACTTCCCTGGTGATTCTTGTGCTTAGATCCCTTGGGGATGAAGGGGAAAACAGCTCACAAGGTAATTGTAAAAGGTATTTATGAAAAAATAGATCTCTCTATAAATAACTATAGATAACCCTATAAATAAGTGCACATCAGAGTCTAATGTAGGTCAGCAACAAGTCATAATCAGGTCTAGCTACCTGGACCTGGGCTTTCCCAGAGTTTTAAAAGTATCTAAGCCTTGCCAGGCATTGAGCACACTGTGCAAAGTGGTAGCAACACCACATACGTGGAGGATGGAACTTGCTTTATACATTGTCTCTTGTCCTCACCAGAATTATGACACCCCCTCCAAAAAGAAAAAAAAAATATTAATTTCCCCGAGTTTCATGGATTGAGGCAGCATTTTGATAAATAAAACCAACCACCTCAATCAGGAGATGGAATCTGTGCCCTGACCTATTTTAGCCCCCCAGTACCACCAGGACTGGCATGTGTGCACTTAGAGAGCCACATCCCTTGACACCAAAAAAATCCCCCTTTGGGTTCTTCATAATTTCTTCTGCCAGAGCAAAAACACAAATGAAGATAAAGAAACACTAGGAACTGCTTCTTGCTAGAGTAAATTATGGCAACTTCCAGGGCTAGAGAGGCACATACCAACCCTTGGCCTCAGCAGATAATCCCATCCACCCCCATCCTAAGAGCATCTCCTGAAGCACACAGGTTTTCCCTTGACTGAAGGCAGCCCCACACGTGTGTTGCTGAGATGACAGGCAGGCTCCAGCACAGCTTCTCCCTGCAATGGCTGGTGCTGTTTCCATTTGTGCCATGTCTCAGAGCTGAGCCTTTGAAGTCCTGTACTCGCAGGGATTTCTGGCAGGCAGTGACAACTTTCTTGAGAACACAGCTGTTTGATGCAGTCTCCCTTCTTCCTAATCCCTGGCAGGCTGTAACAGCAGGCAGGTAACTTCTTAAAACGCCAAATCTCAATCCCAACTTTAAAATCAGGCAGTTGCACCATGTTTAAAGCATCATCACCATCCCAGCAAGGATGGAGCTGTGCTGATTAAAGGGGCTCTCCTGGAGCACCACTGGGGACAGGAATGCTGCTAACAAGCAGCTGGGCAGAGGCTGAGGCCAACAAACCTGGCCAGGCACCCCAAATGTATCTCTGTCCACACACAGACCAATTCTTGAGTTGTAAACCACCCTCAAGGAAACGCTTCTAGTCAGGAGTAAGAGGTGGGCTGGTGAAACTTGACATCCATTCCAGCACGATATGTTTCTGAGACGAGGTTTGCAGGCCTGTGAGACTGATGCTCAACAGAGCAGCAAATAACACTCGGTGCTGACACAGTGCTTTGTCTCCCAGCACTTCCAAAACGCCGCTGCAGCTTGCCTGGACACTGTGGAGATAACAACTTGTGTCTCTGCCTGCATCCTGGGTGCTGCCCCAAACAGACCCACTGCTGTTCTGTGTCAGGAGATGCAAAGGGCACAGCCCTGCTCCCTCTGCTCACAGCCTGAGCACTGTGCCAATGCCAGCAGCCTGACCTGGGCCTTCCTCGGAAGCACATCTCCTTGCAGCACACAAAAACCCCCACCGCATCCTGCAGAATGTAGTTGATTTCGATATCTCGATCGCTAAACAAGAAAAAAAAAACCCCAGCGAGGACACCGAGCGCAGCAAGCAGCCCAGCCTTGCAGGGACAAAAGGCAATTTTCCTCCCGTTTCGAACGCAGACCTGGCTGGGCACCGAGCCGCGGATGCTGACACCCATTCCCCCCTCCATCCCCGCGGCATCCCGAGCCGCTCCCCTGCCCGGGGGTGCGGGTGGGTGCGCACCCCTGACCCGGTGGGTGCCGGCGCTGCCCAGCCGAGGATGCGGCCGGGCTGCCGGCCCGCTGAGGATGCTCCGTGCCTTTCCCCACCCCAAGGACAATGCGTGCGGCGGCCGAGCCTCCCGCCGGCACCGAGCGGCGCATCCCCGCGCTCCTCCCGCACCCTCCCAGCCATTCATCCCTCCTTTGTTGCGGGCTGCCCGGGCGCTCCCGCCCCTCCTGCCGTCCCCCTTACCCTGGGGCTGCCCGCCCGAGCGGGGCGGAGGGCTCGGCACCACCGCACGATGCAGCCCCGGCGGCCGCCCTGCCACTCCCTGCGCGGCCGAGCCGGGAGGAGGGAGCTGGGCGGCGGCTCGGAGCGGCGGAGGCGGGGGAGGATGCGGGGCTGGACGGGGGAGGATGCGGGGCCGCCACCGCCGCTCCCTCCCTCCCTCCCTCCCCGAACAAAGGGGCCGCCCCGCACCGAAATCCCCCTGGTTGCCGAGCCCCGGCGCCGCCCGGAGCCGGGTGGGAGGGTGGAAAGGCAGCGCGGAGGCTCCTCCTGGCTGCCCGCAGCCCCGAGCGCTCCTGCCTTAAAGCCCCGAATCATCCTAAAGTCACCTCTTGCTCGCTATGGCTGAGGTCTCCCTCCCCGCGGTGCTGGGAATGAGGAGCGGTCCGAGTACACCTGAATTTAGGTGGTAACGGGTTTGATTGATACAAGAAGGGTAGGAGCTGGCGGTGCTTCCTGGAAAAAAAGGAGAGAGCCCTAATTACCGGGATTTATTGGGGAAGGCAGCAAAGAGAAAGCACCTGCAGCCTCGGAAACTCGTTCATTCAAAGCCAGGAAGGGCGGGGGAGATGATGAGCATCACTTGGTCCCCATCACCTCCCATAACTCTACTTAGTGTACTTTACTGCCTCTACAGAGACCCCACATCACCCAAGCGGAGCCCAGAAGATTTTGCACATCAAATACTACAGGGGAAGGCCCCAGGCCATGCAGAGAGAGAGGAGGGTCCCACCTGGCAGTGATCCCAAAATTTATTGCTGTGACTCTGCTCTGCACCCCCTGTGTGGGCCCTGGAAAGTAGAAGGGAGATGCAAGTGAAGGAGATGCACTCAGCAAAGCAGAGAAGAACGGAGCTGAGGTCAACTGAGCATCATCCAGAGTATGAGATTTGACAGCCCTGGCCTTGGCAAGATGATCCAGCCCCAGGAGGCAGCCATAGGCATTCTCATTTTCCATCTTGCAGAGAGGAAGCCAAAGTAAAGGAAACTGAAATGGCTGGTCCAAGCCAAAAATAGACCCTGACGCACCTGACTCCAACGCCTCTGCTTCAACTGCTAGTTCAGTGTCTTTCCCTGGCATTTTCCTACATCCAAGCACAAGTCATTGCTTTGTGGTTCTGGATACAAGAATTTTTGTCTCCTCTCTAATCTGTAGTTGCCTAGGGAGACAGTGTGTCACCAGGAGAAGAGCTGGATGAGAAGGTGCCTAGTGAATCAGGCTTGGACTCCCAACAGGACCTCTTGCTTCTCCATCCAGCTCCACCCCTGGTTTGCCAGCTCAGCCAGTTCCTATCCTTGGGTCCAAGCCTCTTTCCTTATCCAAGTGGTGGTGGAGCAACGATGGTGTCCTCCCTTTGCAACTTCCAGAGAGACTAAGGAGAAATATTGCATCTAGCCATGCATTTGGTAAGAAGGAAGAGTGAAAATTTAAAGCACTTTTGGAAAAACAAAAAAATCCTCTGTAGTATTTTCAGGTGCTTCAGGGTAGGATTTCAAACCAAGAACTGGTTAGAAGTTAAACCTCATTTTTGCACAGTTTTATGCTGTATCTTATATACACTAATTTGTTCTTAGTCTAAAAACTTGCACTGAAATGTTTAAATTACAGCCCTGTGTCTACATTACAACAAAGAAGGTCAGCAAGTCTGGGGTTATATTTTGCCTGCCAATAATCTGTGGTACCCACAGCGGCTCCGAGAGCAGATTTGAGCCCACTGGCTTCAAGAAGATGCAGCTAGAAAAAATTTCACAGCTCTTAAGTCATTTCCTTGAATCATTTTGACAAATCTGCCTCTCTGACTAAACTTTCTCAGGGGAATTTCCAGGGAGAGGAAGAAAGATCATCCAGGGCCAGAGCTCTGGCAGTGATGTGGCTGAAGTACCCGTAGACTTCAATTTGTGTCTTTGCCATCAAGTGCTTTCCTACAAAGCTTTTGTTGTACCTGCTTGTCACAAAGGACGACTATAAATGTTGAAATCTCATCATCCTACAGAGTGGTGCTGCTGTTTCCCAATAACCATAATTTATTTACTCACAGGGGCTGTGTGCAGGCAAACAACACCATGCTGATGTCCCAGGCCCGGGGGAGCACAGGAGACACTGAAGTTCCAGCCTGTGAAGGTGTGAGGACTCTTAAATTTACACAGCTAAGCAGAGCCATGACTTTAATTAAACCATTACAAGTGGAGAGCTGATATGTGATCTCTGACATCTCGGAGCTATCACATTTGCCTGATAATACTACTACCATTCTATTTTATGTGATATGGTATTTATCTTGTTTTGAAAAGTGGCTTCTCACAGATAGTCAAAACTGTCTCCACTTGACTGATCCATTATTATGATTTGATGAGTATTTGCATTAGATGTTGGGATCTCTAAAAAGCTTCACTGCTGTTTTCTATTGAATTATCCTGACAAACTGAAGCATTACACAGAAAACACAGTGTATAAACCAAGGGAATGCTCATGCCTGCCTCTAGGGAAAGAGAAAAAGCAAACTTTTTGTGTTTTTCTGTTATCTATATTGTCTGAATTTAGACAGACAAATGTTCAAGTACCTTTCCATTTGATTCACCAGCAGCAGGAGACAAAGCAGCTCTGCAAAGAGCTGATGAGACACTTGATTTGTCATGTTTATGTTCCTTAAAGCTCCGATCCTGCACTTGTTCCCCAAATGCAGCAACCTTTAAAAGGTGACAGAGAGCACATACAGGCCATGTGAAGTGGTGACATCAGGACCTCAGATGTCAACAAAGGCATCAGAGTGGAGTTCTTTCTGTCTTTTTCCTACCACATTCCTAGAAATCCCTGCCAAGTAAATCCCCTTGCACTGCCTACATCCTGCAGGAACTGAGTGGTGGCAGGAACAATTACATTTGAAAATATTGTGCAACTTCATTGCTGTCAACATTCAGTTATGTGATTTCCAGCATCTCAAAAATGCAGCTGCAATGAGAGTGTAAGTTCTTACTGTTCATTCAAGCTGACACTATAAATAGGCTGCTGCATTTGGGGGCAGAGCACTAAATTCCAGCACTGGTGGGAGGAACAAGATTAAAGCAGTGATCTAAAGAAAGGCTGTTTTTTCCCTTTGATTACAGAGCTGCTGAAAGACCTTCTTATCATGAGGATCAGTGGTTGCTTTAGGCCTTACCCATTCTAGGCCAAGACTAAAGTTCAGAAACTTCTTGTAAACAGTAGTTAAATTAAAATTAAGATCTTATACAGTTGCAACAATTCAGCCAATGTTTTCAGGCATTTGTTATCCAACCCAATACCACTGCAAAGCCTCTAATATTCAGCAGATTCTGTTGTATCTCCTTAGGTGAGAGAAACATCTGATCTTCAGACACTTCTATCCAAGCCAACCGTCTAGACTTCCTGTATAATGAGTACAGAGGAACAGGCACTGGGGTGGAATTCCCCTCATCGTACTGCAAACATCAAAAATGGATGAATTGCTCCCTAACAATGCTCAATTCCATCCATGAATTATAGGGGAAGTCAAGAATTAGCCAAATGAGATGTTTAAAGTTAAGTGATATGAATCCTACTCATGTTCCTTCCACAGCTGAAGATGCTTGTTTGAGTGCACATAGCTCAGACGTGTGTTGGGGACGTGTCTGAAAGCCTGACTTTGTTCTGTTCACTGAAAGAAATGAGACTGCTGGCCAGAATTCAAGATCTGGCTCCAGGACCCTTCAGGGGAGCACACGTGGCTTGTGCAGTGTGATGGAAAGTGCTCTGGAAAAGGCTTTTTACCAGGCTGACTGCTGAGAGTTCCTACATACTTCTTAACATAAAAGAAAGTGTGGGTAGAAATAGGTTGAAGGATCGTGGCAGTTCTCATTAATTATGAAGATCAAGAGGAGCTCTTACTACATTTTTAGTGTATTTCCTATACTGAAATTAGTGCATTAACAGTTACTTAAACTTCAACCATCAGTATAATTTAATCATTAGCACAGTCTGGTTCCTGTTGTTCTACATTTTTGAAGTAAACTACCTTGTTGCAGTAGCAGTGATTCTAAGGAATGTGGGACAGCACTCCACAGAAATACAAACCAATAAAATGGACCACATTGCATGATCAAAGAAATAGTGTCATTTTCATCATAAAGGCTGTTTCCTGTGCAGGAGTCCAAGGACAAGTGGATTTGCAGAGAAATTCAGCATCCATTAAGTGGGGGCCTTCTGAAATTGTTTGGCCAAACAACCCACACAAGATCATGCTGTCAATGGAGAACTTGGAATAGCTCTTTTATTAAGTCAGTAGATTATCACCAGTCTGTCATCTGAAGATGAAGCTCCTCTTTACAGATGAAGTAAATGACTCATGGAAAGAAAAAATAACGTATCTGTGATCATCCAGCTGAAACAGAAATATGCTGGTTGACATCTGCATTTCAGAGTCAAACATCTACAGCGAAGCATGACCCAAAAAGAAAAGTAATACAGGGGGATCAGAGCGTGGAGAGGCTGCAGGGAGATTTGGCAGTAATGAGCATAACATCCTATTCATGGGAGGGGGGGGAACAATACAGCAAAAAAGCAGAGGCTAAGTGGTGGATAAGCCATTCCAGCACAGTACCACGTATTTATTTTCATTGTTATTGCCCTAAAGCTTGTTGCTTATCTAAATCGAGACTAAAGATCAGGCTGACCTTTGTTAAGCCATTTTTAAAGATCAGGACAAGTGCCAGTTGTGCGCTGGCACAAATAGACTTTTAAGCCTCCTGACCTCAAAGGTGAGCAAACATCACCTATATTTTGTAGACTCAGAATCAGATTTGAGAGGGATTAGTTTATCTTGCCAAGGCCCCCTCTAATCCAAGTTGGCCAGAGGCTGGACATTATCATGTTCTTCACTCAGATCATGAATTTCTTTTTATCACATCCAAGCCAGAGAATAAAGACACCTTTGGATCTCCTGGCATGCTGTCCTAAACTCTAATCATTAGGTGAAGCTGCAGTTTTCTTTTATAAAGCCTCTGGTAATTCTCTATAAACCTCTAAAAAGTACAGGGAGACAAAGATCACTCATAATGGGGCAACTCCATGTTCTTCCAGTTACCAAAGCATCATGTCCACCAGCACCAATCTCTGTTTCTGTGTATTGCAAATCAAAATTCCTTCGGGATCACTATTTTTCTTTGGATGTCAAGAAATGATTCCCCTCTTCTGCTGCTGCTCCAAGTATGTGCCACCTTCCTCAGACCTTCCTCCATGTTACCAGGAGTGTAAGGATTTATTGAGTTCTCTGACCTGGTCAAACAGGTTCTGTAACAAATAGGAGCCAGCCTGGACTTTATGGGGAAAAAAACCCCCTTTATTTCCATGTTGTATGGGCCCTGCCACAAAGACTCTTTTTAGACCCAATAGAAGCACCAGATGTTTTCTACCAGAGCTACAGAAAGTGCTGTGAGAGGCAGGAGAGTCCCATTTCCTTTGCATGAACTGGAGCGTGTTGGAAGATCAAAGCTGAGGGACAGGAGCCAGGATGAAAAGGTTTCCTATCTGAGCCCAGGATTTCAAAAAAGATCTCAGTACCTACAACCCAAGCTGTGTTTCATGGGAAAGGGGAGGGAAATAAGCTCCAATTTCGACACTTAGGCTTTTAAAATGTCTTCATCAGGGAGTGAATGGAGGTGGATTGGACTGCTGGCGTGGCTCTGGGCACTGATCACTGAACATCCAATCCTGCCACTTTGGTTTCTCAGCCTTTAATTCCCCAGAAAAACAAAGCTATCCCCAAAAAGGCTCTGACACTGTAATTTAACATAGGGTACACTTTCCCAAGAAACACAAGAAACACGGGGTCACCTACAGTCCACTGACATCCAGTCACTAAAGCAGCTGATGAGATTCCCACAGTGCTGAGCTGTGCCACAGCTGTGCTGCTCCACATGAAGGTGTGGAATAGTAACAATTTTCCTGTGTAAGGCAGAAGGAGTGTGGAAAAAGTAGGAGGCCATGGACAGTACAGCTAGCTGCCCTCTGCTTCCTGTCAACTTATGTATGCTTTTAGCTGAGGAAAGATTTCAACCACAGACTCTGCCTGGCCCGACTTTAATACCACAGTAGTGGGCCGAACATAAATACACAGCTCAACCCCCTCAGCACATCATGTTTCATGCAGGGGAATGGGCTGTTATCCTGTCCCTGGGAGAGCACTGGAGAAACATCACTGATCCCTGCTGTCATTTCTCAGTAAGATGTTAAAAGCTTTAAAGAACTGGTGTGATGTCTTTATAAAAAGGAGATTATTTCTTTATGCAGAATTAGTATTTCCTGTGACAGGAGAGTAGCAAGGATGCCCCAAATGATCTCTGGGTATTGCTGCAGTGATTGCCAGGTGGAAAGGGCAGCTGTGGCTCCCAGAAATCCCACGGATATAGAAAGGTTGGGAAAGCCTGATCCTTTGCCAGGTGTTCATTTTCATTTTCAAATATTTACTGCAGAAAATCCTCTATAACATGGATTTTGGCTGCCAACTGCCATGATATAACCCAGATCCAGGAACCTACATGCACTTCTTCAGTTTCCTGTCAATTTAGTTTTATTAACTGCACTACATAAATTGTGTTCTATGTTCCAGTAAGGAAGGATCACTGTGAGAATGCTGCCAGTGTGGCTTTCTATAGAGCACTGTACAGGGAAACATGAGAATTGGACTCTAATCTAGTTTCTGGTTTTACTGCTGGTGTAAAATGGAAATTCCCTCCATCTCAACAACTAACAGTGAAAGAGGAACAATACTACCAACCTGATCTGTAAAGTGCCTCGAGCTGACCAGACTAAATGTGGAAGGTACACATTAAAATAGCTCATGCTGCTTACTCTGACTCAGTCCTAAGTACTGACAGACAAGCTCAATATAATATACAACAAATACAAAGTTAACAAGTGGGGGAAAACCCAAATATGAAGTTAACAAGTGGAAAAATACAATTAAGTTAAGTTAACCTGTGGAATTCAATGCCAGAATATATTAGAGTTAATTAAGATAATTATATTGCAGCAGTAGGTATGTTAATTCTAATTAGAATTAAAAAGTGCAAGACAACCCTTCACTCTTGGAAAAAAGCAAACTTCTCTGAGCAGCTCCTGTGATTGTTTAGTATCACACTTAATGCTTTCCTCTCTATTTCCTTTGAGCCTGTGATAACAGCAGAGGGGATGTTGCCTGAACAGGCTCCTGGTCTGTTCCAGGAGGTAATCAACCTGTCCCTTTCATTTCCCATCCTTTGCAATACATCTAAGAATGTTTGTGGCAACAGAACAGAAATAGCAAGTTACTATCTGAGATATTTACTGAAGAAAGGAAATAAGTAATTAATAGAGTCTTTTGTGCAAAATAGTTAAAAATAGGAATTAAGCTATGTCACACCCATCTAGCATTCTAAGAAAAGAGATGAAGATATTTACAAACTGGGCTTAAAATGTCATGGAAACAGCTGCCCTCCCAACAGACTGAACTTCATTTCCTTGTTGTATCCAGGCAAGTTTGGCAGAGAAACCCACTGCAGCCATACCTATATATCACACTAAAAGCTGTGATATTTAAGCAGATTATAAATACCAACACAAAAACCTAAGAAATTATCATATTTTGCTGGGCTTTTTTTGATTGCAAGTGGGCTTGTTTTAAGAGACTATTAATCCTTTGTGACATCAAGGCCATAAAACAAAGCCACATTGCAATTCCAGAGAAAATTGCCTGGAGAATGACACACTGCAGTGACCTTCAGGTCCCCACAGTTAAGGGGTTAAATTCTGACAATTTCCCCACTTAGAGTCCCCAGGCCATGTGGATCCCCCTTCACAAGGTGATGTGACTGATGTGGGGAAGAACAGCTAAGGAGGTTTGTGATGCAAGGCTCTGCCCTGGAGTTGTCTCCATGGAAAATGAGGATGTTAGAACTAACCCCTGTAAACAGCACTGCAAACTTGCAGGGCAGTCTCACTCCCCCTGGCCTCACATTGCAAAAGAACCATATCACTGTACTTAAAGACCAGCTTGTGTCCTTGGTAGATCTAGAAGTACATAAGCAGGTCAATCTGGGCAGCAGATGAAAAGAAACTAGAATCTTGTTGGATTCATTCCATCATCACTGCCTTAGGACTGTGCTGTTTTGAGAGGTGTGGAGTGCATGAACAGTACTGTAAGCCTGTCTCCCAGAAGCAGACAGAAGGGTGAAATACTTCTCCCATACCAGTGTGGGCTTGCAGGAGGCGGGTGTCATTCCCAACACAAAACAAGACCTGTCCCACAACAATTCTGGATTTGTTTTCCCAGATTGCCAAAGCCACGGGCTCAGCAAGGACGTGCTGCCACCCAACTCTGCTGGAAGCCAGTCTTGATCTCTGCAGCAGCAGAGAATTTGCAATCATTTCCCACCTGGCACAGCCTCCAACTCTGGGATTGTCTCAGGGAGAGAGATGGTTTGTCCCCCATTCCAATGAAACCTCATCCAAGCCCCCATCGTGCTCCCAGCCTGCTGATTTCAACAGGGAACTGAGGCCCAAATTTAGCAAAAGTCACAAGTGCAGGTTTAACCTGACACACAAGAGCAATCTCCGTGCAATTAATGAGATGAGACCCATCAGAAAGTCAGCCCCACGCCAAGTGTGCACTGCTGTGCTGCCCTTGCAGGTGCACAGCCCCCTAATCAGGATCAAGCCTTCCCCTGTGTTACATTTTTTTGAGGTGCAGTAGGATGCCATTAGAGACAGCACAAGCTTCTAGTTTGGAAATCCTCTGTTTCTTCAATCCACCTTGCTGTAGCATGTGATTTTCTAATTACATTCCTGCCTTCTACACCATTTTCCAGCTACGTAAGGAAGTCAAATGCCTTGCTCAAGGTTACACTGACTGATGTACTGGGGAAATAAAGTCTATTTCGGGCAGCTGAGATGTCTTTTCAATCATTCATTTCCATAAAATTCCAGTTCTAAAAAATGGATTTATAACCTACAATCTAGACCAGATGAGGTGTGTGAGGTGCATCTGTACAGCTTGCACTCAACGTGCTTGTGTGTGCACACAACAGGCTGTAGCACTATATCCTGAAGTTATTTTCACTAAGTAATATTTCCGTTCTGAGATGAGATTTTCTAAGCACAGTTGTGATTATTACAGTGCACTGAGACAAGGGATGATCACAAAGGGCACTTTGCTGTATTCTGGTTGTGCGGGGTCAAAGCATCCACTCACAGCTAAGCCCAATGAAGCATCTGACTGACAAACTGTACAATCAATCCCATTTGTACAGCTGCTATAGATCCATTTTACAACAAAGATGGTGAGTGCAGCTCTGTCTTGCTCTATTCCACTCCAACATGACTCCTACACCGAAGGAACTCAGTGTAGGAGGTGTTTGTGTTGCAGTATCACCCGTGTACAGGAGATGAACTCTGGGAAGGCAGAGAAAGAAACAGGTCAAGCCTCACTCACATGCACCCCAATGACAGCATAGAACATGTTCTGTCCTTTCAGTACCTTTGTCACATGATGTCTCATGCATTTCAGGAGACTTTCAAATGGGAATTCAGTGATCAGACAAAGAGGGATGTGTCTGCACGACAGTATAGTCACAGAGGACTTGGAGCACACCCAATTTATAAGCCCTACTGCTTGGGTAGCACCTTGCCTGCCTAGGAATCCTCCCACAGTGCAGCAACAAACAGTATTTTACATTAATGGCAACTGAAATACTAAGCAAATATTTGGAACAATTTTTGTTTGTTTAATTTTAGCAGAGAAGTGGATGAAATAACCAAATAATCATCAAATAACCATTGTAAGGCTGGGGGAATATGCATTTCTTGTTTAGGGATTAAAAGCAAGTATTTTTCAACATCTAAAACCTTTTTCTGAGCTACTGGTCCATTTGTATTTAACCAAACCTATACAGAGTCACACACAAATACCCTGCATGTTCCCCAGTCTTGGCTCCAGGCAGCACAATTCCCACTGCAGTCACTAGACTTGAGTCCTGGAGCCTTTCCTGTCCCTGCCTGTGAGGGAGGAGGCATCAGCAACCACAGCAATAAAAAGCAGTGGCCACACCAGCTGGCAGTGGTTTCCTCCCTTCAGGGCTCCAAGAGAGCAGCTCATATTTTATTCATGAAAAACGAGGCCTCTGGAGGTCTAACCAAAAAGAACAGGAAGTAAATATTTCTTGGGGACACTGGGTCACAGGCTGGCGAGTGTCCAGGACATCGAGCAGGAGGGGCAGAGGTGCAGGATGGAGGCATGAAAGCTCCCCTTCCTTCCAGCCTTCCTGCCATGGTAGGAAGGAGGATCACAAAGGGCAAACTGCACAGGGAATGTCCTGCATGGTGACCCAGTGCAGCAGGGAACAGACCCAGCTGGTGTCCTGCACTGGGGTTCCTGCAGGGACTCGTGGCATGCCCAGGGAACGTGTGCTGGGTGGGCAGCATGGATGAACACCTGGGTGGGACCCCACCAGGCTCTGGCTGGGAGAGGCTGTTCACCCCAGCAACTTGCATAAACTCTTGCTTTGAGTCCTCTGGGTAATCTCTCTCCCCACTTTAGAATCACAGAATATGCTGAGTTGGGAGGGACCTCTCAGGATCATCGAGTCCAACTCCTGGCCCTGCCCAGGACGCCCCAAGACTCCCACCATGTGCCTGAGAGCATTGCCCAAACACTCCTTGAACTCAGACAGGCTTGGTGCTGTGACCGCTGCCCTGGGAAGCCTGTTCAGTGTCCAGCCACTCTCTGGGTGAAAAACTTGTTCCTGACATCCAACCTAAACCTCCCCCAGCTCAGCTCCAGCCATTCCCTTGGGCCCTGTCACTGGTCATGAGAGTGAAGAGACTGGTACCTACCCCTCCACTGCCACTCGTGAGGATATCAAAGACCACAATGAAGACCACCATTAAAGCAAGATTAATTATGCTAGACAAGAGAGGTAACTTGTGTCACTGGATGTAAAATGTCCTATTCTTACATAGCACTTAATGCAGCATCAGTGAAGTGACAAATTACTCTGGTGCTTAAATGGAGCTTTCCCAATATTGGAATTTACTGCCCTTTCCTGTCATGTTTGTGTTTCAGAGGAAACCACCACCTTGCAGTGGGTCAGCAGAAAAAGAGCTGCAGGGAAATCAAGTATTTTCAAGGAAGTGACTAAACACCAGGAGATATTCCAACCTGTGTTCAAATCTACAGGTGAGTCCCACTTGTTCCATAAGGCACGTTCTGCCCTGCTTTGTTCACTTGGAAGGGGTAAAACCCAGGTGACTAATGCAGGAAAGAGAAACGTTTTTTCCCCTCCCATTTCTGTGATAACTGGAAACAATGGACAACAAATGCATTAAATCAAAGGCTACAGTGAACCTAATTAAGGTTTAATTTAAGGAGGCAGCCTTAAATTTAGGGAGCTAGCCCAGGTGGAAGGGAACCTGGATTGCAGGGTTAATATCCAAAGGCTTACCTGCACAGGGATGTCCTGTCACAGCTCCTTTGAAAGAGGCTGCCTGGAGCCCCAGGGGCTGCAGCCAACTCTGCTCCTGCAGCACCTGGGCTTTGCTGGACTTTCACCCCTTAAACCAGGACACACCTTCATCCACTCACACAGGACTGTTCCCTTTCACGTCCTCCCAGACTTAGGAAAAGTCATCCTTTCAATCCCAAATTGATATGCAGCCACTAAAACAAATCTCAAAAGTCCTATTTTTCATTCCATATCTAGGCAAAACCACACCAAACATCTGGAGTAAAATTTACCTGTGCACACAGAGGTCTGAAGAAAACCTCCACATTTTTATTTTTGTCAGATTTTTCTTACTTCCTCTATCATAAACACTCTACAGTCAAGCCAGGCTCCACCCTTACCTTAATCTCTGAATTCCTTCTTTATGCTTTAGGAACTTCCTGGTTTGGAATAAAGCTGCTCTTCCTTCTGGTATTTCTAAATCCATGCTCTGCAGACTCGAATGAATCCCCAGTTCTACAGCCTGGTAACTCCTGGAGCGCTGACAGACAACATTCTTGCATTTCCATCTGTGATATGCAGAAAATGTGTACAAGTGAGTGTTACTTAAGATTTATTCTGTTCCATTCAGCCCAACAAAGTCTCTGGTCAAGTTTTGCTCAGCATTTAAGAGACTAGATAAGTTGAACTGGGTTGCATAATGTCATGCAGTACCAATTAGGGGCAGCCAGTGGAGAATATTCCCAGACTGCTGATGCAAGGAATAAACACAAGAAAGTACAAACCCACCAAACAGGAGTGTAGGGCTGTATCATGGCTGCAGTGTCTGACCAAAAGTAACATTAAAAAAATGCAGTCAACTTTGTATCAAATTTATTGCAAATGTCTTTTGATGTTTCTGATAAACATCAATCAAATCAGCCCACATTGCCATTGTTACGGGAAACAGAGGCCACATGTTGCATCTGAAAATACAATTGGCACATTGGTAAAAGGATGGATGAGCCCAGACTGTCTACATCCATTTCAGACTCTTGGATAGCACCACTCATGAGAGCCCTCAAGTCACTCCTCTGGTTCTGCACCAGCTCAGGGCTGTCTTCAAGCAGAAGGCTCACAGAGCCATCAGGTTCTTTCTTCTTCATCAAGGTCCTTCCTCTCACACAAGGGAGCCCCAGCAAGGCACTTGCTCTGCCAGATGCTCTTTGCAGCATCCACATTGGCTACAGTCCCTTTCTCAGCTTCCTCAGTGAAAAGGGGGAATCCACGTCCTGCCTGGAGCCAAATAGAACCCTGCAGGAGTCACTAATGGTGACATGAGATCCCGGCATGGAGGAGAAAAGGTGCTGCTCCACGCCAGCCCCAGCTGCATGTGCCAACAGCCAAGTGCCTACAAGGAGACTGCACAAGGAGAGCAAGGACAAAGGATCGTTCCCTTCTCCTACACTTCCATCTTTAGCAACAGTGGTAGGAGCCAACAGCTGCATTTTGGCATCTAGGAAAGGGTATGCACAGAGAATTTACCAGGTTTTGCAGACAAAAGAGGAATTCTAGGAGAAAGTCAATTCTCTTGGCTGTCACGGGTGACCCTGCGTGGCTTTAACCCAGGTGTCCGTACTCCCTCTGCTGACTGAAGCTGTAACCACGCGTCTGGGCTTGGGTGGACACTCGTCCCTTGAAGAAGAAAGGAAATTTCAGTCATATTTTCAGCCTGAAGCATCCAAAGGGTGGGAGAGTAGGACTCTGCTGCTGAATCTTTACCTTGCAACCTAGTGTACAGCACTAGACAAATTGCAATTTGTTCCTTAACACAGCATAAAAATAATAATAAATCTTCTCTGGTTTAAAATGGCAGTGATCTAAATCTACTCTTTTTTCAGATGATTATAGAAAAGAATTGTAAACATGTGCAACTTTAGAGTCTCCTGGTAGCAATAGGCTGAACTTGATCTTTCCAGCTCCTCCTTGCCTTATTTCTGGTATTATGAATTTCCTAACTGCAGATGAAGGTGTCATGCTGCCTACAATTTCGTGTAGCAGAATTAAAAAAAAAAAAAACAACCTTAAAGTACTTAATGAAAACATAAAAAGCAATGAGATGGGGTAAAAAGTGCTCAGGTAACAGGGTTGGGCAGGTGTATTTACCCAGATTGTACTGGTGAGCTGCTGTTGTTCTTCAGATGCTCCCAAGAGAGGAAGGATGAGGCAGTGGATGGGAAAATAAACAGGGAGATGGGAGTGTGCTGGTGGAGAGGGAATGGGGACCTCAGCCATTATACTTAGGAAAAAATTTTAAATGAGCACAACTGTACTTCCCAGAGCCCTTCTCTGGGTAACCACATGAAGAGTGGAGGGGAGCTGTGATGCTACAAAGGCAAATGAATAGCTGCATATCCTGAAAGCACCATCCCAGCTGTGCTCTAGAGCTCAAGCCCAGCAGCTCTGCAGCAATCAGGGCCCCTGTCAGTCTGGGTGCACACATGTCAAGCCCAGGAAACCTCCTAATACGATGATGCCCTATTTCATTAAGCACCAGCCCAGCCTCCCTTCCAACAGCCCCAGCATTACTTTCACTCCTGCTATTTGTACCAGCTCTACTCTCTTGCTTTCAGCTTCAGTGAACACAACATAAAATGGTTGGTACCATACGAATTCATTGCACTATCTCCAGCCTGTGTGAAAGGAGAGAGAATAGGAATAGCCTCTGAGGGGGCTGCAGCCTCCACACATCCCTGGCAGCGAGGCCATCTGTGCTGTGTGACCTACTTGTCACTTGGAGCAGCGGCAGAGGAGGGGACAGCCTGCCCGGTGGCTGTGGGGCTGGGGATGGACAGCCCAAGGAACTCTGCACTTCTCTTAACACTGCAGTTTGAGATCTCAGCCTGGCCTCCTAGACCTGCAGGGTAACACACATTAGTGTTAGTTCTGGCCATAATGGTAAACTGAACTCACAGATCTAACCCAAAAGCAAAATGACCTTGAACACTAAATGGTTCTCCCCTCCCCAAACCATTCTATATAACAATTTTTTATTACTGATTATATAGATCCATAATTTTTACTAACCATTGCCTAAAGTTGGTTTCTTCCCATGCTTTATTTTTATTGCCTTCTGGATTTTACAGTTCACATCCCCCAGCATAATTTCCTCGCTGTTGCTCTTTGCTGTCTTCAACTACTGCCTCACTTTTAGTGTCTTCACTAATTTCAGCTTGTTATTCAAGCTCCAAACAAGCCACCCTCACTTTCACCAACCATAGCATGCAAAACAGCAATTCTTCTGCCACAACTTCTGCATTTACCCAACCCCTTGATGAAACCAGCTGCATTGGACTTTAGTTTCCCTGTAGGGACTAGAACATGAGCCCTTGACTAGAGCTGGTCTGAGAAGAGCCTTTGTACTATCTTTAAAGGATCTGCTCCCACCTCAAGCACCTACAGCTGGAACTTCCCTCTATACTGATTAAAGCTTTTTCTATGTATCTTTTGGGGTGGGAGAGCCAGAAAGAATAATCTTAAATTCAGGATTATTCTCCTTTCAGGATAATAGAGTACATCTCCATGCATTTGTATTTGGGCAGTGCTGATGACACATGAAAAGTTCTGCTATTCCATCATTGAATTTGGCATTCATTTTACCTTGGATGTATCCTGTGATCTCAACAGATGGACTAGAATAAAAACAGTTCAGATTTTGGGGCACGATGGACTCAGCTCACATCTGCCTGTCCACCTGCCACACATCCCTATCAATATTGTTGTGCCTTCAATAAATACTCATTCTGTGTTTGATAAACCACTGTGACAAGTTCCTGCCTACACAGGAGCTGCAGCATTTACACCATGCTCCAAAGCACATTTATTTCAATTATTAGCAGAAACCTATCACAAAATCTGTCATCAGGCTCTCTGCAACAATTCTTATCATTAGCCTTTTTTAATGTCCTTTGGGTGCTTATCAGCATCAATCCTACACATGGAGTGGGAGAATTAATGCTGGCCAAGAAAATGACATCTTATCTTGAAGCTGGTACTTCCTAAGAGCAGAACTGCTGTTTAATTTGGCAAGAAACCAAAGCATGTCCAGGGTGCTGCACTGACAGGCTGTTATGACCAGCAGTGCTGCAGTATTTCACTGTCTCACGTTGGGTTCTGCTGAGCACTGCAAAAGTTAAATCCAAAGACAAGAGAAACAGAGTGAGTTTGATTATTACAGGAACAAACAGTCTGGAAAAAAACAAAACAAAACAACCCTTGCCCTCATATGCTACATAACTATGTTATTTAATTTTCTACTTTGCCTCCAATGGAGGCAAAGAACCCACTGTTAATTCAGCCAGGCACATGAAGGCTGCTGACCACTTCCAAATTCACCCTTACATAACCTTTATCCTAAAACCACTAAGAACCACTACTGCTATAAAAACAATATGCAAAAAAAGATTGAAGAACTGGTCACCCCACCTACATAAAAGCCCAGGTATGAGACTGCACTTTGCACAACAGAAACTTCACCCTCCAGAGTTTTAGAGCCTTTGGGAAAACTCAGCAAACCCCATCACTGTCAGCCCACAGGCAGAACCAGTTCTGCAGGCTGGAGGCAAATGCTGTTATGCCAACCTCAAAATACCAATAACAGGCACTGACAGTAACAGTGGAATACAAATGTTGTGCCAAATGAGAGGAAGTTACTCCCTTAAAAGAGCATCACTGCCCACACAGGGCTTCAAACGTGGTCAGTTCTGAGGTCCTGCCTCCCACCAATCTGAAATTAGAAACACATCCCAAGGAATCAGAGCCCAGACTGAGGGACAGATGCTTTGCTCACTGAGCCGACACAAATGTCATTAGCTATGTGGAGCATGAGCAGAGCTGAAAGATGTACCAAGGCCCCAGTTAGTGAGGCTGAAATGAGGAATGATATCCAAATTCTAACGCTATGGATGCCACAGCCCAATTCTCTGTTCAGGGCTTGTAGTATGCAGGGACACCATATCATGACAGAGTATCCCCAGTATCGTGATACATCACCAAAATTACCCATTAAGACAAAAATCACTGGGTTTGATTCAGGCCCACCGTTACTTAACTCAGAAACATGTAGAGTCATAGAATCCACAATGGTTTGGGTTGGAAGGGACCTTAAAGCCCATCCAGTGCCATCCCTGCCACGGGCAGGGACACCTTCCACCAGCCCAGGGTACTCCAAGCCCCATCCAACCTGGCCTGGGACACTTCCAGGGATCCAGGGGCAGCCACAGCCTCTCTGGGCAGCCTTTATACATTTTATGTCTTCAATAAATAGCACCACATCCACTACCCCCCATTACAGCACAGCTACTTAACAGTGGAGCAGCATTTTGCGACGCACCTTTTATTGTTTTAATTTTTTAAGGGGAAACAGAAGTAGCCAGAAGAAACAAAGGCTCAGCCTCCTGAAACGCAAACACATCGCTGTTTTTACCATCTCAACCCCTGGGCAGGGCAGGCAGGGTAACCAACCAGACCCCACCAGCCCTGCTGGGACGTGCCCCTCTCCAGACGGACCCCGCCGCCTCACGGACCTGCCCAGCCGGGCTGTGGATCGCCCACAGAGCCCACCCTGCCGCTCCGCCCCGGGGCGGGCCCGACCCGGCCCGGCCCTCCCCTCACGGCGGCGGGGGAGACAGACCGTGCGCGCCAGCCGCGCCGCCATGGACGTGGATGTGGCGGAGGAGGAGGAGAAGGCCGGGCCCTCATCGGGAGGGACGCGGGGCCCCTCGGAGCCGGCGGGGGCCGCTCCCGGTGGCGGCGGCAGCAGCGGCGGTGGCAGCGCTGGGCATTACGAGCTGCCCTGGTGAGCGGCACGAGCAGCGCGGCCGCCATGACCGCCCGCCGGCGGGAAGGGGCGGGGCGAAGGGCCCGCAGCGCGCGGTGATTGGTGGAGAGGCGCATGGGAGGCGGGGCCTGGCGCGCCGCAGCCAATGGCGTGAGGGCGGGGCGGGGCGCGGTGTTGGCGGGAAGGCGCTGAGGGCGCCGTGAGGGGGCCGGGGCGGCCATGGCCGTACTGGGGGTGTTTGGGGCTGCTCCCCTCGGCCTGCTGCGGTGTGGGAGCTCGGTCTGGCTCAGAAATAGGGGCTCTGTGACCTGCGCCGTCTGTGGCCACGAGTGGGGAGGAAGGAGTCACCAGAATCGTAGAGTAGTTTGGGTTGGAATGGGCCTTGGAGCTCATGTTCTAACCCCCCGCCATGGGCAGGGACACCTTCCACTGGCCCAGGTTGCTCCAAGCCCCGTCCGACCTGGCCTTGGGCGCTTCCAGAATCAATAGTGAGCAAATTGTTTACCTGCGTAGCCAAGGAAAGCCCTGCCCTGTGTTCGCCATGAGGGAGCACAGGGTGGCTTCTCCCCTCAGCTCCCTCTCAGGCTGAGGCACCAAACTCTGGTCAATGCTCCGAGCTGAGCATTTTTTTCTGCCTTTTCCTGCTTTATACTAATGGAAGCAAAGTCTTTGAGGGTGGGCAGGCCCTGGCACAGGTTGGGCAGAGAAGCTGTGTCTGCCCCAGCCCTGGAAGCGTCCAAGGCCAGGTCGGACAGGGCTTGGAGCAGCCTGGGCTGGTGGAAGGTGTCCCTGCCCATGGCAGAGAATTGGAATAAGATGGGCTTTAAGGTCCCTTCCAACCCAAACCGTTCTGGATTCTCTGAGTCTGTGATTAGTGATGTGGGATGCTGTGCTTAGCAATGAGGAAGACCCTGGAGAGTTTGCACTAAAGGTACATCGAGTCATCCTGTCCCGTCTCAGCATAATCCTCCTTTTCTTTCAGTGTAAAGAACTGCTAAAGCGTTATTAGATGTGTTGAAGTGTGTGGGGTTTTACTTTCACAGGGTGGAAAAATATAGACCCATGAAACTGTCCGAAGTAGTTGGAAATGAAGACACTGTGAGCAGGCTGGAGGTGTGTGGCTGTCACTGTGTCTTTTTACAGGTTTTCTCAGAAAAACATATTTCAGCATAGATGCACAGGCCAGTAACATACTATTGTGTTTTTGCATTCATATTTGGAAGAAAGCTTCCTGATTTACTTTAAAAATTACAAGTTTAGGACATATTTGAGTGGTGTATAAGGAAATGCACCTTCCTCAGTGGGGATGTTTAAATTGGCCCTCTTTTGTTATAGCTTAGCAATAGTGTTTCAATGAATAAATATAATTTGTATAATGACAGAGAGAAACATAATGGTCTTTTGGAAGAGAAGTGTCTTCCACATCGTGGTCAAGGCCAGGTTGGACAGAGCTTGGAGCAACCTGGTCTTGTGGAAAGTGCCCCTGCCCATGGCAAGGAGTTGGAATGAGACGGGCTCTCAGGTCCCTTCCAACCCAAGCCATTCCAGGATTCTCTAAAACTATGAAAAATCAGTCTGTGAACTGTATTTGTTAACAGAAAGATTATACTAGCAAGTGTATAAATAAAACAGATGCAAAGGAAAGGCAAGAGTACTAAGGACATGTGGAATTAAATGCTTTTAAATTTTTCCATATTATCCTGGAGGCTGATTCTAACAGTTCAGTTTAAAAAACCTCAAAAATATAAAAGCATCAAGGTGCAAAAAATGAAAGCAGGAGGGAAAAAAAGAAGCATGTTTCTGATGCTTGAAATAGAACAGAATTGAAACTATTTGTTCCTTTTAATTTCTTTTGTAATTTCTTATTATTCTTTCTTAGGTCTTTGCAAAAGAGGGGAACGTACCAAATATTATCATTGCTGTGAGTATTGCTGTGTTGTGTTGTATTTCACTGTGTTGGTCCTGGATTGGAAATCTAGCCAGGATGGCATCCCAGTACAGACTGGCTTTGTGCTTGAATGTACTGGTAAGGGAGATTTGTAGAGAGTACAGCTCAGAAAATTACATTAAACTTACCAGAAATTGCTGAATTGTTGCATTTTTAGGGTCCCCCAGGAACAGGTAAAACCACCAGTATCCTCTGCTTGGCTCGTGCTCTGCTTGGTCCTGCATTAAAGGATGCTGTTCTGGAGCTGAATGCCTCAAATGACAGGTGAGAATGAATAAACCTAATCAAACTTTTAATGAAGAAACAAGCAGCTCTCTTAATTCTTAAACCAGGCCAATATGACAGCCTTAGTGCTATAGTACAGTCTCTAGGACCCATTTTAATGCTGGTTTTCCACCTAAAAGTTAGGCAGTTTTTGATGTCCACCTATCAACACAGATATTATTTCTTGATATTTTAAGAACTTTATAGATGCTTTCATAAACCAAAATACAAACAAGTGGAGTTCAGAATCCATAACTGTTTTGAAGAGTTAAGCTTCCTCCTGCATTCATGAGGATCCTCCTAAGAATGAGAAGTGAACAGGTCGTTTATACTGAAACTCTTCAGTGCTTAAAATGAGAGAAATTAGGGCTATAAGTGCAGTTAGGGGTTAAAATAGAAGATGTTTATTGTTGTTTAAATCTGTATCAGTTAGACAGTCAGGCTTACAGCATGGTTCCACAGCAGGTGTACTGGCACAGCTGATGGAGCAGGAGCAAACAGTGGGAGAATCAGGAGTTCAGGAGTGCTTCAGATGCTGTGGCTTCTGAATAAAATTATTCTGTAATTTCACCCATCTGATCATGAAACACTTGAATTATTGTTTCAGAGGCATTGATGTTGTGAGAAACAAAATCAAAATGTTTGCCCAGCAAAAGGTCACACTTCCAAAAGGTCGGCATAAAATAATCATCCTTGATGAAGCAGACAGGTATGTTGTTTTTTCTGGACCTCAGCTGCTATGTGGAATGTGCTGCCTCTCTGCTGGCTGCAGAGCTGCAGTCTTGGACAGTATTGAGTGTTTCTATCAGGCTATTTAAAATAATTTGTTAAGAAATGAATGTGCACTGAACAGTGATCTTATGAGGGTACTCATGGCAAGCAGAGATCGTTGCTTCAAAGGAGATGCTGAATATTGAAGTGAAAGACTTTGGATATGGAAAAGCATATTCCAGTTCACTGGGAAGAGACCCCATCCCTGGAAGTGTTCAAGGCCAGGTTGGATGGGGCTCTGAGCAGCCTGGTCTAGTGGGATGGGAAAAGACAAGCATTAAGGTCCCTTCTAACTCCAACCATTCTAGAATTCTGTGATTCTTTCTCTTTGAAAAGAGTCTGGCTCATGTAGAGAATTTCACTGGATGAAAATGGGGGGTTCTCCTTCACTTGCATAAAATATTAGTGTTCTTAGCAGAATTCAAGCCAGAATATTGATTCATTTACAAAGCACAGTTTAACTTCAGTAAACTCTAAAGCTTGTGTAAAAATAGTTATTAGGCTGCTCCTATGAGTCAGTGAAGGGCAAAATCCATCCTGACTTCTTTTCTGCCCCCCAGCATGACAGATGGAGCACAGCAAGCCTTGAGAAGAACAATGGAAATTTATTCCAAAACGACGCGCTTCGCACTCGCGTGCAATGCTTCTGACAAAATCATAGGTAAGAAGGTGCTGCTGCAGCTCCCTGGCTGGTCTTGTCATATGTTCCCCATACTGTTGGCTGACTTCCCAGGCAGTTTCCAGAAATACCTTGGACCTGCTTGTTGCAAGAAACTGTGGTATTTCTGCAAAATCAAACCACCTGTGCATCAGCTGATAAAAGAGTTTATTTGTGTAGCCAGGGAACCCTCTGAGCAGCTGGTTTGGATGGATAGTGCTATAAGTGACTGCAGAGGCAGATTTCTCTGGGCTTAATCTCCATCCAACTCTGCTACAGTTTAAGATGTTTGATATATTGTTTGCTGGGTGTTGGACACTTCTTTGGTCCTTTCTGAAACACCATCTTAAATTTGCCTATAGGTGAACACATCGTAGACCTTTAGCCTTCCCTCGGTTAAAATAACACAACAAACATCTACATTCAGACATCAAGAACAGAGAAAGCTGAGCTTTGTATATATTTGGGAAAACTCAAGTAGCACATTTGGGCTCAAGGGAAGGACTGTAAAAATTGTATGTGGTTAAGGAGATGCCGTATTCTCTTTGGAGCTGACAAGTTCTCTTGCTTTAAAAGAAGACAAAGTAATTCATGGAAGTGAGATAACTTTTTCTGAGATTAAAATAAATATTTAGTTGGGGCTTTTTTTTGAGAAAAGAGGGAAATGCTAATTAGACATCTGTGTCCTCAGAACCCATCCAGTCCCGGTGTGCAGTGCTGCGTTACACCAAGCTGACAGATGCACAGATCCTTGCCAGGCTACTGAAGATTGTTGAGAAAGAGGATGTGCCATATACAGATGATGGACTAGAAGCCATTATCTTCACAGCCCAAGGAGATATGAGACAGGTAAAAGGAGAAAGGCAGTGAAACAAAGGCTTCTGTTTAAAGGGAAAAACCTTTGAATTGTGGCTCTCAAGGATTTATCTCTGGAGAGGTAAAGTGAAGGGGATGTGACTTCTGGCTCAAGAGTAACTAAACTGTTTGGTTTTGTGAGGTTTTTAAAAAATGGATCTGCTCCTTAAAAATGATTTGGTGGGAACTGGATACCAAATTTGTGGGAGAAAACAAAGTCTGCCTAAATTTGTGATTTATTCTCTTGTTTAATTGAAAACTGTTTATTTGGCATCATGTTCTGAAATGCATTTCATCCTGAGGAGGGGAGTGACAAGTAGAGCACTTCAGAAAATAAAGGAAGTCTTATTTTTTTTCTTTCACAGGCATTAAACAACTTACAGTCCACACACTCTGGATTTGGCTTTATAAACAGTGAAAATGTCTTTAAGGTCAGTAAAAGCTGAAAACAGTGATGCCAGGAGTTTAGTCCTCCAGCTGTGTGAGATCTTCCATGGGATGTATAAGCCTTTGAAAGTACTTTGCCAGTTTCCAGAGAGCCCTCTGTGTGTAGCAATTACAGCATTAGGCCATCAAGAAGTCCATGTGGCTTTTGAAAAGATGTCCCTGCTGGCATATCTGAGACTTTGTGGCTTTGCAGCTCTCCCAAAGCACACAAATCACATAACCCTGGGAAATTTCACACGGATAACTTGGGAATCTATTACTTGGCTGTTCTCATTTCAGGCTATCAAGTCTGCTATGGCAGCATAGCTGAAAAGTCATATTATTTAAAATTTAATCTGTATTATAGAATGTGTCTGAGGAAGTACTTCAGCTGCACAAAAGCTTGGTGAAAATACCAGAGGTTTAATGCAGAGTGTTCTCATATTTTAAGTGTAATATTTCTCTTTGGTATAGGTATGTGATGAGCCACATCCTCTGCTTGTGAAAGAAATGATACAACACTGCTTAAATGCAAATATTGATGAAGCATACAAGGTTGGTTTTCATGTGTTGTGTTGGCATAGACAGACTTTTCCTCTACAGAATTCTTCTTTGCTTTGTAGAATTGACAATATGTGTTGTTTTCTTAAGATAAAGGCATTACCACATAGATGAGTTTGTACAGGGGTTTGTTCAGATAAATAACAAGCAAAAAAACAAGTTATATTGAAATTTCTTGCTAAACATTTGAGGTGAAATCAGCTGATAAATAGTACATGCAGTTCCAGTAGTTACATACAGCTGTTCCAGAAGTGAAGATCCTGATAGGTTTTGCAGATAAACAAGGGATTATTCTTGCCTGCACAGATTCTTGCCCACCTGTGGCGCCTTGGATACTCTCCAGAAGATGTTATTGGCAATATCTTCCGTGTGTGTAAAACCTTCCCAATGCCAGAATATCTGAAGCTGGAATTTATCAAGGTTAGTGTTAACCCAGTTCCTGTGGGGCCTTTGGGGCCTTTTCAAGGAGAGGGTCTGATTGAGGCGCAGCCTTGGGGGTTCCTGTGTGAGGTTTGCTGTGTATTAGCACAAAGAAAGCATTTCTTCACTTATTGCTGCTTCCTTGCCCAAGTGCATCAGTTTGTCAGTAAGAATAGTCACTTGAAAATTAACATCTAATCACCCACAGAAGTGCCAAAAGTCACTTTAGTGATCGACTGGAATAGCAGATGTAATGCTGAATTTATTATTTACATCAAAGCCTCAAATAACACCTTGAGAATGTTCCTCACAGGCATACTTGATTCTAGTCCAGCAGATACTAAAATATTAAGTGGTAAAGTGGTGATGTGGAACCACTCTTCATATCTGAAACCTGTCCTCAGGTGTGTGCACCTTGCTTCTTATAAAGGAGGTGGGGAAATACAGGCTTTGACTTAAAAAAAAAAAGGCATTCTAGTTCCAAGCTGGTCTCTTAGCAGTAAGGGATCTATTTAGTCATTAGTTAAAATATACACAGAGTGGGGGAGAAAACAGAAGGTTTGACAATGTCTCCATCACCAGGAGATCGGGTACACTCACATGAAGATAGCAGAAGGTGTGAACTCCCTTTTACAAATGGCTGGGCTGCTGGCCCGCCTGTGCCAGAAGACTGCAGCCCCTGCAGCCAGTTAAACCCCTGCCTGCCAGGGGGGCAAAGCCTGGTGTGTGAGGGCAGCAGGGCCATGTGGGTCCTGTGCCCTGGTTCTGCTAAATCACAGAAAAAATAACCAGTTCTATTGTAAAAATGTTTTGTACTGTTTTTGTTTAGACCAATAAAGCTTTAAAATGTACTTTAATGGGAGAGCTCGTCTGTGTCTCATAACCAGGGTAGAAGAGAGGACTGTGACAGGCCAGCGCAATAAGGTCAGTCCAATGCACTCAGCAAAACTGCTTATGTCTGTGGAGACCTAACAGCAAGAGAAACAAAGATGGGATCCCATTGTTAGGGATTACACTTCCAGCCTGGTCTTACCAAGACCAAGAAGAAAAATCTTTTTGCACAAAATGGGGCATTTAATGAAGTTACAATTGAGACACACTGAGCAGGTGCCACTCCTGGGTCCTGTGGGTAGAGAGGGTATTTTCACCAAACATACAGGAGAAATATTACACATTTCTTTATAATGCCAACTGTGTATTTTGGATGTTCCTTTTGTAATTTTTAAAAAACTTTACCAAATTATGGGATGCTCTGTATTTGAGTTCCCTTTTCTGTTCTTGCTTGTCAGGTTATGCAGTGTCACTTTTACTATAGTTTCAGCCTGCCAAAAAGCTACACCATCATGTTTTCCTGTCTGTTCTGTTTTGGAAACCACCTTGCCAGTGCAGATGAGCAATAAAGTGTGAAATGCAGAGAGAAAGCAAATACAAACTGAACTACAGACAAACCTTTGTAATTCAGTGTGCAGGAGAGCAAGGGAATTGGCAGCTAAAGTGAAGGGAATGCATGAAACAGCTCTTGGAGTAATGATGTAATGCTCAAAGTACATTCTTCCTTCACTAGGTATTTCTTGAACTTACCTTTTGGTTCCCAGCCAGTGAATTGCCACTAAGTGTTAAATGCACAACTAATAGTTGAATATTAAGAGGCTTAGGCTGCTGAGTTCTCTACAGACACAGCATCACAGGTTTTGTCCTTAAAACTTAAATAAGGTTAATTTTCCTTTGGCTGCACATCACAGCCAGCCTTCTCTGCCTTTGCTTTCTCACTAAATGTATTCATTGCTGACTGAGGAAGTTTCAAAAACAGCAAACACTGTACTTGGAGGACTCAAGGCTGGTCCTTACCCTATGGGATGTACCTGCCTGGGATGTTGGAGCCAGGGGAAGGGTGAGGAACATGCAGTGTCACAGTTCCTGTTCATACCAGGTTTCAGTGGGTTTCTCAACTATATTAAGTAACTGCATTTCACAGCTCCAGTTCAGAGCAGACTCTCTGGGCTAATCCTTTCCAGCTCTGGGGGGACATAATCACACTTTTCTTGAGAAGAGGAATAGGATCAGTCCCAGAGGCCACCAACACTGCTCTCCAAAGGTGTTTGCTCCCCTTCTGAGTGCAGAGCTGATGCTTCTTGGGGCTCCCCAGCTCCATTTGAGAGCTGCACCAGCAGTGCCAAAACTGCTTTTCTAATGCATCTTAAATTGAAAACAGGAAGTGAATTGCTCACTTGGCTGCCTACCTAATGTGAGGAAAGAGAGGTGGACCCAGGGGAGATGACGTTTCTCCTTGCATTATGTTTAGACAACACGGGATCTGGCAGCTTTGGTTGAGCACCAGAAACCCTTGCACGCCTAAAGCCAGTCTGAAAGGACAATATGTCAGTGAACACTCACAGGTACATTCTCACCTCTTGGCAAAGGAAAACTGTGAGGTGGTTCAGAGCAAGACTGACATCGATGAGAGTTCCTGAAATAGTCTCTGGATACCTTCCAGTGTAATGAGATAAGTGACTGAGAAGTGCTCCAGGAGCTTTTCACAGCTAAGGATGGATTTGCCCCTCACTACAGCTGATGGCTCTACAAGGGGGAATTTACTCAGACTCTTGGTAAGAGGAGGGAAGACACCCCACATCCAGCTCCTGCCCTGCTCACTTTGTCTCCACAACTTTCAAACTCAGGCTTTGGTATTGAAGGAACCTTGTACCAGGAAAACATAGTTGGTGTAACCCACCTCTCTGCTTAGTGATGAGCAATAAATCGTGTTTTCAAGTTCTGGCCATGCACTGACCTAACACCTGGAGGTTTCTGGGAGCATTCCAGCTGGATCTGTTGCTGTGAGCTGAGGATCTTTCAGTGCTGCTAATCCCTTAATCATGAACGGCTCTCTCAGTTGGGAGATGAATCACCAGCGGGTGTAACATCCCCACACACCACTGGGAATGAGCTTGCCCTTCCCTTGCAGGGAACAATCCACAGTCTGCAGCACTTCCAGGAAAGTGGGAGCTTCTTTGGGTGCTGGGTTAGTCACCAAGGATGCACCAAGGATAACAATTTCAGGCTCTGTGAGGGCCAGGCACAATTGCACTTACAAAGGCACCTCCTTGTTCCCTTGCCTGCTGTCACAGGGACCCTGGTGTCACCCACCTGTGCTGACTTATTGCAGAGCGTTTACCCATCAAGAAACCCAAGGGTCTGAGGAAAAGCTGGGCTGGGGTGAGCAGAAAACCAGGCTGTAGCTCCCTACCTGTGTGCATCCCTGAAGCACACCAGATTTTCTCTGTTGTAAAAGTCCTATGGAAACTTCTAGCATCTGTAGGAGCTACAAGTAAACCTTCTCCTAAGCCAAACTCCAACCCACCCACTGTTTCAGCTACACCAGTGGTGGGCACCTGTGGTCTTGTCATCTCTGCTAAAAATAGAGCCAAATCATTTGCAGCAGGAAGCACCTGACATCCCTTCTCCTGCTCCAGGGCTCCCTCACCCTTAGCTCCCCCTCTCTGCTCACTCTTATCATCCCAAAGAGGGGAGTGTGGGCTGTGTTCTTTCCTGAAGCACAGTTTTCTGAGCCAATTTTGAAGAAAAAGCAACATTTTCTCCCCATAAGACCCTGCATGTCACTCCGTGTCGCCTCACACGCTCCCATTTCAGTGTCATGCAGACAACATCTGCATCACAGCAAACCATAACAAAACACCACATTTTCTTTGGAAGCTTTTCAATTTTAATAAATAAGTGGTCCAAAAGTGCCAGATCTGTGCATCAGGGCTCAGGAGACAGGGGTTCTGTTTCAGGGCTGACGTTCCTGCAGCCCTGCTGAGGGACTGGTGCAGCTTCTGAGGCTGGTGGCTGTGGATCTGATCCTCTCTGTTGTTGCTGGTTCTTTGTATTGTTATAAAACAGATACTGAAACATGAGGAAAACTGCCACAGATCAACACTGAATCACAGGCTGTGGATAAGGCAGGGATTTAATCCTCTTTAGCTTTTGTGAACAGGTTGGTTTCTCATTCAGCTCCAGAGAACTGGTCCTGTTGTAAATACAACCTCTGCCTTGTCAATGCCTCTCTTGTAGGAAACTGCTTCTATAGGAGAGCACAGGAACTAAATCAGAACATAATCCCTATAGTTTAATACCATCATGCATGAGTCACCCTGACAAATTAAGTAACTGGCTGCATTACTGCTCAGCAATTTAAGGATTCATTTCATGCTTGACAGGAGAAACCATTGCACAGACTGGCCACCCTCCCTCAAGTGGACATGCAGGGAAGTGAGCTGAGCTGATGAGTTGGGGGCTTGCCCCTGGTCACTGTGGGCAGAGTGCTTTTTCCAGTGGCAGTTGGACTTCTGTGGGCCTTCAAGCAGAGCATTTCTTCCTTTCAGAAACACCCCTTCTATGTGATTGTGGGCACAATTTGGAGAGGAGATTTCACTGAGGGATGGAAATCTCCCCTCTCTCCCTGTGCATGCTTGCTGGATGCACTCCTGCAGCTCAGCAATGGTTTTCTTCAGACTTTATGCAGAATACTTGAAATAAGAGGGGAAAAACCAGTGAGTTCACTGACTTAATCCCTGATTTCAATTTAACTCCGCTGCCTGTTACATTTTCATTCCAGGGATAAGTAGTGACATACCCTACAAAACGTCCATGCCCAAGCTAAAGCCTCAGTCATGCTCCCCAGAGGATGATCCCTGAGCAGAACAAGAGGCACAGAGCTATCAGAAGCCCATTTCCAAATTCAGCTTCCCTCAGTGGGAACTTCTGCTGGCATTTGTTGGTTGGACATAGGGATTTTACAGCTTTACTCTCCTAGCAAAGGCTACAACAGAGGCATCCCTTAGACTTCTCAGCCTCCAGGGGGACTGCACAGACCACAAGGGTTCTGGGGGCTCCTGTCCACAGCACGTAGCAACATCACCTCAAGCTGCTCCAAAGCAGCTCAGAGTTAAGGTGCCCATTGGAGGAGGGCAGCACTGGGGCTGGGACATGGATTTGACCAATTTGTCTCCTTGGTCAGAGTTAGTCAGCTTGACATCAGCCAGAGATGTGGCACAGCACAGGGCTGGCTTCTGCTGCTCCCCCACTGCCCACATGGGCTGCTGTGCATCAGCTGGCGCTCCCACTGAGTCCCTTTGGCATAAACCCAATCCTCCTACCCCTAAATAAACACCATAAACCAAATCCTGCCACCCCTACACAAACACATCAACCATTTGCTCTTTTTTTACCTTTGCTGTGATAGTAGGGCAGGGACTGCTGCAGGAGCTGTGTTGACGTAGTCTGGCTCCTCATCCGAGCTCTCTGTTTGCAGGGTTGTGGGTGAGGATGGGAAGCACTGATCAGTGAGTGGGTTGATGTAAAAACACACACACACACCCACACACCCCCACACCCACCCATAGACACTCTGTGTGTCCTGCCAATATTTAGCCTTTGGTGCTGACAGGTTTTTGTGCCTGGGCTAAGAAACTTCAGATCAGTGTCAAGGTCTCCTTGAAGAGGCTTCAAAAGGGTCAAGCAAATTTGTAAACACTCTGGAAGCAGCAAGCCTGGACAGCTCTTCAGAGCCTGAAGAGATGGACTTGGATTTAATCCAGAGAAGTATGCAAACAGGATAACAACAATCAGTTGGCTTAGGCAGTTCTCACACCAAAGACAGCTCTTAAATGTATATGTGTGCATTCACCACTGTCTCCCAGGCCAGGCTACCCCCCGTCCTCACAGGAAGCCACACGTTAGATTAAACTGTGGTTAAAAGGTCAGCTTGAGAAATAGGCACTCCCAATTAGAGCAGGAGAGTTACAGGCTGACGCACTGCACGTGTGCTGTCTAATTCTTTGTCAGAGGGGATGACACAGCTGTGCTTGCACCAGGACAACTTAAAATGTAGGAGGATATAAAATACGAAAAGCAACGTTCCTCAGTAGCAGGTCAGGATTTAGGCACAACCACCTACATAGTGGCCTTGTGAGTATGAGACACCCCATTACAGCAGCATTCAGATACAAGAGTGTATAGCAATTTGCACATTGCCTTGGGTGTTCATCACAGACAGCTGGGGTAAAAAAAAAAATCGAGACAGGTGATGCATTGCCCTGGCATGGCCTACACTGTTCTAGTGCACCAGGCACCCTGCCCGTGGACCCCATCCCCAAACAGCAAACAACTGCTCAGTACGTACCTTCCTCCTGCTGCAGTTTCCACGTGTGTATGGCCGTGCTGTTCTCGTAGTCTTCAGCCTCGTCTGTGACTGAGAAGAGTTTGGACAGGATGATGCTGAATACCAAGTGGACTAAAAATGGACCTTTGTGAAACCCCCCTCCTACCACGGAGCCCTGACCGCACCATGCACGTGGCTGTTCCCAGCCAGCGCTGCCACAGATCTGCTGATGCTGCCTCATCTCTTCCCAGCCCTGGCCACGTGCCTGGATAACTGCAGGCACGGATGGGGATCAGACGGGGCCCTGCTGCTCCTGCCTCCTCTAATCACTCTGTGCACAGCCAGGCAGGAGCAGGGCAGGCTTTGGCTGTGCAGAAAGCATGTGTTAATTCGCTGAAGGAAACCAAAACGACTTCCTATTTTGATTGCAACATCCCAGGACTGGCGCTGGAAGCCCTGAAGCAGAGACTGTGGTCCAGCAGCTCCCTGGCCTCAGCCTTCTTGGGCTGGACGTGGTGAGAAACCTGAGCTGGGGGCTAGAGCCATGATCAGCCTGGAGGTAACAACACTAAAAACCTAGAGATGCAGATCCCAAAGCCCCTGAACTGCTGCAGAAACACCAAGTCAAAGGGATCAGCTTGGAGGTATCACAACACATTTTCTTGCAGAAAGGTGAAATGCTCTGTGCCTGCAGCAGCCCCAGTACCCCAACCCCACAGCTCAGAGCACACAGGAAGAGCTGAGCCTGAAAACAAGAGGATTTCCCTCAGCTGAGCAGGTTATTGTCCCTCTCTGTACTTCCAGATACTTTGTGTGACACACACGAACCATGACAGCAACACACCTACCCAGATCAGAGCCGAAAGACACTCCAATGATGACATTTTCATAGGAATAGGAATCCTCCTCTTTCTCTGGGGGAGGGAAGAAAGAAGGAAAACAAATGACTTAAGAAGTGTAAGTGACTGGGGAAGATCCCTCAGCATGTGCAGAAAGGGGCTGTTTGCCACAAGGAAACATATTAGCTAAAGAGTCATTAGTCTTTGTGCTGGCCTGTGCTGACCCAGGGATGGGGTATCCCAGCACAGGTGAACTGGGTGGTTGCTGCCCCAAAGGAGCACCTGATGCATTGGGGTGACCCTGTTTACAGGCAACAGATGGACTGGTGGAGGCTTGGACATCCCTCAAGCCCCATGGCTCTGCTACACCCTTTACTGAAAGCATCTCTTGGATCTGCACTTGCTTCAGGCCATACAGTGATACACAGACAGGGGCAAGAACAGTCTCACGAGTTCCCTCTAGTTGTGGGACAGCTGGGCTGGAGAAAAACCCACCTCGCTCCCCTGGAGACCTACCCTTGGGTCGAGTGAAGAACCTGGCACCATTGTTGTAATCCAGAGAGATGGGCTCCCTGTGGGAAGAGCAGTGCTGTCAGCTCCTCTTGCCCAGGCTTCCCAGGCTGAGCTGTGGGAGCACCAGGACCGCACTGGGACCAGTATGGCTCCACTCAGTTGTGCTGGTGGGCAGCACCGGGTACTTACACGTAGGTAGAGTTCTCTTGCAGATAGGCCTCTACAAGAACAAGGGTTTGGTGTCAGCACCCCACACCAGGGCATCAACCCAAACCACCATCCCCGGGCGCAGCTGGACAAACCCCTCAAGCACAGCCATGGCACGTGTCCCCAGGAGCCACAAAGCCCTGGCACAGCCCTGGAGCCCATCCACAGCAGAGCTGTGAGGGTGGCTGGAGCAGAGGAGACAGCCCCAATCCAACCCAGGCCCTGAGAAAACCCCGGCTCACCACTTCTCATGGACACATCCTGCCAGCTGGCAGGGAGAAGGGGAATATCCTCCCCAGCCTGGGAAAGGAGAGCACAGCCCCACACACCAATAATCCTCTTAGGGCAAGCGCCAGCTCACGCTGCCCCAGGAGGGAACAGGGGGCTCCAGAGCATCCATCCCCCTCTGCTCTGCCCGTTAATCAGATCAGTGAGTGACTTACAAAGCAATCTCTAAATTGACCAGGCAGCAGCTCTGCCAGCTGCAGTGCTGGCTGCCTGTGTGCTCCCTGCTGGCTCCCATTCCCGGGAAGAACCCATCCCCTCGGCAGCCTGCCCTCCCAACCCCCAAGTGTGTGCCTGCAGCATTTACCTGTCAGGAAATTCTGGTACCTGGAGTCGTCACTGCTCCCTGGGGACAAGAGAGGGGCACGTTACACGTGGGCCCAGGCTGAGTGATGGGAGCAGTTCAGTGAAGCAAGTGAATGGTTCAGCACCAGCAGCTCTGCCCTCACTCAGCTCTGAGGTCGGGGGACATGGCTGAAAGGTTGGACACTCCAGGGTAGGGTTGTTGGGAGAGCCAGGGGTGATATTTAAATAATCTGTCCCTGTGGGACTGGTCAGGGACTGGTCAGGCATAGCAGGATGAGCAATAGATTTTAAACTTGGACCCAGGCTAGACCCAGATCATCCAGCTCAGGGCCCCCAACATAGGATGGATGTGGACCTGTTGGAGCAAGTCCAGAGGAGGGCACAAGATGCTCCAAGAGCTGGATCCCGCCTGCTATGAAGACAGGCTGAGAGAGCTGTGGTTGTGCAGCCTGGAGAAGAGAAGGCTCTGAGAAGACCATAGAGCCCCTTCCAGTGCCTAAAGGGGCTCCAGGAAAGCTGGAGAGGGATTTCGGACAAGGGCCTGGAATGAAGGGGGAATGAAACAAGATGATTAAGTTGAAAGGTCCCTTCCAAGGCAAACCATTCTGTGATTCATTGAACCTGGGCCTCTCCCAGGGACACACTCACCATATCCAATGTGGTGGGAAGCACTGAACCTCTCAGTGGTTTTCCTGAAAGAGAGAAAAGAGACCGAAAATCCTAGGTCTGAGCAAACCCTACCAGGGGTTACAAACCACCAGAAGGACTATGCACAAAACCTCCCTGCAAGGTTATCACAGCACATACATGGAGCAATGGAAGATGAAGGAATTTTAGTCAAATCCCAAAATGGGATGCCTGAACACTGCAGCAGAGTTATTGTGACTATGTGGTTCTTGGGGGTTTTAGTGATGGAGGAAAGGGGATTTATCATGTCCAACTGTTGGTAAGCAAAGAGTGGCCATTTCTTTTCCATGGTGTACCTCCCACACACAACCACAGCCTGTTCCTTGGGTTTGACTCAATGGGTTGCCAGAAGAATGCAGTCAGACTGAAGGAAGTCCAGAAAAAGTCTAAAGCTACCATTGATAATGAAGCAACCCGATTGAGCTGAAGATGTCCCTGCTCCTCACAGTGGGGTTGGACTAGATGGCCTTTAAAGGTCCTTTCTAACCCAAGCCACATCTATGGGGCCCAGAACCCAATGCCAAATCCCAAACATTAATATATCTTGGGTGAACTTCATCCAACTTTGGCTCTACAGCTAGATTTTGTTGGTTTTTTTTTTTTTTTACCTACCTTGCAACTGATAAGTTTTCAGGTCTCTTAGTTTTTTCCAACCTTTGGGTTGCACCTGGCACCAAGAACAAAACAGATGTCAATTGTTACAGCAGCAGCAGGTATTTCAAAGAGCACAGAGCATCCACCAGCGAGGATTCCCCAGGAATGGCAAGCATTTTCCTAAAACAGCTTCAAAATTATTCCTTGAACGTTCATAAATGGTCAAAACAGGAGACAACTAGAGGAAAAGGGACCACAGCAGGGTCCCAGGGCAGGGCAGAGTGTTTCACACAGGCCCCGACAGCAGCTCCTTGTGATATAAAACTCAAAAGGTCATTGCCAAACCCAACCTGGTGCAGGAAGCAGTGAGGGGGGATGATGAATGAGTCACTCCTGTCACTTCAGACTCACCCACACCTTCATTTTCACAGGGTGCTCAATGTGGTTTGAAGGGCCACAGTTATTGAGGCGTCGCTTTTCAACGGCATCGCTTTAGTGAATTATCTTCAGTGCAAAGGGAAATCTTTTCCTAGAGCTCAGAATTCTCATCCCTAGAAGGATCTAAGGTGGCTTTGACAATCCAGGTCTCATTTCACTGCCTGGTGTCAAGGTGACCCTTTGAATTTTACTTTCTCCCCGTTGTGTGCATGCAGGACCCCCACCCCACAAGGCAGGAACCCCCTTTAATGCTGATACTCACTGTATTGAGTTCGAATCACCTCAAACCTCTGCTGGCTTTCCAGCCTGCAAAAAACAGCAGTAGAACCTCAGCTGAATTTTGGGGTTTATGACAAGGAAAAGAGAGGCAAGAGACCTGGTTGTTTAGTGAGTGAAGGGCAGAGAGCATGAACTCCATACTGGGTTTGGTGAAGTGCCAAGTGGCAGGACCCTATGAGCTGGGAGCAGCATCCCAGACTCCTCTTTGACACTTTAAAGTCAAGATGTGCTTTTGGACCACTGGTAGAGCAGCCAATATGAGCTAAGGGAAGGAGCCAGGGATGAGGACAACATTTAGGATAATTCCTGCTCTGACTCTTTATCCACTAGTTAAGGCCAGACGAGCCTTTTTACCCCCAGAAAAAATGGGTGTTCACCCATGAAATGGCTTCAAACCCCATTGCTTCACCTCCACGGCTGCCCCTGCTCCCCCATCATCCCTTAACATCAAAAAAAAAAGTTACTGACATGTTAATGTATAAAAAATACATATATAAAATATAAAGATAACACCCATGCCCAGAAACCTCTTCTTAGTTAAGAGGAGAGCTGCTCATCGGAGCACAAGAGGATTCAACATCTCTTCTACTGCAGATGCACACAGGCACTTATTAGCACAGATTTTGGGAACCCTCTCCCCCACAGTTTCATTGGGGTCACCCCATCCCCAGCCAGGATTCACAGCTCAGGGCTGGTGGGAGGTGAGGTGTCAGAGGACCTCACTGCAAACGTGTGGAGCCAAACCACTTCACGTGCAAACACCCCAGCTAACCCAAACCAGACCTGTGAAAAAAGCACACACCACGAGCCTGAAGTTCAACCACCTAATCCACATAGAAATTTCAGGAAGTTGGGACAATTCAGCAGGAGCCCATGAGGGATGAAGCCTGTGGGGGACAGGACCTGCACTAGCTGCTCCAACAGTCTGTGATGGATCACACTAGAACCTTTCCCTGCAGAAACAAACACCCAGA
Organism: Anabacerthia variegaticeps; assembly: GCA_035583185.1. Lineage (NCBI taxonomy): Eukaryota > Metazoa > Chordata > Aves > Passeriformes > Furnariidae > Anabacerthia > Anabacerthia variegaticeps. Next base: position 8,178,229 of record JAWWEW010000048.1, on the reverse strand, counting down.
CCCCTCAGGGGCCTTTGAGAGCCCCTTTGCACCTGTAACAAAGGTTACAGCCCAGCTTTTCATTTTCTTTATATAATTTACTGTGGTTTGTCTGTTGCTGAAGGAAATAAGGCGGGGTGCATGTGTGTACACTGCATTTCCTTCATTTCTTGTGCTGCAGGTCAGTGGTTGCTCTGGTACAGGGTCCCTCCAGCACCAGCTAGGGGCAGGGGCTTCTTTATGAAGTTACCAATTTCTCTACCACATCTCAGGCCATGCCACGTCAGGATAAGGACTTGCCCTTCTCTCCCAGACCTCTCTCCTACTACTGAATTACTCACTCGCATTACAGGCAGAGCTTCAGTTTCATTTTGGATTATTCTTTTTAAAGGCATTACCCCTTTAGCAATGCCCTGGGCTGAAACACATTGTTCTGCATGCCCCATCCTGGCATTATTTTATTTTAGTTTATATAAATCTGGAGTTCAGCTTGGGTCTTGCTCTGGCCAGGGTCCCACCCCGCGTGAGCTGTTTGGGGGAGAAACACGATTGTGAAAGGCAACTTACTGGTTCCTGTGCTCACTCAGCTGCATCTCCCGCTTGGTAGCTGGAAGACAAGGGAACAGAAAGCTCTTATACAGTAGGTTTGGGAGTTAGAAATCAGAAAGACCAATAAAACACATTCACAAAACTTCTTCAACACAACAGGGCAGCAGAGGCATTGAGCAGCAGTTGCAATAAGACTTGGATTCATTTTCTTTAAATTGTGGGGTTTATCACAGACCCCACAAAGCAAGGCAGCCATTCCTGTCCTCAAACCCCAAACTGCAGCCTCTCTCCCCCCCAGTAAAGCCCCCCCAGCACTCAGGGAAGGCCTCCAACCCCCTCTGGGTGCTCACCCCACTCTCTGTATAAATTTACCCTCCAGACTCCCCGTCCGTGCCTGCCCCAGACCCTCTGCAGGATTTGTGCATCTGGAGCTGGTCCTCCCGGATGGGATATCCCAAAGCCACCACCACAATGACTGTGGAGAAGGGTCTGCAGCCCAGAGTGTTACACCCACCCCAGGGAAGGGGTGCTGCACTTTTGGGTGATGCTTCCCCACCAGCAAAGCCCATTCCCACCAGAGCTCTTGGCATCATCCCCATGAGGGCAAAGCTCCCGAGCTGGCACAGGGCTGAGCACACCCACACCCACTCAGGGGGGATTTTCCAAGAGAAAAGGCCATCCCAGGGCCTCGGGCAGGACTTACCAGAGCACTTGATGCAGAGGCTGACGGCCGCCCCGAGCAGCATCAGCGCGGCAGCCACCCCGAGCAGCTCCGGCTGCACCATGGCCCGGCCACGTCCAGCCTGGAACACAGTGGTGGGGGCAGCCCCGTGAGCATCAGGGGCATGTGGGGCTGTGAGGCCACTGCTGAGAAAGATCTGTCCCCAAACAGCCACGTGCTGTTTGTCCTCACACCCCCGTGGAGCCAAGGGGTGCTGAGGACGCAGAAGAGACGTTCAGAGGCAATGCCCTTTCCCCAGGCCACTCCAATTCACTCATTCCCAATCCCCAAACCCACAAACATGGCCAGCAGACACTGATCTTTTAGTATCTCGAAGAGAGGGCAAAGAGGGAGGCACTTGGCAATATTCAGACTGCCAAGGCCTTTGCACAATATGCTCTGGCTGTTTCCTGCAGCTCACAGTGACTTTCAGTGTTAAATTCCCCACACTTTTTTCCGTGTTGAGCTGGCTCAGCCACCAGCTCTTCCCCTGCTTTCCATGACAGGCTCTTCCACAAACAGCAGCTAACATTTTGTAATAATCAGCATGATTTGGCTTCAACTTCTTCCTTAAAAATACAAAACATCCTATAAATATCACAGCAAACAGCCTGCTGGCACTGAGACAGATCATTTATCCCATTCCTATTCCCCAGGGCCAGATTTTCTTTAGTTACAGATTATTTTAATTTATTTTTGTTTTTAATAAGCTTCTTTTTTCCCTAGGGATGGAGACGCTTCAACTTGCCAAAGGCCAGTACGTCATCACTCCTGGCAGGAAGTTTTCCTACTGCCTACCTTCAACCTCCTTTGCTATGGCTTAAACCTGGATTGATTTGGTACAGCCACTGTGGATGGGTGAGGAAAGATACATATAAGAACTACTAACTAAAGTAATTCAAAATAATTGAACAAATGGCAATAACAAATAGACAATAGAAAGCAGTAGTGTGATTCTGTCCTGCTCAGAACCTTCTGCCTCTGCTTGTGTAAAGCAGAATAAATAACCTTTCTCTGCCCAAAACACCCCATTCACAGGGAAGGAAACCCAAAGCCTCCTGTGGCACCTGAGCCTGTGGGCGCTCAGCAACATCCTCTCATCCCTGCTATGGTGTAAATAAACATGATGTAGCTTGGGGCAGGGAAAGGAGAGGGAAGAAACTCCCTCATTTCTGGTCTAGACAGCCCCTTGAGGAAAGCAGGGAGCAATGGCCAAAGGGGTTTGGTGTCAGCATCCTCTCAGTGGTTCCCAAACTCAGCCTGGCCAAAGTGATCCCAACTCGGCTTTGAGGCCACCCTCTGTCAGGAGCAAGCTGGGTTTGTTCCTGTTCCCTCCAAGATTCCTGAGCCTCCCAGGACCTGGCAGCTCCCAGCACTCACCCCACCATGGTTTTGCTCCTTACAGACCCCTGGGGGCTTCTCCCTGCACAGTTTCTTGCAGCACTTTCAGAATCAGATGGTTCCAAATTAACAACGTGCCCAGACCCCCACGGACCTACCCTGGAGATGCAGGACCAGCACCCTCAGCCACAGCAGGAACATCAGGGACAGAGTCTGGTCAATACCATGTGGTTTCTCACGTCAGTTTCCCTTGGCTCAGAATCTCCCATGGAAATCATGAGCTGTAGATCATCTCTAAAGCATCTGCAAGAGGCAGCTAGAGGAAGTTGACCCAATGCTGGTCACTGAAATACAAAGGGCTGCAATGCTGCTGCTTTAGTTGTGGGTTTTTTGGCTTCTTTTTTTTTTCCTCCTTTTTTCTTCAAAGTGAAGGCAAGGTAGGGCTGGAGGCCCCTGACAACACTGACCTAGTTTGTCCCATTTCATGACAGGCTCCCATCTCCCTTCTAGAGCCAGTTTTATTTCTTCTGCAAGCAGTGAAGCAACAACCCCCAGCTGTTCCTGAGCCCTCCACTCAGCAGGAACTCCAAAGGTGGTTATTGAGGGGCTGCCAAGCAAGGCACAGTGTGTCCCACCCCACCACAGTAAAGCTCCCAAACCACAAGCACACAATGAGCCCAGAGGTCATCTGTGCTCCCCAAACACCCAAGTCCATGGAAATCCTTTCTTTTGGAGCAAACCCTGCTCTGGTAAGAAGCTGACAGAAGGAGGTGATGAACAGATTTATGACAAGCAGAAGGCTGGAAGCACTTACTCATGGCTGGCAGGATATAAATAAAATATTTGGAAGGCTGAACGTGCTTCCCTGTGCTCTGCCTTGGGGAGATGGAGAGAATAAATAGACTTGAGCCACTGAGGTCTCAGCACAGGAGGATGTGTGGAGTTCATGGCTGGCCAGCCTTGCTTTCAAGATGCTAAATCCAAACCCGGGGAGCAAACAGGTTCCCATGGAGTTTAGGAGTGACATTTGGATCTTGGCACGGTGCCCTGTGCTGTTCACATGCTTCCCTCTTCCCCTTTTGCCTGTTTTTCCCCTTTTTGTGCCGGCAGAAGTTTCTCCCTTGCACGAGAAGCTGGTGGGGCCGTGGCACACGCTGCTCACAGCGAGCACAGCCTGGCCACCACAGCCCCCCAAATCCCCTGGGAGCAGCTGCTCCACACGAGAAATTCCCAGGAGAGCAACACCCTGGAGCCTGGATCCAGCTGTGGTCTCTGTGGCACCTCTCCTCACAGGGGAAGCCTTCCCAAACAGGAGCTGCTCCTTCTGTGGCCTCAGATATTTTAAGCAATAAAGGAGACAGGCCTTTTTTTAAAAAAAAAAAAAAAACGGGAAGCATTAACAAACTTGCAAAAGCTCATTCTCTCTATGGCAGGTCTCTCAGCCTGGCTGCTGCTGTGGGAGGTTTCTAGTCCTAAATTAAGGATTCGCCCCAGGGCTTATTCTGAAGAGCCAAGGGAAGGAGAGGTGGTTTAATCCAGGAAGATCAAAAGGGCTTTTAAGAGCATTGAAGTGGAGAGTGAGAGGAAATGGTCACTCATGTCCGAGAGCGACACACCAAAGTGAGAAAAGCTGCTTGAATTGAAATAAGACAATTCTGGCTTATAAAATGAGTGGGTATGCACAGGCTAGAAATAAAATTCCTAATGGATGGAAAGTCTGTGAGAACTTTCCAACATCAGCAGAAGAGGAACAAAACTCACCAAAAAACCCCTGGAAGAATACTTAAAATGAAAAAAACTTTTTGCTGAAAAACCAGGAGAATGAGGAATGTGTTGATCTGGCCTCAACAATGTCTAGTTTTCCATGAGATAATTTCTCATGAAGACATTTTAGCCCTTTGCAAGTGTCAAGTTCACATTGCAAGATAAAGACCCAAGTTGCGGGTTTATGTCATGAATTTAAACTATTTATCAAAAAATACCCAAAAGGCAAATATAAGCCAGTCACCTTCCCTCCCCTCCTGAAAGTTTTGAGGTTTGCACCAGTTTGCAGTAAATTAATTCTAATTCAGGCTGGTGGGATGAGTCACTGGTAAGAAATATAAAGTGGAGAGCGTATTTAAAGCCTCGCCATATGAAATGCAGCACACTGACTTGTTGAACAGATGCAATATTCAGCTTGACTCAATGTCTCTAACATGTCTAAGAAAAGCAACTCTACTTTCTGTTTGCCTGTGTGGCACAGATTGCCACAGAAAGTCTCATCAATTCAGAAATTAAAGTCTCAGACCAAGGAAGCTCCTGTGGCTGGAACCACTTCAAGGACCAGCCCTGAGCCTCCAGAAAAGCTCCTTTCCAGAGGTCTGCACATCCCATTTCCTACCAGATTTATGCCAGTGTGAGGTTTCTTAGGAAAGCTGCTGCCACAGAGCTAAAGTGTTTTTTCACAGCTATTCAGGGTTTATTTTATGCCAGGGGAGTAGTAGATGCATTTCAGTAGAACACAGGACAAGAGGGGGAAATTGGAATTGATAAACCAAACTTTCACATGGATTATCACTTTGGAAAATGCTTTAAAAAAACCACTCAGATGGAAAATAGGATACAAATCCCATATCACAACACATGCTGACACAAGGAGATAATTCAGAGAAATATCTTATGTTTGTGACTTCCCCTATTCCAGGCAGCACTGAAGCCACACAACATCCCACTGTGAGCCCGGGGACGCCACATTAGCAATACAGGCAACCCCCATGTAGGGAACTACATACTCCAGAGCCATGAAAATGAGCCAATCTCACACCAAATCACCCCAAAATTATCCTCCTCTGCTCAAGTAGCTGCCTCATGGCCCGTATTAGACTGAACATTGATCACAAGAGAAAACTGACGCAAAGACAAAGCTCTTCCCATCTAGGATTAGCAATTTCAAGCACTCACATGCAGTAAAATAAATACACTCATATCCACAATACCAGCGAGCCCCAAACCCAATGGAAAACCCAGGAAGTGCTGTTGGAATCAGCAATTTCACAGGATTGGGCTTTTGGAGGGGGTGCAGCAGTGCCAGAAGCCACAGGCAGGAGCCAAAAGCAGGACCGAGCAGATTTGGGATGAGGGGAGCTCAGCTCAGCACAGGCTGAATCTTCCAGAATACTTTAGTAGATGTGAACGCAGAAATAACGCAATTAAAAACCCACCAGATGGAGGGGGAGATGGAAAGAACAGTGCTGGAATCCAGGTTGTGTGGGACAGGTCCTCTCAGGTCCAGAGGGGTTAAATGCTGCTGAGAAGAGAGGTGAAAATCTCCTACCTTGGAATATCCAAACATCCAGCACGGTGCTTTTCAGCGAGGTTTCACAGGGATGACCTTGAACCCTCTTTAAAGGGTCCCTGAGCCAGGTGGGACACCCCACAGCCCCCAGAACCCCAGGCACCTTCCCCTCCCTGCCCTCCCATCCCTCCCTTGCCCACCTTGCCCAGGGTCTCAGCTGCTCTCACCGGGTTGTCCCATCCCCTCCAGCCCCTCGTGGCCGCAGCTGCCGCAGCTGGAGCGGGTTCCTGCAGGGCTGCTTCACCAGCCGCTGGTTTCCTGTCCCCACCATGTGAATCACTAACCCAACATCCGCCGCCCAGCCGCTCCAGCCCCTCCTGGGCTCCCCACAGCCTGCACAGACCCACCAAGGCAGCCCCTCGTGGGTTCCTCAGGCACAAACCTACCTGGTCCAGCCCCTCGTGGGCTCCCCAGGATGGTGTTTGCACAAACCCATCTGGTCCAGATCCTCGTGGGCTCATCAGGCACAAACCCACCTGGTCCAGCCCCTCGTGGGCTCCCCAGGATGGTGTTTGCACAAACCCATCTGGTCCAGATCCTCATGGGTTCCTCAGGCACAAACCCACTTGGTCCAGCCCCTCGTGGGCTCCCCAGGACACTGCTTGCTCAAACCCACCCAAGCAGCCCTTCATGGGCTCCACAGAGTTCACACAAACCCACCCATTCAGCCCCTTGTGGGCTCCCCAGAGCTTCCACTAACCCACCTGGTCAGCCCCTTGTGGGCTCCTTAGGATGGTGTTTCCACCAACCCAACCAGCCAGCCCACCCTGGGCTCCCCAGAGCCTGCATGAACCCACCCATTCAGCCCCCCGTGGGCTCCCCAGGATGGTGTTTGCACAAACCCAACTCAGGCAATCTAACAAACTGATCAGAGAGCTTATTTCCCAGTCTGCAGTGACAGCAGGGAACCACATCCAGCACCGAGGTCACTTCCCAAGCAGCCCTGGACTTTCAGATGGGGCTGGTGCCCTGAAATAGCTCATCTCCTTTTAGCAAAGTGCCTTTGCAGGATTTGACACCACTCACTGGAAGCAGCAGATGGTGCCTGGAGAAACTCAAAGCAGACACAGCAAGCTGCAAATCCTCATAGTTTTTACAGAAAAGATGATATCAAGTGTCAAAGGCAGCAAAAAGCCCAGGGTCACCATTGCTAATGGCCAAACCTGGAGCTGCAAGAATAAAATAATTTCTTACGCTGGCAGTTTGCAGGCAGCAGCCACAATTCCACTGCACTCCTAAAAAAATGAATTAAAAAAATAAAAAAATTCCTTAATTTAATTCTTTTTTCAGTGAATAGAATAAGGAGTGGTTATGAACAATGTGGAATTTATATACTTAGGTCCCCATCACAGACCATGAAGTGCAGGAGGAAAGCCTGCACGCACACGTAACCATGTAGTAGTAGCTCCTCAGTGCCACAACCACGGGGCACACGCATTACAACCACAAACCAAACACCTCTTGCTGCTCTCACTGAGGCTTCACAAAGCCTCTCGTACACACAGGCATGGAAATTATTCACTCAAGGGAAATTTCCTTATATTTACATTAGGGGACTCAGGACCTGCCACAATCAGCCACCTACACCCAGCTCCCTATGAGGGAAGGTGACTCCTCTCTCACAAAAGGATAAAGTAGCCAAGTGGTTACAACTTTTGCAATTCTGGGATGAAATCTGGCCATCAAGCTCACAGAGCAAATGTTGCTTTGATAAGATATTTAACCATTGTAAGTGCAAATAGACTTTCTCTCTTTCAATTCTAACCTGAGATGCAAAAATAATGCTTTGATGCACCTTCCAGAGTTGTTCCCAGGCAAAATCAGGGTGCAGAAGCTTATCTTAAAATCAGTACCTATAATCTGAAGCAAAGATTGGAAGAGGCAGGCCCAGCTTTGAATTGCTTGCATGGTTTCTGGCTGGTCCCTGTGTGAAGGACACTACAAAACGTGAAATGCTTTTCTGACTGCCAAAACAGTTACCACAAAATTGGTATTTCTAGCAGAGGTCTTAGCCATGAAGTACCTTATTCACAACTCTCTAGCAGGGCTTTTGACATGCTCAAACATCAGCTGTCAACAGGAGTTTTGCAAAAGAGCTCTCTGTAGCAGAACTGATACTCTGAATACGCTGGAGATATTCACAGTTCACCTTTCGCATCAGAAACCGATTTCATCAGGAACAGCCACTGCTAAAAAGGTGCCACGAATTTGCTTACGGGTTCTCTGGTGGGTCCCCCGGCTCCAGGGATGACTCAGTGCTGTGGTACAGACATTACCACAGTTGGCCCAGGCTGCACCTCCTGTGAGTGCCCAGGTTGTCTCCTGCTTGGCCACTCAGCCTCTCCAGAGCTGCCAGAAGCTGCTGCAGTGCCCCAGTGTGACACAACAGCTCGTGGGCAGGGTGATGACCTTCAAAGATATCAGTCCCCTCAAGGGGCCAACCACCTGAATTAGGGGGTAAGCACTGCAGTAACACACACTCTATGTAGATTGTCTCTCTTCTTCCCATTTCCCTTGATCAGGGATGGGTATAGGGCTTTAGGATGAGAGCCCCCAGACCAAGCACCTCCCAACACAGCCATGGGCTCTGCTCTTTGTGAGGCCAGACCAAGCACCTTCCAATTCACACAAAACAACCTCTCAGGCACCAAACCCAGCTTGGGATAGCAGGTTCTCCCCTGAGTCTGTCCTCTCCCTCCTGGAACCCCTCTGCCTCACCTAGACCTGCTGCTAGAAACCACTTCTGGGCAGACAAAAGTTCAAAGACACAGGAGTACCACGTTTTTATCTACTACAATCAGTTAGAGAAAACACCTCGTTAAAATTTCACTTTTCATGTCCTTTTCAAAGCTCGCATATTTCAGCTCAGGTTTGTTTCCCCAGCAAACCAAACCACCTTTTTCATCTTTTGGTACAAAGCTGACCAGCTGCAGAGAGATGTGTTAATCCAGGGAGGTCAGGAGGACCCATCTCCCACCTGCCCATCTTACCTGGGCTCTGGGAGGCCGAGTGCCCGAGGGCTGGTTTACATCCTTTCAGATAAAGGTGGGGGCTGCCCAAAGACCAGCTGGCTTTGCTTGAACCAGGTGTGGTGACTAACACTGATCAGAAATCGGCAGCGAAAGAAGGACTGGAAAACAGAACAATCACCTGAACCAAACACACCCAATGCTGGAAGCTTTGAGGAAGCTCCAGAAAGTTTTCCAAGCTCCAACAGGCTCTTCCTCCTCAAACTCACAAGTTTTGCAAGGCAAGTGCTGCCTGTTGTGCAGGAGACCAGCACCCAAACCCCCTGTGCTTTGGGACAGAAACAGCACGTGTCTCCTCCCAAACACTAATTACTCATTTTGCCAAATTTTCCCAGCAGCTTTAACACAAGCCACGCCTTGGAGGAAGTTTCCTGGCGTGCTGGATATTTTTGTATACACCAAGAAAGGGTTTTTCGCTTTGCTGGAGGGGAATGAGCCTTTTCCCAGGCAAAGGGGAAGTGCCACCTCCTCCCCTGCCCCAGATGCACCGTCGGATCTCTCCGAGCTGAAACTGAAAGCGGCTCCGCTCCTGCTGAAGGAAGATAAATAAATGCTGCTACCACCCAGTGGAAAGTCAGCTCACAGCCCTGGGTGCCTCACAGAACTCTGCCCAAGTAAAGTTTGCAGAGACTAATCCTGAGCATCCCTGTGGAGCCTCAAAGCTTCTTCCTCTTCTTAGTTCGTCCTTGTAGCCACAATAATTCTGAAATGTGAACACAAAAACCTAGAAGGTTTGAATGCTTTTATTTGAATTTTTATACAGCGATACAAATTATACAGATTTGTTACAGTACAGGTTTTGCAAGGGGTTTGTAGAGGTACTTTGTGAGTTTTTGGTTTATTTAAAAGAAAGAGGCAGATCTCGGGAGCACGGTGACATGAACAAAACAATCTCATGGCAGGAAGCAAATCCCTACCACGGGGAACACTAACCTGGCTGAAACCTACTGGGCAGAAAGGTGGTGGCAGCGTTCCCAGCAATAACATCCCCAGAACATCAACCCTGGGATACTCTGGAGCTTTATACAGGAATTGGTGAGTGTACAGGTAAGCAGCTTTTCCTGTAACAGCACTGAAAGTCCTCACAGCCCTTGGATGCACTTTGCTGCAGAGGGGACAGGAACGAGGGAAGCTGAGCAGGAGGTGTCACAGAACAGAGTCACTGCCACGATGGAAAAGGAAACCATAAAATGCTTCAGATTTAGCCACTCAAACAGGGACAGGAAGACAAGGAACACCATCTCAGACTGACACTGTGCACACTGTGCCACCAGGACCTGAGTGCCCCTTTCCTGTGCCCATCACAGTGCTGGGTTCGAGTGATCAGACACAGGAAGAACAGCAGAGCTCCCCTGCAGCCCCTAACACACAGGAGAGGTGCCAGCCACACGCCCAGAGCTTTGGGAGTGTGTTTCTCCAGTTAGTCCAGAGCATACATGTCATCGAGATATTGCTGTTACTAACGCGCATCAGGCTCGAGAGTCAAGTGTCTGGCAATGAAGGATTAAAGACTTTCAGAAAGCAGGGTCAAAAATATGACTAAACCATCCTAAATGCTTCTATCCAGTTTGGTTTAATAGTGCTATAGCGAGTGGTATCACGAACAACAGCATAAATTACACTTTACAGAGAGAAAATGTATGCACCAAAGAAAAGATGGCTCTCTGCCACTTTCAATACACTTTGTTCCTGCAGAGGGTAAGTGGCATTGGAGAGGAGGGAGTCTGCTTCCACATGAGAAAATTCCAGTCCCAGCTGGAAATCAAATTCCTCTTCAGCCACAGAAACTCCCCTTTCTAAAAATTTAGGACAAGCAACATGTACTAAATTTCATCCCGAGAGCCCATCCCAGAGAAGCCCTTGAGAACTACAAAGGTAACTGATTCTAGGCTGGAATACACCAGGATAGAGAAGCAACCTCATTCCTCCAGAGCCTTTGTGCTCATCTGGTAGTGAAACACAGAAACCATCAGAATGCAAAACATAAACTTAACACGGATTTCAGGGTGCTCAACATGAACAGCTCATTGCCCTCGTTCCTGCTGTGAGTGTGAACAACCAGGAGAGGCTTCCACACACCGAGAAGGAACGAGGTCAGGACAGAAAAGCAGTGACTGGAGCCAACCTGGCACACACAGCCTGTGCACAAAACACACCCGGGGGAACAGGGGGATTCCTGGTGAAATCACTCCAAGCAGCTCTGCCCAACTCAGGCAGTGGGGCACGGGCTGCCCTGGGGTCTGTGACACGCCAGTGCTCTGGTGGAGGGGTTGCACATGCACTCCAAGATTTGCTGGCTTTAGTATTAAATCTTTCCTACAAAGGGAGGGATTACAATATCACAGGATTTGCTCTAAAACTCTCACCATTTTACCATCTTTCCTGAAGAAAAGTCAGCAGCCAGTACTACAGGTAGCAAATGCTCCTATTAGACTATGTGCCACAGGCAGGGTTGGAACTATCCTAGTATTCATAAGACAAGTGAAAAATATCAGGATCATCCAAAACTGCCCTGGGATAGCAAGGGTTGGCCCCCAGCCCCAGCCCTGGGACACTTGCAGAATTTCAGCACTGGAGACTTCCAGTAGTGCCAGCACATCTCAGGAGCAGGTGAACAAGGTGTTGCTGCTTTAGGAAGGCCAGTAAAGCCACACTCGAGGGCATAAATTTAACATGACTCTACCACCACCAGCCCATTACTGGAGTGTGTGAACTCAACTCCATCTCTTTCTTCAGCCATCAGAACAACCCTGATGGCCACAAGCACAAAGAGCCTGCTCAGGGGCTGCTCCAGGCTTGCACAGCCCAGCAAGTTGGCAACACCCCCGTGCCAGCACTGGGTGCTGCCCTGAGCACTGGGATGAGCCCTCCCAGGGGCCTTCCTGGGCTTGGGAGCTCAGTGGGGTTTCATTTCAGGTGGTTGCCAGAGAGTTTTGCAGCACACTAGATGCTGCTGTTCACTCCTGCAGTGTCCCACAGCTCTTCCACACACCCACCTTCCCCACCTGGAGAAACACACCAAAGCACTTCCTACAGCAGCAAACTCAATTCCAATTTCAAAAACTGCCTGCTACCTTCCTACCTTCAGTTTTATTTATTTTTCTAAGTTTAAGCTCCAAGAAAGCTCTGCACAGCTACTAGAAATAACTCAGTGAGAACGTGAATAGCCACAGAGTGAATGATCCATTTGCTATGCTGCTGGTACCTCCTTGGTCTGGGCTTTGCCATGCCAGGCTTAGCTTTAAGCTACAGGTAAAGTTAAGCATTACAGGTTAAACCTCAATTGCTTTTTGCTGGTGGGATGGGGAGAAAATAATCTTGCTTCCTCCTACAAAACCTAAATGCCACATCCATGTATTAAATATAGTTGTGTCAACTGTTGACACAAGCTGGTTGATGGGCCTCTGTATAGGCAAATGTTCACCCATTAAAATTTTGCAGGAGAGAAAGAAGGACTGGAGGAGTCTGACCCTGAGCTGCATGGGAAGCAGCACGTGGAATGCTCCAAAGAAACCAGGCAACACATCAATGTTTGCACATGAAGAACTACCAGAGGGAAAACAAAGGTACTAAATGATGTTAGGATCAGGCTGCATTCACTGCCAGGAAACCCTGGACCAAACCAATATTGGCAGATAAAGATTTCTAGAACTAAGATGAGCCATTTGCCACCTGTGTCACAAAGGAGGGTTCCTGCACTCCATGCAGTGGTTCCACCAGGGGGTCTGACAGAGCAGCTGCAGGACAGCAACTCCCCCAGCCAGCCCTGCCCTTGCACACACACCAGGGGGGCTCAGGGAGGACACCCTGGTGCTTCAGCAGTGGCTCCAGGGCAGGACTGGGACTCTGCTCCAGTTGTGGTAAGAGCAAGTCTAAAGAGAGGGTGGACCGAGCAGCCAGAGGAAGGAACTTCCCATCCTTTCAGGCCATGGGAAGCAGTAAAACCAGCAGGGAGGTCAGAGCTCATTTCCTCAATAAAAACATGGCTCTACCTCCTTTAAACTACTCTGCAATAAGCACATATTTCAAAGCCACAAGGCAACAGTCTCTCTCACTGTTAAGCCTAGCAGGAAACAGGTCAGTTGGAAAAGTTGGGAGAAACCCAGCTTGTAGGACACAGCAGGAGGAGCTGCACCACTTCCAAATCCCACCTGGCAGCCTTGGCAATGGCACTGAAGGGACCCTGAAACCACAGGTGAAGAACTTGGGCTCATTTCCACCCATAAACAATTTTTACTTCACTGTTCCAGCATTGTTTAGATTAGATTCCTCCCCTCCATCTTTTCCTCTTCCCCCCTTATTTTGTATCAGAATGGCTCTGGTACAAATTAACACAATATCTGAAAACTGAGGGGGAGAAAACATGCTAGAGCAGACTCAAATAAAGACCAATGTTAAATATTACTTAATGTTTTCTTTTATTTAAAAGATCATTCACAAAATACCATATCCATAAATTTATTTTGTTATGAAGCAGAATGTGTTAAGTGTTTGGAATTCTTTTTTTTTTTTTGTCTTTGTTTTTACATTTAGAAGTCAACTGTCTTGACTAGAGTTGAGTTTTTGTATGGGAATTTGTTCTTAAAATCTTTTCCACATTTAAGATGTAAATAGATCAATTATTGGTTTGGAATACAACCACACAAATGCATGTCTGTCTTAAATTAAGTATTAGTGTTAGACAAATGGTTCTTATCTCAGAAGCAGATTAAGTGAAAGGCAGAAGGAAGGAAAGAGTAGTTCTGTAAATTGCTGGGACTCTGACTTACAATAGGAACTTTAGGGAAGAAATTCATCACTAGCAGTGGTGCTGGTAGTGGGCAGCCACGCTTCCAAACTCCTCTTGCAAGTACTCTGGGTGCTGGCTGCTCTGTCTGAAGGCTCTCAGCCCTGCCACTGGGGGCCCAAGTTTTTCCCCATGCACTGGACGCATTCACACCTCAGTGTGGCAGAGCCAGGTTTTGGGTTTCAACATTAATGATCTCTCCTTTTGCTCCAGCCTCCCCTCCCTCCTCCCACGCAGCACTGGCAAGAAACACTTCCAAGTGAAGAGAGGTGCAGCAAAACAAGATGCTTTTTACCCAAACTTCTACAGGAGAATCTACAGCAGAAGGATTTCTAATCTGCCCATTTTCAAGGTATTCAAAAAGCTGAGGTCCTAAAACTTTACCCCACTGGGCAAAGAAATACAGGGGATAATGGCGATCAAATACTATATGGCAAAGTATACACTCCTTCAACAAAAATTAAAAAGTCAATTTTATTTGTAGAAATGTCATTTAAAAATTTACTAAACATGTAAAACCCAAAAAGTAAGCAGAAAGAGCCAGTGGGCAGTTGTGCTCAAACAGGCACGTTTTTGCAGCACTAACCTTGAGCTCAGAGGTGTAGTGGTATCGTACCATTTGGAAGCCAACAGCCAGCAGGAAGAGGCTGCTGGCAGAGCCTTTATCCATGCTGATTCCACCAGCTATTCCCAGGGCTTGTCAGGCAAGGCATCCATTAAGATGATCCTTCCTGGCAACCCCTGTGAAAGGACAGCTGCCCCTCAGTTTTGAAAGGGGCTCTGCTGTGAACAGGAACTATCACCAATTGTCAGAAATGGTATTTCACTGCTCGGTTAGAACTGTAAATTTCTGTTCAACTCATCTGGACTCTTCAGTTTTCCTCTTCAGAGCCACAGCAATACAGAACGAGACATGCAGGTCAGAAGAGGAGCACTGAGAAGTAAAAGGAAATGATACAGGGAAATAACTAAGTCTAACCTGTGCTTCTAAAGTAAAACAAACCCAGAAAGGAAGAAGTGAAGCAGCACCTTTGTCCAGAGACCTCCACGCTCGTGGAAGCAGCCACACTGCCTTTTCTACTGGCAACTGTGCTGCTTGGAAGGAAACAGAAGAGGGAAACTCAGCACAAAGCAGGCACTAGATACAGCAAAGCCAAGAACGTACTAAAAACCACTTGTTAACAGCTGACATGCATTCACAAGCTCTGTGTTTTCGGATTCAAAGAGGACAAATACCAGATGGTAGGAATGGTAAACTGCAGGGTTGACATTCCAGCAGAGCTAGTCACTCTGTACTGTCTTGCTTTTTCTCCCGCCTCCCCATTCCCTCTCAACCCCAGGCTCAGTCGTGCTCTTTTACTACTTCCTCCCGGGGCTTGGCTCCGCCGAAGATCGCAGAGTTTGGGTTGGCTACTTGATTGAGGGGAGTATCGACTGTTCGAGGTTTGAGCTGCAGTCGGGGTCGCTGTGCCCTTTCCTCTGCAAGAGAAAACAGCCCGGCTGTCAGGGCTGGAGCATCGACCCGACCAAGGAACGGGGGGGCTCCCTCACGAGGGAAGGGCTGAATGGCAGAAGGCAAAAGGAGTTTACCTTCTGTTGGCTCTCTGAAGTCCATGGAAGACCCACGAAGGGGAGGCCCATCTCTGAAGCGACCGGTGCCGCCGCTTCCCATGGAGGCACCCGGTGGTCGCCGGTCTCCTGGGCGGGTTCCTCTACCCCGACCTCCCAAGAAGTCATCATCTTTGAATCCTGAAGATGGAACACAGTGAATTTAAAGAGCATATTTTGCAAAATGGTTTTAATCTAGGTTTTTATCTGGATGACTGGAAAACCTCTCCAAGTCACTGCTGTCAGTCCAAAGTGGCGCACTGAGCCTTTATCTGCAGACAGATTTGCTTCACAGAGGTCTAACACGTTCTGGAAGAGTCATTCAGATTCCATTTGAAACCAGGTATACTATGCCAAGTTCAGAAAGTGCTTTATCCACTTAGAGGCTTACTGGAGTCTTGAAGAGTGGGTCAAGTGAGCTCAAAATATGAGCTTCAGCTGCAATTTCAGATTGTTAACACCATTAGCTGACTTCAGAGACAACACTACAAGTACTCAGAGTACTTCCACACCCAGAAGATCACACTGGCTACAGCCTAAGCATGAAATCTGTGGGAGCAGATCAAATGGGAAAAGAGCTGGGGAGTAGTGAAATACACCATCCTTACGGAACAGAACAAAACCCCAAGGCTTTTTAGTTTACTATAAACTGACAAGGCATTTTACTAGACTAATTAAAGGGCTGGGGCGGGGGGCGGGGAAGAAATTCAGAGGTTTAAACTGACTGCATTTCTTCAGTTTCTGTGTCAAAAAAATTAGGAACTGTCTATCACTGAGCAGAGTCCCAGTCTGTATCAGTAACTATCCTGGAGTATCTCTCCAAGCCTCCACTGCCTCCACTGAATTGGAGGAGGATACTTCAGGTTAACAGCACATGAAAGGGAATATACTCAGACTTTCAAAAGCTGCCTGGAAGAGAAAGTTGTTTGGTTCCCAGCTGAGATTTTCCTTCCCACTTCAGTATTTGGCAGAGTTGTAGAGCTGTCCCTTACTTACTTCAGTGCCAAACAAACCCTCTTTAAAGACTTGATCCAGAGCAAGGCTGTACAACCTGAGAAGAAAAGCTTTTGGAGCAACTAAGACTTCAATGCTAAACTTTAGGCTCACGAATCACTCATTCAGCATTTAACAGGCTGAAATACATCCACATTTGTAGAAGCTGCCAAGGAAGGTATGAAGCTGTGGCACCAGGATGCTTAGCTCCAAAGGCAGGTCAAGCACAGTGCGCACAGTGCTGTAGCAAGCTCCTCTCTCCAGCACCACACTTCCAATCCATGCTGGTGGCAAGGGCACACTTTGGCACCGCTCCTGCATCGGCCATTCCACTCACACAGAGAGCAGACATTGTAAAGTTGCACTTGCCAACATCTCCCCATCAGAAAATGGACCAAACCCACGAGTTCAGAGGACAAAAGCAATGGTGTTGATGCCACCCTGGATTCTAATAGGTAGGAACTGACCAGAAGGCAAGAGCTAACCTTGCACTCAGCAAGATCAGTCACTTGCTGCAGCTTGCATTATTTTAACAGGTCTAAAAGTTCAGGAATATTTTGCATTTAAAAGTACTTTAGGACCCTAATCCATCCTTGGAGAAGTCACTTTCTTCAGAAACACACATAAAATGTCACACCTCCTTAAGAAGGTGAAAGCCTCTGCTCTGAAAGAGTATCAGCTTTTCCACATGATCTGTCTGTTTCTGCTACTATTGAGAAATTTACTTAGCCGTAGGTTGGAGAAATGTTTAAAACAGACAGTACGGGCTACATCTGGACAAGTATTCTATCACTTTGGGTTATTTCATAGAATTTACAATCAAGACTCTCCTCTGTTACAAGGCAATGGAAGATTCCCCCTGAGGAATCCCACCACAGCTGCAGGATGTCCAAAGTTGGCATACAGAGTAGATTCAATCAAAGCAATAATGGGAACAAATGAAAATGAGAACATTTTGGTGCCTTTTAGGCTTCCTCTCTGTATAAGTGTGAATACTGATACCAGAATTGAAGTCATCTCTGGAATCCCATCCACCTCCTCTGGATTCTCGGGAACCTCCTCCCATTCCTAGGAAAAAAGCCACAATTGTGTTCAGATCTGAAGCTGTGGGAAAGACTGAGCAAGGGGATACCAAACCAACGTTTCAGTCCTTCAATGTCCAAAGTCATGCTGCTGGAAAATCCTTTCCTTTTAGTACTACCAAGTTCCACTGCACAGGAACAAACAGTCCGTTGGAATTAACCAAGAATAAATGGTCAGAAAATGTGTATTTATCTAATACACATTCAATGGAAACCTTTAGTGAGTCTGGTTCGACCAAGCTTTAACTGCAGCCAAGCCTCTTTTCACACTGGAGCTGGAGACAAAGTCCACAATAAGTATCTGTCTACTTGTGCTTACTCACTTTTCTTACATTATCATAAAATAGTAGCAGATCAGACTGTTGGGCTTATGATTGTCCTCTGCAAAACACAGCACATTATCAGGGGTATTGGTCTCACTTCCTGGGCTAGGAGTGACAACACATCCAGCCTTTGGACACAAAGCACACCTAAATTCCAGACACCTCAGGAGCAGCAGCAGCAGCTGGTTAGAAACATGTATATGCAAAATCTCTCCTTGCAATATAATTTCATGTTCACTTGCATGCCTTGTCTTAGCATTAGTAAGCACCAGAAGACACAACTACAACCATTACATTTAAGAAGCTACTTAGAAAAATGGAAGTCACCTCTGTCATCAGGCCCGCCACCTTTTCTGAAGCCAAAGCCACCTTTATCCTGTTTCCTGCCTTCTGCTATGTCCACTCGGAGTGATCGGTCACCCAAAAGCTGTTAAATCAAGGGGAGAATCTGTTCAGGATGTGTCACAAGGGCTGCCAAGCAATCTGAGACTTATGCTTATCTCTGATTTCACAAATTAATTGCAAGGGTACTTACTGCACCATCATATGTAAGAGCTTCCTTGAGTGACTCCACCTCATCGAACTCTACGTAACAAAATCCTGTAAAAAACAAATCTCAAGTTAATAGCACTTTAAAAGGCCTTTTGAAGAAGCTACTCCTCCTGCATGTCAGCTAACAGCCTCCCTTCTCTTTCAAGCATGAGCTGTGCTAAGTGCAAGATGCATTAACACTGAATGCATTTACCTGTGCCTGTTAAGGATGGGGCAAATTCTGAAAGAGAACTCTGGGCACTGTGGGAATGCCCAGACTTTAATTTGCTTTTCCGCAGAGTTCTCGTTACAGATCAGATCTGATCTATACCTTCAGCTGAATATTGACACTTGTTTCTTAATATTTTTAAACACGAAGTTGAGATACCTGCTTGGCCAGCAGCCTGATTTTGTGTTAACACGTTACTTAGTGGACTTACTACTTTTCAAACAGACCCTCTCCAAGTTAAGCCTTTTCCACCCCTAAAAGTAGCTCACTAATATAGTTCCTTTCCACTGGCCAATTCCAATGGAAACTGGATTTGCACCCTCTAAAACAGTTGCCTGAATGGCTTATCTACTTGCTTTTTCTCCTTGTCTACTAAAAAAGAACAGAGCTGAAGCAATGGTAGTCTTCTGAACTACAGAAAGATTGTGTAAGTGCTCAATGCTTAAGGTCATGGGTCTTAAGTGGGTCAGACACTTCAGCTCTGACAGAATTCATATAAGACAAGCAAGGTTTGAGAAAGTCCTTTTACGGCAGGGCAAATATTGACTTCTGTCACTCAGGTTCCATCAGGTGTATCTTAAGGTGATGAAAGTAACAGTGAAACTCATTCAAATGAGACACCTGCATAATTCAACATAAAGAGCACAGATCAACTGTGCTTTAGGCTGAAATTCCCCATTAAAAGTGGCTTGATTTTCTCCTTTCCAATATCCATGTGCAACCAAAGCATGTGGGAACACTGACCTTTAAATTTGTCTGTTTCCTTGTCCCTGACTAGCCGCACGCTTCTTATGCTGAGATCCTTGAAGATGGCATCTATGTCTCCCTGGACAGTGTTGAAGGGCAGATTTCCCACATATGCTGTGAAAGGGGGTTCTGTTGGCAGCTCTTTATTTCTGCGGGAACCAAGACCACCACCACGAGACCTGTGGGGAGAAGCACAGTGCCCTGGAACTGACTCCCAGCACAGCCACCAGGCAGTTTATGGCACTGCTCGGGTGCTCTGCCTGCAAGGGCATTTTCACACAGCTCCTTTTCACAACTCCTTTCCAGTGTTACCAGATACAGTGCTCCCATGGGAAAACCAAATGAACAATATATTTAAAGGCATTAGAGGAACTCAGTAACAAGGTGATGAATTAACTTCTTTCTCATCCCACAATTCATTAAAGAAAACCTTACACTGCCTATCTCTACTGCCCCCTGCTCAAAAACATTACCTCTTCAAAACCACATCCCAGACTAGATTTTAAGAAAAATTTATAGCCAGGAAAAGCATAGTTGTATGGCACAGCCTTGTCAGTTTATCCTGACATTAAGCTGAATCCAATGCTTTTAACTAAACAGTGTATTATCAACACGCACCACAGTCATCTAAATTATTTCAGCAGCATTTAACAGAAACACCTTCTCCTAAGTCTGAAGTTGTTGCCTGTCTGACACCTGGACTGGAATGCTTTGAATCAAACACACCATAAAAAACATGGTTGAGCAAGGGGTTTTAAGGCAGAAAAACCAACTTCAGTGCTGTCTGGATGTTTACATCATCCTTTGTCTCATAAATTACAGACTGAGGTAAACTAGGTGGGCTTTTCCTGTCTTGTCCCCCAGCCTCAGTTAAGCTCTTGGGTTCTGAGGAACTGAATTGTCCCAGCTTAATTCTTCCCTGTACCAATGTAACACATCTGTGTGTGAACTTCCTGCAGAGCCTCATCTTCTAAAGCCAATGTGGATCTCTTGTAGAGAGCCAGGTATGTGCAAGGCAACCTGAAGTTGCAGACTTCAGGATGCCACTGGTTCCAACGCCATTTCACTCCATAGGCAATCTCTGACCTTCACCTGGGCTGCCTCCCTACTACTCTGCTCATCTTCCCTTTATCACCTTCCTTCTCCTGGGCTTTGCCCGTGTCTGTTCCCTTTCCCAGAGGCTCCCTGTGCATTTAAGGGCACAGTGGAACACAAGCTGTACCACAGCAGATTTGCCAATGTGACATGGACCACTTAGATTGCTGCAGAGTCCTACCTAAAATCTAGAAGGTCAAACAACTCTATTATTTCCTTTCACTCTGGCTGGTTGCATACAGCCAGAAAATCCACTGGGCAAGCAAGGTACTTGTCAGTATTTTTCTTCATTCCAGAATAAATATTTTATTACTAATGAATCAGATAATGCATTAAGCTTGAATAAGATTCCTTAACTCTTCCTAGGTAAGCCTGTCATTTGTTCCTTTTTATGGCAGCAGCTCCATGCAGGAATCATTTGTCACCAACATCAACATGCTGCTAAACATACTTGAATCACAACCTACATATCTTTAATTAGTGTCCACCCAGGTTTGTATTTTAGCATTTTTGACAATATTCCTCATCTGCCTTTGTCTCATTAACAAGTCAAAACCACACTGGGTTCTGTGAATGTATAGCAGAATTAACTTCAGTCACAAGAACAAGCTTTAAGCAGGAACTCAAAGAAAACTGAGTTTCTCTTCTAAACAATTCCATAATACATAGAATCAGTTTCATGTCTTTGTCCTTAATTCTCATCTATGGCATTAAGAACAGCTGTTAAAATATACATTCAATTTTCAGCAAAAAGAAAAAAAAAGAGAAAAATCAATGTTTATGCTCTATAGGAACACCAGAATTGTCCCAGGTGAGTGTCCAAGGGGCATCTCCTCCTTGTGCACGTTCTCAGCACGTTCCCTGAGCTGCCAGTCACACCCTCAGTGAGCTGATTCACCCAAAAACCCGCCCTGGAGTTGAATCCTCAGCCAGATCGACAAGGTGATCTGGACAGCTGCAAAAAGCCCCGTGCCAAGATGGGAAGGAGGAGGAGAGCAAGGGCTGGAACTTCAGCTTCCATCAGCAACCTCCACTCAGCCCCACTTGAGCTGCTTCAGGAACCACACCCACAATCCCCCAAAGGATTTTCTGTGCTACAGACAAACCCCATTTCTACCACAGCACACCAGAACTTCCCAGGGTGTCTCTGTGCACAAATCCATGCCCTGTTGTGCAATGTGACTGATTTTAAGTCAGAAAATGAAGCATTCTTTTTGAATTTGGTATTAAGGCATCAGTTATCAGATATACAACTACATATTTGGTATTTCAGTTTCTATTTGAAGAACAGGAATGGTCAATAACCAAGTTCCAAACTGCTTCCTACTGAATCCAGGGTATAGCAACACAAAAAGAAACTGTTTTTGTGCTTCCCTACATTTTTCCACTACTGAAACAGTGAAATAAATTTTAAAAAAAGGGCTGACTTCAGTAACCAAACAATGAGATTGGAAGAAAATTCTCTCATTTGCAACACAATAGGACAAAAGTCAAAAAATAATTGAAAACATCTCTAAACCAAGTGAACTGGGTCACACCACAGTGTTGAATGAATATCTACATTTCCCACTCAGTGTAATTTACTCAGACACAATTAGGTAATACTTCTGTCATCTCAATGTGGGAATCTGAAAGACTTCCTTTCCAGAAAACCAAAGCAGAGAGCTGAAGAGGAAAGCCTGCTTCTAGCAAACACCCCTGTAACTGAACTTACCTTTTGGTGGGCAGAGTTAATGGCTTGGGCCATACTGAGGTGAAAGAACAACTCAACTACCATTTTGAAGCTACTCTTTTGGAAAGTTTAGTTCTGTCTCTAGAAAACAAGATCTGCCAAAAGTCCAGAATAAAGGACATTCTGAAAGCCAGTATTTGATCCCTAGGGATCAGGATTTACCAGAGACAAGAGCCTACCTGGGTTTCAACACTGGAGCTTTTACTGGGGCAGCGTAAGGATCAGCAGGATGCAAGTCCAAGACCACAACTCTAAATTCTTACCCAATTTATTCCAGCAATCCAGGACACCTCTATGACATTAGAGATCTTCAACAAAAAAAGCTTGCCCAAAGGTAAAAATTAGGAGACATCTATTCACACTAGATGGGTGAGGCCCAGGAGCCAAACTGCCAGAAGGAGAAGGACTAACCCTCCATTCTCACTGACCAGTGCAGCATTTCAGAGGGTGAATCTTAACCTTTAGTAAGGTGCTCAGTGCTTCAAGCCACACCTAAATAAACAGCCCAGCAGCGAGTCAGGAGTGATAAACACTGTTTCCTTCAACTCTGCAGAAGTTGAGAGTTTCAACCAGGCCTCAGTATGATTATTTACAGGGTTTTGTGTCAAATTTTGGGCTCCAAAGCACTTTCTAAGAAGGCCTTAGAGTAAGCCTTTAGTCATTAATGCCAGCAGCACATTCCTCAGCTGGAATAAAGTGACTTCTGCATCCCAGAGTGTTATGCTCCAGCTCTGAATCCATGCACCACCAGACACCTGAGGTGGAGTAAAATCCTGTCTGGTCACACCACAGTCACATTGTGGTGCTCTTATACCATAATTTTGGAGATTATGAGAAAGAGGCAGATCTCACATATGTTAGAACCTGTTGGACACTGATTTCCCATCTGTCACACTGAAATCTCACCCTCCATACACACCAAAGCCTATGCAAAATGCTACCTTTAGAAAAACTACCATATCTCAACTGATTTTACATCATTCTTATAGTCCTAGATCACCTAAAAATGAGTAGGAGCCACTTCAAATTAACATGGGATTCTTTAATCAGAACCTTCAGGAAGAACAGTCAGGTTTTCATTACACTCCACATATTAAAGGACTATATAGAAAGTACAGAGTGTTGTTAAGGTCTGAAATTGTAAATTAGCTGTTAGTAACTTATTAGTAATAACGTTAAGTCAGATGCAAGGACAAGTTGCACTCTAAAATTAGTATTGTCTGAGGCTTAAAACTGCAGCTAAATCAGAATAAGTACATTTTCTCAGCTGTAAATGCATCTACTAATTTGCAGGATGCCTTTAGTTCACCAAACAAAGACCCAGGTCTTGCCTGAGAGCAAGCTGAAATTCTGTTACAGAAATCTGAATATGAAATCACATTTTACTTCATAGCATGTGCCTGCATTGAGTAGGATACACTGTACAGCAAAATCGGAATTTATTATGTGTCAAGTGCCACTTTAGGCCACTGGTAAGGTTATTTTGTTACAGAATTAAAAAAAAAACAACAAAAGCGTAAGTGGCTACATCATCTGTTTGCCCTAGGACATCTCTGGCTTAGACACAACGAGTATCTGTGCATGAAAATGAGCTTAAAAATCTTAGGGGTCAGTGTTTTCAAAGCCAAGAAAACTTACTGCTGTTCTAACCTCAGTAGCAGCTCCTCCCTGCTGCCCAAAGAGCCTGAAACGAAACTAAGTTATTCCTCTACGAGCAGGGAAGGACAGAAGCAGCACTGATCAGGAAACACACCTTGCGAGATTAGACTGTACAATACACACGGGAAGATCTGCTCAACAGCAAGTTTATTCCATAGTTGTACGCCTGTTGTTTTATCTCGCTGCACAAAGAGACTTGCAACGGCATCAGCCTCCAAAAAAGTCCAATGTTTGAGTGCACCTCCCTAACCTGATTCGAGACAAACTTCTAATTGCTGGTTATTGTCTCTGTGGCTCCTCCTCTACATGCGCTCTGCAGCCAGGACACAGGGACGAGCCCCACTGCCAAGGATCGCCGACCCGGAGGCAGCACCCGGAGCCACGGAGAACGCAGGACGGCGGCTCCCGGCGGTTCCCGGCGCTCCCCGAGCGGAGGCACCACAAAGCCCTCCCATTTCCTCCCGCCGCAGGCGCCACCACAGCGCTGCCCGCTCCCGGGGGCGCCCCGGCCGCCCGCAGAGCGCCCCTGCCCCGCTCCAGCCGCCCGGGGGGGCCGCTCCCTCCGCCCATCCCGCTGCGGCCCCGCTCGGGCTCCCCGCAGCCCGCCCTGGCTCCGGCCCAGCACCTCCCTCAACCCCCCGCTCCGCTCGCCTGCGGCCGCCGAGCACAGCGACACCGCCCGCTCCCCTCCTCCTGCTCGCGGCCTGCCCGGCGCTCCCGGCCCCGGCCCCGCGGGGCTCGCGGGCACGGCCGGGCCCCCCCGGGACGCGCAGCCCCCGCCCCAACGCACAAAGCGGGGCGGGAGCAAGGGCAGCGCGGCGCCCCGGGGGCGCCGGAGCGGGCGGCGATGGAGCGCGGGGCAGGGCGAGCCCGAGCGGTTCGCAGGGGCCG
>JAWWEW010000048.1:8046113-8152676 GCA_035583185.1 Anabacerthia variegaticeps | reverse complement strand
CCCAGGGATGGATCCTGACCCAGGGATCACGTTCATTCTCCAGGGATCCCAGGGATGGATCCTGACCCAGGGATCACGTTCATTCTCCAGGGATCCCAGGGATGGATCCTGACCCAGGGATCACATTCATCCTGTGGGGATGGATCCTGCCCTGGGGCTCAGGTTCATTCCCTGCACTCCCGTGGCTGGCACAGGAGCCTGGCAGGGCAGCTGGAGGATAGCACTGGATTTTACTGTAAATAAAGACAACAGGCTGCACCCGAGAGTTTCACAGTGTCCTTAAAAAGTAGCATATGCACCAACTGGTTTGTCTCCTTTTGCCAGGCCGCTATTTCAGTTTTTATAATAAAACCAAAGGACACATTCTCACATGAGAGCTGTGCCCACACCTTATGTCCATCATACCCTGCACGGCTGTGGCAGGCACTGCCCCCACTGATGTGACTCGTATGGACACTACTAACCAATCCTAATAGATGCGCTGTACCTGGAAAGCTCCTCACTGTGAATTTCTGTGTATAAATAATGGCACTAAAAGTCCAGAGGTCGCCCTTGATTCGTGCAATGCACCAACCACAGGGACTGGAATGCATAACCAAGGTGTCTGTCGTGTTATGGGCTGGTCACAGAGCAGGGAATGAACCCAATTGTGTGGGATGAGGGGCTGAGGGGAGCAGGGGATGCTCAGGGGAGTGGGGCTGAGGGGGGACTGTGGGGAGAGGGGGAATGAGGTGTGAGGGGTGGCCATGAAGGGATCTCAGGGATGAGGGGTGGCCATGAGGGGAATGAGGGGTGGCTGTGAGGGGATTGTGGAGCTGAGGGGTGGCCATGAAGGCAGTGGGTGTGAGGGGAGCAGGGCTGAAGGGTGGCCATGAGGGGATTGCAGGGATGAGGGGCAGCTGTGAGGGGAACAGGACGTGAGGGGTGGCCATGAGGGGATTTCAGGGATGAGGGGTGGCCATGAAGGGAGCAGGTGTGAGGGCAGAAGGGCTGAGGGGTGGCCGTGAGGGGATCACAGGGATGAGGGGTGGCTGTGAGGGGAAGGAGGTGTGAAGGGTGGCTGTGAGGGCAGTGGGTGTGAGGGGTGGATGTAAAGGGAGCAGATGTGAGGGCACCGGGGCTGGGGGCTGGCCATGAGGGGCTCTCGGGGCTGAGGGCAGCTGTGAGGGGAACAGGATGTGAGGGGCGACCATGAGGGGGATCACAGGGATGAGGGGTGGCCATGAAGGGATTGCAGAGATGAGAGGTGGCCGTGAGGGGCTTGCAGGGATGAGGGGTGTTTGTGAGGGGCTCTCGGGGCTGAGGGGGGGCCATGAGGAGATCGCGGGGCTGAGGGGTGGCCATGAGGGGTGACCATGAGGGGCTCCCGGCGCTGCGGGACCGCGAGGCCGCGGCCGTGAGGGCGGCCGGGCCCGTCCCGAGGCGGCCCCGCTGCCCCGGAAGAGGCGGAGCGGCCCCACGTGCGGGAGCGGCGGCGTGGCCGGGATGGCGGGGCTGGGGATGGAGGGCAGGGAGGGGATGGACGAGATGGAGGGCACGGAGGGGATGGAGGAGCGAGGCGGCGGCGCGGCCGTGAGCGACCCCCGCGGGGTGCTGCGGCAGGGCCGCGCCTTCCTCGACTTCTTCTGGGACATCGCCAAGCCGGAGCAGGAGGTGCGGCTGGCGGCCACCGAGAACCTCCTGCGGCACCTGCGGGAGGGCAAGAAGGTGAGGCGGGGGGTCGGGGGGGCTCCGGGGGTGCGGGTGGGTACCGTCCCGGCGTGGTTCGGCTCAGCTCGTCCCTCCGCTCCCGGCATTGCGGGCGGGGCGCGGGCCGGGCCCGGCGCGGGGCTGTGCGGGCACCGCTCAGCTGCGGCTCTCTTTGCAGGACGATGAGCTGAAGTACACCCTGAAGAGGCTGGTGGAGGGACTGGGAGCCACCCGCGAGGCCGCCCGGCCCGGGTTCAGCTTGGCCCTGGCGCAGGTCAGTGTTTCCCAGCGCTCTGTTGGTCCCCGGGGTGCCTTTTGCGGTGTGTGCGGAGCCTGGAGGGCTCCCCTCTGCCAGCTCTGCCTGCACATGGCAGGGAAAGGCTCTCACGGAAGGAAAGTGGGTTTGAGTGGTCCTAGTCTGCCTTAGGAACAACACACTTATAAACTATACCAGTAGCACATTCATTCCACAGAATTCTGCCCTGCTTCAAGAGCCATCCCTAATTTGCAAGATTCGACCAAGTTTTCCAAAATGATGCATTTAGTACTATTTTAGTTTCTTAAAACTGACTTGCTTCTGACTGTTTATATGAGAGATCTGACAACACAACTCTTTAACAAACACTCCAAAGTCTGTTTTTTCCCTCCTTGCTGTTGGAGTCTAACACAGTAAAGAATCCCTGCAGCTGGGGTCACCAGTGAGAGCTGACCTCAGCTCACCTGAGAAGTTCATAAAGCAGAAAAGCCTCTCTTCCCACTTTGATCAGGGCCTTACCTGTGCCAAAAAGTTTGCTTCTGTTGGGATCGGGCAGTTGCAGTAAAATGTGCTTGTTATTCATCTATGTCACATACAGGGAAACAGACAAAAGGAATGTCAGTAATATTTGTGTGTACATAGAATGCCAGAATGTTTTGGGTTGGATGGGACCTCAGAGCTCATCTTGTTCCACCCCCTGCCACGGGCAGGGACACCTTCCACTAGCCCAGGTGGCTCCAAGCCCCATCCAACCTGGCCTGGGACACTTCCAGGGATGGGGCAGCCACAGCTTCTCTGGGTAAGCTGTGCCAGAGCCTCCCCACCCTCACAGGAAGAATTTCTTCACAATATCCCACCCAACCCTGCCCTCTGGCAGTGGGACGCCATTCCCCCTTGTCCTGTCCCTCAAGGCCCTTGTCCAAAGTCCCTCTTCAGCTCTCTCAAAGCCCCTTAAGGCACTGGAAGGGGCACTAATGTCTCACTGGAGCTCAGCTGACCAGTAAAACTTAATGAAATGGAAGAGCTGCAAAATGAGCTATTCCATCTCTCTCCTTAGGTTTTACAGACTTTTGAGAAAATTCCACTGTGCAGCATCCTGGAACAGATAAAAGAAAAACACAATCTGGAAAAAGTGAAGAAGGTGAGTCAGTTTATGGCATTTGCCAACTGTTTCTTCAAATTAATTGTTCTCCATTCTTTGAAGTGTTGGTCTATACTGTAGTTCTGGAGTTCTTGCTAAAGCAAATGACTACAATGAAATAACAGAAATATTTGTAAAACTGGAAGTCGGTGATATTGTCATTTGGCCCTGTTTTAGCTGAGATTTGTCTGTGTGATGAAAAGATAATCTAGGACAGTTCTTAAATATCGTGCAGGGAGTTGTTTCAGTATGTTATCTGCCTATGGCAGAGCTGTAGCTGAGAGAGAAATCTACCTGAAGGGTTTTTTTAATCTCTTTTCTATTTTTTTCTCCTTTTCAGAAACTTGTGAGAAATGCTGCTTTTGGGAACTTTTTTGGAGTTATGGCTCTGTTCCAGTCTGGGCGGCTTGTGAAGGTAGCACTGCTGTTGGGTGTGTCAGTCCTGGTTCTGGGGCTGTCTGGTGTGCAAGGAGGATCCACAGAGAAAGGGTTCTTTTCTACTGCATTATCTATGGACTTTTGTGCCTTTTAAATGTGTGTTCCTGACTAGAACGTAGGAACTGTGTCAAATAGTACAGGAGGTTCCTACCTCTCCTGGAAAGAAGGAATCTGTTGTCATATACTGCCAGAAAACATCAATTTGGGAAAAGCTGAGTGGCCTATGAAGAAACAGTTGTGCGTGTTTTTATTATGAGTAGGCATAGACATCTCAAGAGTGCATTATTACCTGAGCCTTCAGCTTAATCTCTGATGTACATCCTCTGTTTTTGGCTTCTCTTTCCTCCCCAGGACCGGAAGGCTCTGCTGGAGAGCATCCAGCTTCTCCAGCAGCTGACAAATCACCAAACACACCTCCGAGACCTGCCGCGCAAAACTCTCATTGACATCACCTCTGAGGTACAGGCACAGCACGAGCTGGCTGGGAGCAGGGAGGCTTGGCTTTCCCCTTAGTCTGATCACAGCTGCAAGTTAAAGGGGATGTGGAAGAGTGAGTTTAAACTGTGGGAGCTGTCTCCTGGAGTGCTTATGGGCAGATGCTTGTATTCTGGGAAGGATGCTCTTAGGTCAGTCAGATTTCCTCAGGGACAAACTCGTAGTCTGTTTTTTCCCAGTTTACTTGCTTGGATGGTATGTTAGACCATCTGCTCTTTTGAACAGAAGTATGTTGAAAACTCTGGACAGCAAACGTGTTTTTATGCATCAAGCCTGGGCCTAAACTTGAATTTTGGGCTGTTGAAAGTGAAATGGTGTTGTGACAAGGAGTAAAGGAACTCTGAGGATGTAGTAAAAGAAGAGACTTTGTTTATTTCCTTCTTTTAAGTGGATATTGTTGGTGGGTGTGAAGACTGGCAGTGTTAACAAAATAGAGAGTTTGCTCCTCCCTGGGCTGCACGGCTGTGCAGACAGGGGCAGTCAGACAGCAAGAGAACAATTGCAGCTGGAGTCAGTTGACCAGAATTGCTGTCTGATGACAACATACTGTCCTACTCCCCATGGTTAAGCACCTGAGACTGTCTGGCACTACTGGACACATCGGCTGTTTATTTTTGGTGGTGTCACCATGAAGACTACTTCTAAAGTTTCCAGAACACTGCAGGCTCTTAGTGAAATGCCCTGCAGTGCAGATCCTTAATATACTGCTCTGCATATTACTGAAAGACCCTCAGATGTTCTCATGTGCTCTCACCCTCATTCCTGTCTAGGTTCCTGAAAGTGTGTTTGAGGAGGTCCTGTTTGACATCTTGCAAGGTGACCTCTCTTCAGCCTTCACATCTCCAGAGAACCTGCACCTTTTGCTTGTGGGCATGCAGAAATTCCCTGGTGTTCTGAAACCTAAAAAGCTTAAGAAGCTGTTTGGCTCACCTACAGTTGTAAATGAGGAAAATATTCCCAGGTAAATTCTTAAATAAGGAGCATTAAATCCAACACTCTTGTCCTCTTGGCTAGCAATGACAGAGATGTGGCTCTGTATTCTAATACCCGTGTTTGCCACTGCAAGTGCTGTTGAGGGTTAGGTGTTAACTGTTATGCAAGTTCCTAAATTACAGCTTTGTCATTTCTCCTTGGAGGCACAGCCTGCAGTGCTCAGGAAATGTTCTTTGACCTTCAGCAATCCTCTTCTAGGCCACATCTCCCACGTTATTTTATTTCTTCTTCTAGACTTGTAGAGCTTTTGAAAAGTGCTGCCAAGTCTGAGAAGGAAGACAAGAAATTGCCCGGTGTAGTGTTTGATTTGCTGCAAGTTGCACTGAAGGAAGGTGCCTTTGAACTGTTCTGGAATGAAGTTGTGGAGAACGGGCTGCTGAAGGAGAAATCAGGACCTGTGAGGTTTGTTGTTTCCTGATTACCCTTCTCTTTCTTGACCCAGAATTTTTGACTGCCCCACCACTTTCTCTCTGTCTTAGCCCTGTGTGTGGATTTAGTGCTGTGCCTCAGCCTGAGGGAGTCTTCTTTGTTCCCACCCAGTTACATGTGCTACCGGCTGCTGGGCAGTGCTCTTCCCGTGCTGTCCCTGGAGCAGCTGCAGGTGGTTCTCAAAGGGAACGTGATGCTGCACTGTGGAGAACACGTGGTAGCAACTCAGGTAGGTCTTCTGAATGTGCTCAGGGCTAAAGGCCCTGTCCTGAGCAGGAGTTGTCTCTGCTCCCCTTCTGGTGTCACATCATCCTGTATAAAAAAGTTTTATGTAACTTTAGACCTTGAACTTTTACTAAAAGCAAGGTCATTCTTTGACCATCAGTTGCAGTGGACTGAGCATAACTGTAATAAAATTGAAATTGTTTAATTGTAATGTCCTGTTTTAAGGGTTTTGAAGCTGTTCAGCACTGCCCCACCTGCTTTCACTGCAGCTGCTGAGAGAGCTGTAATGATGGGGGGAGCAGAGGAGGGGCAGCCCTCAGCATATTGACAGTGTCAAATGTCATCCTTTAGCAGTCCCTTTGATTTTGTGTGTCCAGAAGCTCCTTTTTGTCTGTCATTGTACTGGGTGTTGTATGAACGTTTGAAGGCAAAGACAAAAAGGGGCAGCTCGTGCTTTTGTTTGGTGGTGCTTGTTTCCATAAGCACATCTGAGGTTTAAGCACAAAATTGATTTGGAATTGGATTTAGAACTCCTCTTCATCCTTCCCTCCTGGGAAGCCACCAGACAACACAGCCCTGTTATAAAGAGAGGAAGAATGAAAGGGAAATACTGATAAAACGAGGCTTTATCTCAACTTACTGCAGCCAAATTCTTTAAAGTGCTTTACACAGGAAGTGTCCAAGGCCAGGTTGGACGGGCCTTGGAGCCACCTAGGCTAGTGGAAGGTGTCCCTGCCCATGGCAGGGGGTTGGAACGAGAGGAGCTTTGAGGTCCCTTCCAACCCAGGCCATTCTGTGATTTGTACTTACAGAGCCACTCAGACTGAGCATGAAGTTCCTAACCTGCTTGTTTGGCCATGTTTTTCAGTTTCCCCAGGGATTTAAGTTTGCTGCAGAGATGGAAGGCTATATAGATAAATTCCTGAGTGACTGTGACGACCCGGAGAAGCAGCTGGCTGTGATGATGGGCTTCTCTACCCTTACCCATCAGGGGAGGCCAGTGTTGACGAGTGCTTCCAGGGTAGTCAGACACCTGCAGGCAGTGGCCTTGCAAAAATATGTTGACTGGCTCAAAGACATGTTCCTCAGGCCAAACTTGGACTGTTGTTTAGACTTCTCGGGTAACCGGCAGAAACAGAACCGGGAAAATGCAGACAGGTGAGTATGTGGGTGATGCACCTCCCTCTCGCTGCTCTGTGCTTACAGTAGTTGCCTCTGTGAAGTCTGGCTTGGACAGACAACATTTGCTGCTTCCCTTGCTGTGACTTGACAACTGACAATTGTTGTTGATTTCCTCTGTCCCAGAAAGTTTAGCCCCAGCATCTGACTCTTTTGCTGGGAAAAAACTCAATTCTGCAAATAGCAAACACAGTGAAAGCCAGCCAGCCTGACCAAAGCAGAATGGACTACCAAAAGAGTATTTTCTCTTCTTTTTCTAGCCCTTTCAGCTGTTTTGGCAAAAATACCCAGTGGCTTCCTCTTTCACTGCAGCTTCTCAGGTCTCTGTGGAAACTGTGCCTCTCTTTTATCTGTGAATTGAACTGGCCTGAATGCCAGTGTGTCTGTGTGTTACCTGTGCACCTATAACCTCACTCTGCTGACTGCTGCAGCTCTTGAAGAACTTTTTGCTCACCTGCAGTCCCTCAGTGGGCTAAATAGAGTGTTTTTTGCACAGTAAAAAGCAAACTTGGGAAGATTATATCTCCTCTTATGTACCTGTTGCTCTCATACTATGTAATTGACCATCTTTAGCGTGAAGCCTCTAAATATCTGAAAATCACCTCTTGCTGCAGTGGGTTGTGTGGGTTGTATTTATTTTGAGTTAGTGTTCAAACTACTGATTATGCCCACTTACTTTTCAAAGAGCACAACACAAGGTTGCTCGACTGAGGAGGTGGATCATCCACAGACTGGTTACCATCACTGAATGTGCAATGAGGAAAGAAGAGAGCCTTGTGATGGACATTGCCAGGTGAGAATGATTTAGAGACACATGTGTTTGGGATAATTCTGGGTAGCTCAACAGCAGTGTGCCAGGTAAGCTGTCCTCATGACACTAAGCAAATTCAGTAGTGGAAATACTCCATAACATAAATAATTTTTGACTAAGTTTTGTTTTCAAAGTACCTTCTGCCACCTTGGACTAAGCTGTGTCCTAAGTAGTTAGCACTTAAAAACACATTAGTCCCATTTGTTTGAAGTAAATTTTCAATTATTGTCTAAACTGCTTGAAGATACTATTTATAATATCAGGTCTTATGTCTTGGAGAACATGACCCAAACCTGAGTGTTGTATTTTGTGGCCTCAAGTGCTGGACCTTCACTTTTGTGAAGTCCCAAGTATTTTTCTCTCTTCTCTCCCCTGTGTACCTTGAGGGAAGGGTCTTCTAGTACATAATGGCTCTTTTCATTGCTTGGACTCCCTTGAATAAGTAGGTGGTGAATATGTGGCACTGTTTGGTTTGCACACAGGGGCTGGTTTTGCTTTGTTATGACCAAGCTGGGTCTTCATTTTGTTCCTGTTTCTGTCCATTCCAGGTTTTGCTTCTTCCATGCTTTCTTTGTTGCTAAGAAAAAGACTTCCCAGATAAGTGAGGCGAGTGTCCTTCCATCAGAGCCCCTAAATGAACAGGATCACACAGAGACAGAAAACTACTTCTTTGGGTAAGGATTTGTTTGCATGCTCTAAGCTTGGAAATTTCTCTCTTTCCCTGAGGATAAGATCAGCCTGTGAATGGCAGGGCAAAAGGCTTGGAATTATAAGCTGCAACTGGAGCATTTCTCTGACTCCAGCACCAGGGAATGGCTTTTTTTAAGGAGGTCTTAGATGTGTTTTCCAAAGATCCATGTTTTGTTCATGGCAAAGCTGCTGTGTATTTGTGTGGTGATCAGGTGGGTCTGGAGTTGAGCTCAGACTGCTTTTCCCCATAAGATTTCCATTGCCTTGATTGCAAACTGGAAGGGGAGGGACCCCAGAGAGGTGGTGGGGTTATCCTGGTGAGTGTTGGCTTTCTGTCTGTTCTGCTCTGCTCCACAGCCCTCCCTGTTCTGAGGGAGATGGAGTTGATAATAGATGTTTTTAGGTGATTGCCAAACCTCAGTAGACGGAAGGCAGAGGACATGGCGAGACACAGAATGGAAAATGGCAGAGAATAATAGTCAGTGATTTTGGGGGCACCAGGTGTGCTTGGGACTGCCAGGACAATGAGCTTTACACTGCTGGTCTTGGATACAAGAATGGGTTGAAACTTGGGCCCTGTGAATCTGGGCTGCAGTGAGTGACCAGAACTCTGGGATGAGGGTGCTCTACTGATGGGCAGCATTTTAGAAAGTGGGAGAAGGCCACCTGGTTCCTCTGACAATAACATGCTGGCTGTTTTCCTTTGCAGGTTACTTCAGATTTTAAACACCCTGCCTGTTTTGGGGGATACAGCAAAGGCTGCAGCCTTGAGGGAGAAGCACGTCCATGGTGTGACTGCAGATGGGAAGCTGTGGATCTTTCTCCTGGCTGAGTATGCCAACAAGCTGCTCTCCAGTGGGCATGTCAAAGCTGTGAAACCTTTTACTAAGGAACAGAGGGATATCTGGGAGAGGTGAGAGGCTTGGGAGGCTGGCTGTGGGTTTGGTGAGGTTCAAGCATGTTTCTCCCTCTGGTGTAGCCTTCTGGAAAAGCCTTAGTCTTGGTCTTTCTTTGGGCCCGTAAAAGAGAAGTTGTTTTCTCTTGTCTTCTGCTGTCTTGGCTGCTGCAGCAGAGCCATTTCACAGGCAGTGGCAGTTCTTTTTCTTCCCTTTGAGTATCCTGAAACTGTGGCTGGCTTCCAGAAGGCCTTTCTGTTTCTCATCCCCCCATTCCTTTCTTCCTGTTCCTTCTGTGTGTTAACTAAGTGATACTCATGTCCTTTTGTATTTTTCCTTGTAGTCCCTCTCCAGACGTGATTGTAACTCTGCTCATCTTCTCTCCTAAAAAAACCTGTACATAATTCTTAGTTTGTTCCCTTTTTCTGAGTTTGATTTTCCATAAAGGTCCAGGCCTTGGCTGTGGTATCAGGAGTTGAGCCTGTGCTTGAGTGCAGTTTTTTATAAGCCACACTTAGTAAGGCACTGTTACTGGGTTAAGATTGTGTACTATAATTATGTCCAATTTCAATAATTTAAAAAGTACAAAAAATTGGTATTACAGTTTTGTCGTGTTTTCAGTCTGATCATAAGAGAAAATTTGCTGTTGTAATTGTAAAAAACTTGAAAGCTTTCTTTCTTCAGAACACTTCAGTCTGTGAAGAATCTGCAGAAGAAGGAAAATAAATCAGACACTGCCAAAGTTGGTGCTTTCCAGCAGCTTCTGCTTTCAATGGCCATTCATCTTTTCAAGGTAAGACCTCTGAAGAGTATTTCTGTGGTATGAAATGGGCTGATGGCTGAGCTTTCTGAACACTGAGCTGTAGGGTTTCTCTGTGTTCTTTCACAGCCTCTGGCTTCTGAAAATGATCAACTGGCAGCTAAATAAACTGCTTCTTACACTGACTATAGACATGTAAGGGCTAAAGCTTGGCCTGAGCACTAATTTTGCCCTTGATTTATGGAGCGGAACAATTTTCATTTAATTTCATGTTTTCTTCTGCAAAAGGGTTGTAGTAGCTGGTTGTAATATCTCTACTTATTTACAGTGGTCCTTAGGTTTGGATTAAATACTTTCTGTTGCTGATGATAGTGGGCAGTTCTGAGGCTGTTTATTGTGTGCTTGTGATCAAACAGAACCAGTCTGAAACAGTGGATGTTCTGAGTGACCTCCTGAACTGCACAGAGAGGGCGTTCAGCAAAGAAGCCAAAAAGACTGGTGAGTCTTTCCTACAGAAAGGGAGTGGGATTGTTAGTGGTGTGTCTGAAGACAGAAGGTGGCAGTTCTGCATTAGTGGTTCTGGTTGCACTGGTTCTGGCTTGATGCTCTTATCCTCAGGGGAATCCCCTCTCCTTCATTCTGTTTCCTTGCATTTCTAAATCTCCTATTCCAGGTCTTTATCCACACTCTCGGTGTCTTGTGCTCCTGTGTGCCTCAGAAAGGACAGCTGAGCTCCACAGCTGGCCCTTGTTCTGATGAGCAGTGTCCAAGGGAGGTCACTCTTTTTGGTGTGATCCCTATGTAGATACAGCCTATTTGCTGATTGAGGCTCGTCCTTGTTTAGGGCCTGCAGAGCCCCTGGGCTGGGACTTGACCAGGAAAGGGCTTGGCTTGGTCTTTTGACTTCCTCTCTAACTGTGATTTTGTTCTCCTGAAATCTGTGTAAATCAATTTGAGGGTACTGTAAAAATAAAAGCTGTAATTTCATGGTGGCTTGGTTGTTTGTAGATCAGGATTCCTTGGTGAACTTTTCTGTAGCTCCTTACAGATGTGCTGTGCCCCTGCCTGTCATTGTTTGTTTGTTCCTGTGCAGACAGCTCAGAGCCAGGATGGGTTGAGGTGATGGTGGAAATCCTTCTCTCCCTCCTTGCCCAGCCCAGCCTACTCTTACGGCGGATTTCCAAGAGCGTGTTTGTGTGGATTTGCCCAAATCTGACCAAGAGGGGCTTGCAGCTGATCCTGGATGTAAGTGAGGCACTTGGGGGGCATTATATTCTCTGCCTGTCCTGTCCCTAACAGTTGTACAAGCATGTCTCTGTTTTGGGGTTAAATTAAAGTCTACTTGATTTAGAAAATGTCTGACAATGTGTGTTATTGAATTTGAAATGTATCTTGGAGTTTTTGGGGCTTTTTTATGGGAGCCTGAGATTTGTGCACTTTGGTAGTTCTAGACTGAAGAGATTTCTGGGTCAGTTTACGTAACTAGAGATTTTATATGTGAGTATAAATGGTAACAACCTTTTTCTAGAAAGGTTAGTCATAGAGGTGCTGAAAGTGACACTAGAAATCTGAATTGGTAGTATCACTGAGTATGGTGGGGTCTTCTGGGAGAGAATACCTGGGTTGCAAAGATGGCAGGTACTTTATGTGATTAACTTCATAATTCATTTGTAACAAACCAAGATGTGTGATGTCACCAACCTCATCAGTTTTTTCCATTTTTGTTACTTAGAGAAAGAGTTTGGCATAATATCTTTTTTTACAGATTTTTGACCCAAACCAAGAGGAAAATGAAGACAGTGCTGTCGTTGTGATGGAAGAATCAAACAAAAAGACCAAATCTGCAAAGGACACGGTAATTTTTGTACCATTGCCAGTGACAAATACTCTTCAGATCTTCACTGTTTAAAAATCAGGTTTCTCCTGATCTGTGATAACAGTTAGTTGCATTTCTCTGTCTTGAAGAAAAAAGCTGTTCTCTATTGAGATTTGTTTTAAAGGTGCAGCACACAGATGGCTCGTTGGAAGTGCGTGTTTGAGTCTCTTGGGCTGCTGTTGTAGGTGTGGCTGGTTGAGCAGATGGCTTTTTGAGAAAAATGGACTTTATGCTGGAATCAGCACAGGCCTCTCCTTTTTGCAGCCACAGACCAAGTTGTGGCTCTGATGCACAGCCAGATGAAGTCCAGATCTCATGTTATAAGAACTGCAGAGATTGCAGTCAAATAGCATTACAGGCATTAGCAGAGGGGAGAGTCTCAAATGTTCCTTGGAAGCTTCTCTGTCATACTTATTTAATACGACAGAGAAGTCTGCATTATGTTCTGCTTTTAGCTCTTGTGAAGACCTGTTATCTCAATATCTGAGCTATCTTACTTGGATCAAAGGGCTGGAAGCAAGGGAGGGGGGGTAGGGGAGGCTTGAGGCTTTATTTTTGAACAGTGACACATGAGAATGGAGTAGGGCTTGAAGAATGGTGGGGTCAGGAGATGAACTTCTCTTCCTCAGGACGAGGAAGGAAGCGAGGACTCCTCAGGTGAAGATGACAGTGACAGTGGAGATGAGGAGATGAATGAAGAAGTTGATGATGATTTTCGCAGTCAGCTGATGAATGTTCTCCAAGCAGGGAAGGCATCGGTATGTTTTCTCTGCCCACCTTCATACAGGTGCCAGGAGGTTTGGGGTGGTGAAAGATGATCTCATAACCCACATGCTGTGTGAACTCATGCAATGACAGCCCTTGCAGCCAACTCTGTATAGCATGTGAAGCAGGAGGTCAGGACCTTAAGTGAGCTGTGGGAATAAGTCACTTGTTCTTTTATTTATTGTTAGTATGTCTTGAGCAGTTTAGCTTGTCCACTCCGGCCTGACACGGCTTGTGCTCCTTCCTGTAATAAATGAGATTGATGTGAGCTAAAGCACTCAGATACTGTACATGGTGACTGCATTGGCTGGCCTGCTGCAGAAGTGATCCCTGAAGGCCACTCTGGAGACTTCTTGTAGCAGCAATAGAGTTTGGCTTAATGATTCTGATAAAGACTGCAGACATACCAAGATATGAACCTCTTTACTGAAGGAGCAGCAGCACAGAGGGACTCAGGGTCAAAACCTCAGCCTCTTCCCTCTCCTGATCCTCTGGCTCTAAGCGTTAGTGGTGTGCAGCCAGGGTTACTTGATCAGAAATATGTGAGATTTCTCATGATCTTCAGCATCTGTGTTCCCTCCCCAGAGGGAATGTTATTTTTCTGGGTCTAGAGGCAGCTACATCCCTACTGTGAGTCTGGTTATGGCTCTGGTTCTCTCCCTGCTGCCTTTTTGAAGTACTTGAGTTGACATGTTGTTTTTGTATTCTAAAAACCAAAGGGAGGAGATGGCAGTGATGAAGAGCTGGATGATGAGGCTATGATGGCTCTTGACAAGAACATCTCAGCCCTTTTTGCGGAGCAGCAGAAACGGATCCAGGCAAAGAAGGATGAGAAAGACAGGATGAGGAAAGAGAAGATCCTATGGAGGGATTTCAAGGCTAAGGTGGGAGAGAAGTGTTTGGTGTGAACACTTCTGGCTTAGTAGCCCCTTAGTTGAAGCCTATGCATGCCATGAGCTACATGACACCATGTGTATCAGGAGCTCCTGGAGGCTGAGACTGGTTTGTTCTGGGTTTGTACAGTACCTGGCACAGCACTGTTGTGATCAGTGACTGGGGCTTCGCAGGCCTGCTTCAAAAAAAGTGCTGTGCTTTCAGAGAGTACAGCATGGTTTCCATTTGCTGATCTGAAATGGATCTGATCTTTAATTTATTACATCCTTCCCACACCTACCCAAGGGTGTCTGTCAGTTTTTGTAAACTGGATGAGCTTGATGAACCATAGTGGCGTGCATGCAATGCCTCTGGTAATTTTACAATATAAGCTTTTTTTTGGCTTGTTAAGCTGGTAAAATCGGGGGGACTGTGATGAAGCCCCTGGCTAGTTGTGACTGTAATGCTGAGTTCAGGCCACCTGGTGTCAGCATGGACCTGGGTATTGAGGGAGAACTGCAGCTGCTCCCACACAGAAGTGTCTGGAGTCAGGTTAACCAAGGTAAAGACTGAACAGTGGAGTGAGCCAGTGGCTTTACTGCATTGCTGTTCTGATGCTGTTCTCTAAAAGGGCTGATTTTATGCAGTGCACTGTCTGGGAGTCAAGGGGAACTTGCAGTGGGAAATGCTGTGAGCTGGTGCTAAGAGAGACCTGTGCCAGGTTATAGTGACTGCAGGTCTGGCCTTATGACAGTGATTCTCATAACTGCCCTCTCTGAAGTGTTATCACTGCAAAAAATAAAGCTGAAATCAGCAGATAACCTTTAATCTTCAGTTGCAAATCTTTAATTTTCAGTTTCTTCTGCTCTAGCAGGAGAAATGATGGCAGGAGGTATACAGATCCCAGCAGTAAATTGTTTTCTTCAGCCCACAACAGTCTGAAGGAGCTGCTCTGGGTAGATCCATCTTGTTTCCCTGTCTGTATTAGTTCTCATGTCAGTAACTCTGTGTTTGCAGGTGCTGGATCTTATTGACGTTTTCCTGGCGAAGCAAGCAGAGAACCCCTTGGTGTTTGACATCATTGAGCCCCTGCTTCAATTGATTGAACAATGCATGAGCTCAGGCTCTGACAAGCAGGAGGTCGACTTCCTCCGGAAAACAGCCAGTATCTTCAAGTAAGTGTCCTTAGACTTCCAGATAATACACAATGGCTTTTGATAAACAGCACTGGTGTTGGTTGAACCCCAGGAGCTGGTCTTTCTAAGATTGGAGGCAGTTGCTGTGCTTATACATTGTGTAGGATTAGATTATCAGCACCACATGTACACTCAGTGCTTAGTCATAACCTGCAGGGAGGGAATTAGGATCTGGGGTTTCCAGTCTAAGGGACTACAAGTGTCAAACCTCTTTGCAGGTGGAAACCCCAAGAACAAAAATTGGTATTGCAGGCACGATGCCATGTCACTGAATATCTCTGGAGGTCTCTGACCTCTGAGTCAGACCATGCATGAACTCCCAGGGCTTACAGAGTGGCTGGAACTAAACTCCCCCCAAGTTATTATTGAGACAGACAGAGTGGAAATTCTCTGTTCACAGCCAGAAGAGAGGGATGATACCAGCAAGACAGATGTAATACCTGGTGTGTGTGTCATGAGTTGTCTTCTGTGCACCACTCCTTGACATACTCAGTGCTGCTCTAAAGCATTTTCAGTCCTTCTCTCACCCCCCAGTTGAGAAGCAGTTGTGAAGTAACAAAGTTTGAGGCAGCCAGTCCCCTTTGTGGGAGCTCTGAAAGAAAGTTGGTTGTGATGCCTAAAGAGAAGCTTGAAGGTGAAGACCAGGGTGTCCTCACCCTTGTAGCCACATCAGTGTGCTGCCCACAGCTTACTCTTGGTTATGTGTTGTGGGTTTGTTCTCACCCACCCTGGTAGGGTGTGAGGGTTCCTGTTGGTGTGTGTGCAAAGCTGTGTGTGGGTAGTGGCTCAGGGTTTGTTTGGCTGCCCTGCAGGAACTCGCTGTGCCGCAACAGGCAGTACTGCAGGACGGTGCAGGCCCTGCAGGAGGACGTGCATGCCTTGGTGCAGAGGCTGGTGAAGAAAGCATGCAAGCACACAGACTCTGCAGTGGCTCTCTACTACTTCAGGTGAGTGTCCATGAGGAGCATCTCTGGGCTGGGCTGTGAGCAGGTGTGATGCTGCATGTTAAAAAAGGTCTGAGAAGCGAGAGAATCACTGAAGGCTTGGTGCCAGCATGTGTGTCTTACATGAGGGCTAGTCAGTCCTGGCAGGCTAAGACATTTTCAAACAGATGTCTGTTTTTTGGTGATCATCATCCATGAGCTCTGTGATACAGAAATGGTCTGGAACAGCTTTGCTGGTGGTGGTGGTAAGCACTTCCTCGAGGCTTCCTTGGGGAGTAATGCAGTGTGTGATTCAATGGGGCATGAGTGTCATTTCTAGTCAATCTGTGATGATCATTCTGTGAAGACTGTTTACTGTCTTCATGAAAGCACAGTGAGGACATTAATGATTATGAATTCTGACTCTGTATACCAGTGTTCTCTCCTTTGCTGCTGAAAGCAGGTGAATTAGGATAAGCCAGATGGGTATTTGTTAGGAAACATGAGCAGTCTTGCTGTTTGCTGATGTGAGTGGGAGTGCCATTTACCAGCAGGCCCTCTTGTGGCATGCAGGCATTTTCAGAAGGACTATCATACTTAGTGTGGGATGTCTCAAGTCAGTGGGTACCATGTTGCATGGTCAGCCCAGTGCCATGAGGCAGTGTTGGCTCTCAGCACACCTGCCTGGTACTTCTGGCAGCCCAGGGCTGGCTGTGTGTGCTGCGTGGCTCCCTGACAGCTTCCCAGCAGTGGCAGTCCTGAGTGGAGCTGTGCCCAATTCATAGTTTCTAAAAGCAGCAGAGTGTCTGCCTGCTCTCCCAGTTGATGTGTCCCAGTTCTCCAGCACACAGCTGCCTGGGCTGAGAGGCTGCACTGCAGCACTGGCTGAGACCTGCAGTCTCTAAAATCCTGGGTGAATGCAGAAGTCCTCAAGTGCCAGTCAAAAGCACAAGCTTGAGGAAACCAGGCTGATACTGAGGATGGTTAATTAAACATGCAGCCTCCTAAGATTCATTTGTCTGTAGGTCTGGCAACAGTGGGTTAGACTTGAGAGAGAGGGCCCTCTCAGACTCTGAAACCCTCTTTACTACAGAATAAGCTGCCTGCACCACTTGGCCTCTGCCCTCAGGTGGCTTTGCAGTGACACTGTGGTAACTGATATGGTCTCTCCTTTTCTTTTTAGTGCCTCGTTATATCTGCTCAAAGTGTTGAAAGGAAACACATCATCAGCTGTTCCTCCCCCTCAGCCAGAGAAACAGAATGACAGCAGAGCAAAGCAGGTGTGTCAGGTAGGATCACAAGCCTGCTCCTGAGGATGTGTTTTTTGCTAGTGAAGTTGCATTACCTGATTTTGCTGAGTGGGCCTTGTTTGTTCAGTGTCACTGGGCCTGCTCCCTGCAGATACCTGTCTACATGATTTCCATAAAGCTGACGAGTTCCCTGTCCCCTTCTGGCCCTCACCCTCCTGCCTTTCAGTGTCTGCTTGCCCATAGCCACAGGGCTGCTGTTGCACAGTGGATCCAGGTTAATGGCTGAGGAAGCCTCATTTGTGCTGCTCTCCTCCCTGATTTGCTGTTGCTTCCATTAACCTCCTGGCACTCACTCTGAGTTCTTTTCTGGAGGGTGCTGAGGAACATGGAGATACAGGACAGTGGTGGGTGAGAGTGACCTC
Source organism: Anabacerthia variegaticeps (assembly GCA_035583185.1). NCBI lineage: Eukaryota > Metazoa > Chordata > Aves > Passeriformes > Furnariidae > Anabacerthia > Anabacerthia variegaticeps. The sequence goes on along the minus strand of JAWWEW010000048.1, from coordinate 8,135,369 downwards.
CTGACTCCCTGAGGACTGGGCTGAGTTATCTCAGGGTGAAGAGTGTGTGGAACAGCCCTGATTTCAGTGGTAGTTGTTTGCAAGGTGACTTCATCTGGTGCTAGGAGTGTCCATTACTCAGAGAGTCTCAGTGTTTGGTCTGCTTTTACCTACTGTCTCTGCTGCATTTTCATAGGTCTCAGAGCATGGTGACCCTTTTTATTGGGCATTCACCTCCACCAGAAACCCAGCAAGTAGTGTTTCACCAGCTGACCTGATACTTGCCTCTGAACCTCTCAAATTGAGTGCAGGAATGAATGCCTTAATCCTGTTGACATCATGTGGGGGAGAAAAATAAACAAGGCTACCTCATGCCAAGGAGGGGGCCTGGAAGTGACACACACTGAGGTATTATTGGAAGCTGAAAAGGCAGCCAGTGTTTCTAGGGCTTAGTGAGAGGCTGAGTGTTAATCCAAGCAGTTCTTGTGTTCTGCTGGGCCTTTCTGGAAACAAAGTGGGAGATCTGCAGGGAATGTAAACAATGGACTTGATGTTGAGGCTGGAGTGGGACATGCGTCAGAGCATTCTTGTGCAGCTTCCCAGGGAAGGCTCTTATTCCTGTGGGAACAGAGCTGTGGCCCTGCCCAGACAGGGACAGAGCCAGCTGACCTGAGCTGCTGGTTTGAGGGAGGTGACAGTTCAGTTACCTGATGCTGCTGGTGCTGACACTGTGTCGAGGCCAGGAAGGTTATGCAATGAGGAACCAGAGACAAAGGTGTGGTGTGTTTCCAGTGAGTTCTGCTTTGTGAGTGTCATCTGAAGCTTTTCAATAATGAGGAAAGGCCCTATGGTGCACTGGCCAAATTCATGGAAAAACTGTAGAAGAAATTATTTTACTGTAAACATATGCATGGGAGGATAAATCAATTTTTCCCCCTGCAGATGTGTATGTCACACAAGTGATAAATAGAGACACTCGAGTAGGAAACTGAGGTCACATGTTTCAAGATCCATCTACCCTGTTCCACTTTAGCCTGTGTTCAGCTGCAGTAGCACTGGGAGTTTGACCTGAGAATGGGACACCACATTAACATGGCTTTATCTTGCCCTGAAGCCATGGACAAATTCCTTGGGAAGAGGTTCACGTAAGGCCCATCCACTATTGTGAGGGTCACAGGCTTAGGAAGATCTTCCTCCCCGAAGATCTGTACTTCCCTGGCAATATAAGAACAGTCAAGAGTGCTGGGATGTGATGCTCCACATTTGGCTCTTTATTCACCTCGTGTTTGTTTAGATCCATATGGCCTGTGCAAGTCTTGACTGTTTGCTGGGTCTGGGATCCCTGTTCTCCACCAGAGGGGGATATTGGAGCATGGACAGAGTTCTGGAGTTGCTGGATCCCTGATCACAGCTAGGGCTTCTCTGCTGAGCATCTAGAAGTCCTGGACATAGCTGCTGGCTGTATGTAGATCTAGATACCTACTCACATCTACAGATTCAAATAGCTCTACAGCTGAGAACACAACATGCCCAGCCCAGCTGCTGCAGGATGGTCTTGGAGTGCTCTCTGAGCCTCGTGTGTTAGACATACCCACCACAAACATAAAGCATGTTTGAGGCCCACTTGGTTCTTTTTTCATGGTTCTGTGTCATGTCTCATAGGCCTTTATCATGGAAACTACCCAAAAATATTTAGTTGTTGGAAAAAAATCTCTGTGCACTGATAAAAATGAATGTCTTCATTGCTAGTGCTTGATCCTTGTGTTTCACTGGCAGTGTTTTTGTTCTGGTTTCCCCCCCAGCTGTTGAACCCAGGCTGTTTGGATGTGAAGAGGGTGGCTGTTACCTACCGACAGGCACTGGCCCACTTCTTCAGCAAGCGCAACAGTCCCCTCACGTGCTCCATGTTCCATGACCTCTTCAGACGCTTCCCAGTAAGTCTGGCTGACTGTGTGCTCACTGTCTTCTGCTGCCTGTGACTGTAATTCTGGGGGAAGTAGGGAGAGGAGCTTCTCTGCTTTATTGTGGGCTTTTAAACTGCTGTGAGGCTTCCTCGGATCTTCACCCCCTCAGACTCTTAATACTGTGTGTTTTAACAGCAGCACTGCAGAAGGCCAGGATCTCATTTATGGTTTGGACTGGGATTCTGTGTGGAGAGTGCTGGTGAACACAAAGCTGCTCTTTAAAGCATAGCATTAGAAGCTCTAATTTTTCACCAGTATTCAAGCCAATGTGAGAGGTTTGCAGAAAGGCAAAACAGGCCAGCTTGTTCAAACAGCCTGTGTAGCTCCTGTCCAGCTCTGCTCTGACTGCATGCTCATTTTCTCAGTTTTCTTTCAAGAAGGCTGAGGAGTGTAGAGACTAATTGGAGTCTAATCTGCAAGCCTGATGTTCAGAACAGTGTCTGAAACGTTTGTGGTATTTCCTGCAAACTTGACCTGTGCCTGGGGCTGGTCTCCACTATAAGGACAGCCAGTTTTTAAGAAACAGGCTTTGGGCCCGAATGTCATACAGTTAGTTCTTCAGGGATTTTTAGGTCAGAGCGAGCTAGAGGCAGTTGCCAGAAGCCCTTTCTCAAAACCTTTTAGAATTGATGTCTGACATGAGGGTGGGAGGGAGACGTAGGCTTGGGTAACTGGGGGAAGAAGCTTTCAGACTCTGAGGGAATCCATCCAGGACAGAGTTCTTCTGCTTACCAGGTTTCTTAGGACACCAGCCCACAGTGCCACCCATGTGAGTTTGTGAAATTGTGGAAGAGCAGGGTTGGGTGCTGCCCACATGGACAGCAAGCCTAAGATCCCACAAGCAGGTCTAGAGCCCGTGGATTCCACGTGACTGTTCCTTGCAGAAATGTCTTCTAAAATCACATCCATGCATCTTTTAAATGCCTCCAGGGATGGTGACTCAACCACTTCCCTGGGGAGTGTGTTCCAATGCCTGACAACCCTTTCAATGAAGGAATTTTCCCTAATATCCAGCCTAAACCGCCCTGGCACAGCTGTTCCCTCTTGTCCTGTCCCTTGTTCCCTGGGAGCAAAGCTTGACCCCCACGTGGCTCCCCTCTCCTGTCAGGGTGTTGTAGAGTGAGAAGGTCTCCCATGAGCCTCCTTTTCTCCAGGCTGAGCCTCCCCAGCTCCCTCAGCTGCTCCTCATCAGATTTGTGCTCCAGCCCCTTCCCCAACTCTGTTGCCCTTCTCTGGACTCACTCCAGCACTTTCCTGTCATGAGAGGCTCAAAACTGATCTCAGGATTTGAGGTGTGGCCTCATCAGTGAGTACAGGAGGATGGTCACTGCCCTTGTCCTATCATAAAGGACCAATTTTAGGGATAGATAACCTATCTCCAGGATGGCTTTTCTCCTGCCACAGCTGTTTCTGGCCACTTTAGCAGGTGGTTTAGATCTTTCCTGGGTGCTGATGTTCTCCAGTCTAACTTGGCATGTTCTCCTTTGCCTGGGACTGTGTGCAAAGTGAACTGACACTGCATAAAGTGTCAGGCAGATGCAGACTTTAGTCATCACCAGGCAGAACACAGGAGGTGAAATACTCACCTGATTTTTCCAGATGAACAATTTTGCTGCTGATTTTTGATGTGATCAAGATTTCACTCAGGGCTCGTGTGAGAAAGCTGTTAATTTTCAAATAGGCTGTTGGTGGTTTTTGGGCATTTCTCTTTTTTGTGGCATTTTCTTCTTACTCAAGAAGCTGTGTAAAATATAGACTCTTTTGCTTGAACAACAAACCTGTCTGTCAGCAAACCATTAATTAGAGACTGTGTCTTTGTTACAGATCATGTGTAAGCCACTGGTGGATACTCTTGTCAAGTTTATCACAGCGGCACCTAGGCCAGCAAAGCAGGTAAGAATGAAACTAAACACACAGAGCTGTATTAAACAGTCAACTAGAGAAGTCACTTCATCATGGCAGCTCAGATGGTTCTTAATATGTTTATTATATGTCCCTAGGGCTGTCCAATTTTGGAAGTGGCTTCTGGGGGGGAGAATTTTTGCAAATACTGCCTTGCTGCTTCAGGTGTGTGACTGAAGTTGTGCAAGTGCCTTATATATTCCCAGTCACGGGGGTCCTTTGGTAGTATCTCCTGTAAAAACTGCCTGCAGCTTTCAGGGTTGAGGCCTGATTGTGGTAGGGTCGCTTCTTCCTTGATTACTTCCTTCTTGGGAAGATGTTCCTCTGTGTTAATGGAGCATGTTGTAATCCCTGCCTCCTCATGCTACCCCGAGGTCAGGTCCAGAAGCCTCTGCTGTGCCTTGCCAGCTGTCCTGCATTTTCTAGGCCATGTGCTGCTGTGTTTAGTTTAAAACCACCTGTACCACAGACCCGATTTTTGATGGTTGGTTGCATGTGCCTGACTAACACAAAATTAGTGGAGCCTTATCAATAAAACATTGCAGGGTGAGTGCACAGCTCAGTGTTGCCAGAGCAGGGAATGAGGCCTGTCTGGATTTTCACTGCACTGGGGGGGCCTTCCACACAGTTAATAACCAAAACCCCTTTAGGCCAGTAGCACTGTCTCAAACTTTCCCACCCCCCAGCTGTACCCTCTGTCTGTTGCCTGCAGAAGTGCATCCTGGATTGATCTTTTTGTTTCATAAATAGCTGTTTTATTGTTTCTCATCATTGGAGGGAGTGTGAAGGGGTAGGTATGTGTTTGCAGTAAGGCTGCTTTACATTGCCAGTGTAAATTGCATTTCAGGCTGTTTTACCCAACAGGAATAGCTTTGATATAAAGTAAAAAAAAAAAGGTAGATTAAGCTATTAATGATAAAAATAAGGATGTGTTATACAAATCACAAACAAATTAATTGTAAGGCACATACTTGATCCCATCCTCAAGAGACCAGGACAGCATCCCAAGCAGACAGCTTCATTATGTGGGTATCTTTGCTTCCCCCCAGGGAACAGCATTGTCCTACCAGGGCTTCCACAGTTATCTCTCCAAGCTTTGTTTGCAGACCTGTTTATCTGTGGGTGGGAGGAGCAGGGGAGGACGTGTGGTGTGTGTGGGAGCTGGGTACAGAACATGGATATACTGCTGTTTAAACAAAGGCAGTGTGGAGGGTGAGCTCTGCACAGCCTGTGGAGCCTGGAGTTGCAGCTTTACATTTTTCACACACTGCTTCCTTTTTGGGAATTCTGGCTTCCCATCATCAAATGTCCAGTTTGACAGGTCTTCAGTTAAATGATTGTCAGTGCAAATGTGCTTTGGTGGTATCCCAAGGGTAGGGTAGGAGTCAAGCTATAGGTGGTTGTGTGTGGCAGAGTGATGTGGGTAAAGCAGGGGAATAACTTCTCCTTGGCAGCCTCTGAGGGAATGAGGTGGAGAGACTCACCTACTAAAAAGGCTGTCCTAACTCGGAGTCCTGAAGGTCTCCTGACACCCTGAATTTAGCCAGCACTGATGATTGAGGGGCAAGTAGGGCAGTCTCCCATTTCCAGCCCTGAATATTGGCTTCTGGTCATTAAACTAGCCTACTCCCAGTGACAGGAGGTTTAATTTCCCTTCTAACAGTCCTGTTGTTAGTGCTGGTCGTTCTGGCTATGCCTGCTGCATCTGTATGGACAGCTAATCCCACTGTGACTCTGACTTGGCTCTGCAGATCTCCTTGGCAGGTCCCTCAGGGCCGTGCCGGGTGGGGAGAGCCGTGCTCTGCACGGGGACGTGCAGGCTCAGCTCTGGGCAGGTGTCTCCTCCTGTTGGCCTGGCTATGAACCCTGGGGCTCTGGCCCAGCCAGCCTGGGGGAGAAGGAGATGCACCTTGTTTTCCCCCCCCTTTTGCTGTGTTCAAGTTAACTTTAATCAATTCATTGATTGTGTTCAGGGGACAGGGATGGTCAGTTCAGGGCAGGAGTGGCTGGGTAAAAGCTGTGATTTATTTCATCGGAGGCAGTGCTCATTGACATGAAATTATGGCTTCTGTGAAGTCAGTACAAGAATATTGGAAAGCAGAGACAGTCTGTGGACTCTTGGCTGTAGCTGTTGACTTTGGCAACTGGGTCTTGCACCACTGTATCCTTTCTGTGCATCCTGTCTCTCTCAGTTGCTCACCTCTAAAACCTGGAGAACATCAAACCCTCAGCAGCAGTGTTGTGTCTGTAAAGACAGAAGTGTTTATAGCTGTTGGGTGGGTGGTACATGTTTTTCTGGGAGGTGCATTTCTTTGGCCTTGGGTGATTGCTGTAGAGAAGGTAATTCTGGAGATATCCAAAGTGTGCATCTTGAGGCAGAACTTAGCAGAAGAAAGGAAGCTTTGGCACAAAAACTTTGGATAGTGTGACTGAAATTGTTAGCCCTTTTCCTCTGACACTGTTCCTGTGTGCCTGAAGCAGCAGGGAGGTTGTTCAGCTCCACACTGAAGTAATTTGTGAGGTAAAACAAATAGCACTTTGGGGGGTGAGAGCTCTTAAGGCAGTTTTAAGCGTGGCTCACAGTGGTTGGGTTGGTAGGTTTCCTTAGCACTAAGCTCAACCTGTATAACAAGTTTTAAACTGGAAAGGTGAATTTGCAATGGTCTTACTGAGACTGAAGCTTGTACATGAGGCCACGTTCTGCTCCTCTAATGTTACTCCTGGAGCTCAGATGCCTGCAGGAGACAGTAATACAGCAGTTTCCCTGGAAAAGGAAAGAGATGGAGACATTGGTGTCATTTGTGAGTGGGAGAGCAAAGGCAAGGAATTCTTTACCAGGAAAGGGGGATTGCCCCCCACCCTGAATTCATTTAGTACCTGTTTAAACCTATGCACCAAAATGAGGATCTGTGTGACAGCAGACCTGCAAAACCACCTTGTTTCAGACAATTCATGCATCTGATCTGGACTTCTCACGTCTTGTGAGACCACACTGACTTCAGGACTCTGTGAATCATTCTGCACTGTGACTGTGGCAGCTCTGAATGCTCAGTGTTAACCTGTTGGCTGGCCTGGTTTCAAACTCTGCCTTTCTTGGTGTGGAGCTCAAGTCCCAAATATGCTTGTGTGCAAGCTAAAGTGCTTCAGGGTTTGAAAAAAACGAACATACTAATGTTTGGATGTCATTCATTTATTGAACTGAGAAACCTGGTGGGGTTTGTGGTGGTTGGGGTTTTTTCTTTTGTTTGTTTGGTTTTTTACAGTAGTAGTGGGGATCTCTTTCCCAAACTCTTTTTGATCATTGTCTTCCCATATATATAAGTCAAACCACACTTAAACTTACACAAACTCAGACTTATAACTTATGCTGTCTTCTCAGTCTGGCCTGCCCCATGCCTGCCTCATACCTACCTCTACAGTTGTCTGCTGTAGAAAGAAATGACTAGAAACTATTTGAAATCACTTGATTGTAAGCAGCTGCTGTGAAGATTTTCAAGAGGACCTTTAGTGTAGGAGAGGTGCTACAAGTTAAAAATAAGAAAGAAGGTGGTAAAGAGTGACATTTTTTGTGCAATCTAATCCTGCTTGTTGAATGCAGTTCTGTGGATTGAGGTCCTGAAAATCTGACCTTGTTCTTGCTGTAATGGCCAGCAGGAATGTCTGAAGTGGAAGGAGAGTGGGGCCAGTGCACACACCTCAGACCTGAGAGCTTCTCTTGCCCCCAAGGTGCTCACACCTGAGTGTAGCTGGCATTTCTAGGGTGCAGTACCCACACACATTCCTGCACACACAGAGGTGCCCGGAGTGGCTCAGGTACAAATGACAACTGGGGATAAGAGCCCTCAGAGATAAGACCGGTGTACAAGTCATCACAAATGGTTGTGTTATCCCTTTGAGTTGTCCTGGTGCTAATGAGTTGTGGTAAGTGTCTGGCACAGATGATCTCACTGGCAGTGCAAGGCCTTGCAATCAGCCAGCAGAACGTGGTGCTAGTAGGTGGGGGAGGCTTGTGCTCTTTGGTTGACAAAGGGTGTTGCTGTCAGCCTCAAGCCTTCCACAAGCACTTAAACACATTCTCTCAAATTCTGTTTGGGAAAAAACCGTGTGTGAGCTTGTCCTCACTTCCTCCTTTCTTAATTTAATTCATTCTTACTACTACGATTGTTTTCCAGGAGTCCTTGACCTTCAAATTGCTTCCTTGTGCCTTGTTTCAGTGAGTGCAGTGTTGCTTTTTCAATATGCACAAAAGCCTGGTTTTTTGGTTTGTGCTGATGGAGCATAAACCAGGGATCAAGATGTGTTTCATTTAATGATTATTGTGTGACTCAGCTACATACCAGAACCCTCCTGAGCCTTAGGTGAGGAATGTCTTCCTGGTTTATTTTTAGCTGTATCGGTCTGATGAGCAGAGCTACAGTAACATCTAATTCTCTAATTGTGCGGTCCTGGGCTGTCCCTCTGGTGCTGTTGCAGCACAAATCCCTGCACTGGTAATTGTGGTGAGGTTCTCCCTGCAGTGCCCCCCATTCTCATACATGAGGACTGGATGAGTCCATGAACTAATGCTCCTACCCTAAAAACTCCCACTGTGAGCCTGTTGATCAGGTGAGGAGGGAAAACGTGGCTGGTTGCATTGCAGTACCCAGCTTACTGCTGATGCAGCTCCTTCAGGCAAGGGCATATTCCACCTGCCAGCTCCAAACTGGGAACAGGAGGCTGAAGCACAGCCCCTCTGGAAGCCTGGCCTGGAACAACCATGCTTTTCCCTGAGATGTCCAGCTTTTGTTAGTCAGTGGTATTGGAACCAGTTAGGAAAGGAGGACTAGTAAATGAAACAGCACTGCTACCAGGAGTAAGGTGGTGTCCCCATCTCGCTTGTGGCAGACACTTAAAACCTCTTCTAGTCTGTAACTTTTTCCTAGGATTTACCAAATGTTTTGATTTCTTCCCCTTGTTCTTTTCCTTTGGGAAAGGCACTGGCAATGTACACATCAACACAATTGCTAAGAGCCTCTGCAATTACTTTTGCACTGTGGTCACACATCAATTTGAATACATTCCTGTCTTCTTATTTACATTCAAAGCTATATTGATTGAGGATGTTGCAGTAGCTGGGAGCATAATGAGGCTGTATTTGTCCATCAAGTGGGTTTATTTTCTGTGATTTGGCTGGAACTCTGCAGAGCTGATGTAAGTGCAGAGCTGTCATGAAACTAATAAAAGTAATTTTACTTAGTGTGGAGATGAGAATGGGCACTGAGACAGAGTTCAAAATGTCATCTTATGTCATTAGTATTTCAGAATGTGTTTTTATAAAGCTGTCTATGACAAGGAACCCTTTAAGATCTATCTAATACAGAGTGTATTTTAGGTAAGTTGCTAATTAATCTTGGTGCTTTGGCAGTCTCCCCAAAGGGATCAAACATCTATAGACGTAATTTTAAAGAACTGAAGCAAGCCTGTGCCAGAGCTGCCATGACCAGAAGTGTAAAATATGATCCCAAAGTCCTGCCAGAGAGGTCTTGGCTGGTTGACAGTTATCCTTCTGAACAGTTTATGTTCTGTGTAAATATCTAAGTTAAAAAGTAATTAAACTTTAATACAGCAAGAGCAGTAAAAGCACTGCAAAGCCTCAGAAGCCAGCACCCCTGTGTGTGTGTGTTTGGGAGTATTTCACCTCATGCTGGGATAGATGAATGGATCCCTACATCAACACTCGGTGCCCTGCCTGTGTGCTCAGGATAGCTCCCAGCAGGTGGTAGAGGAAGAACTTGTTTTAGAACATTTTGCCTAAGCTGTTACTAATAATGAAGCAAAATAAACCTCCCCAGATAAGAACCAGCACCCATTCAGCGCTGCCTCCTTTGCATAGGAGTGAGCACCAGCCTGCTGGTTGTAGTGGAACAGCAGGCTGTGAGTGAAAGGCACCATTTGGAGCATCCTCTGTCCCTCGGCACAGGTGGGACACCCTGTGCCTGTGTCCTGTGTAAAGTGTCACTGAGGAAGGGCTCGTGGGGAACAGACCTTCAGAGGGTGAGCTGTCCACAGGCAGTGAGAGCTTCTCACACAATACAGGGCTGGAGTGACTTCGTGCTTTCTGTCTTCCTCCGTTCAGAATGTGCCCTCTCCTCAGTGAAATCATTTGCAGCTGGAAGATCTGTGTCAAACTGACCTGCTTTGGCTCCAGTCAGTGTCCTGTTCCTGTTTTTGTTTTGTGTAAGGTGATGGTCAAGGATAGCCTGTGCTTTGCAAGGTGAAGCTGAGCTATGGGTGGGCTCTTGAGCATTTTTGAGCTATTTCATCCTAAGCCAGCAAAGCCCTGTGGCATGAACTAGCTCTAAGTATGTAAACTGTCCCTCTGAAGTCCAAGGGGAAGCAGCTGAATGCTTAAGTGCTTTGCTGGGTCAGGGCCAGGGTGCTCTACATTTTGGGTAGAGATTTTTAATTCCCAGACATTTAGGATGATTGTGGATGTGAATTATTGCATCCTAACCTGTCATTTTTGAGAATGTCTCTTGTATGAGGATTGCTCAAAGAAACCATTTTGCTTTGGTGAGCTGGAGGGCATTGACAGCATCTATAAATAGTCTCTGATGTTCTTTGGAAAGGTGTCTGATGCCACAGTAAAACATGTCTCACTGATGAACTGCTTTCTAACCTGTATTTCTCTCACTTGTGTGAGACTGTTGAAAATTTAAAAAGGTCTGTTTAAATTTTTCAGGTCCTCCTGACTGCATTTAATCGCAAATCCCATGGCACAGGTTTTCGCTTGTATTTGCATTGAGAGCTTTGTGTGCTCGTGGTGTATTTCAGTTGAACGTGGGACCCCATCACTGAGCCTGCAGGGTCTCTTGGGAGCATTGTGTGTGTTGTGAGGTGTTTGTTTGTTTGTTTTTCCCTTATATAGCTTTTCTGTTGTATTTCTTGGTGTCTTTTAATGCCCCATGTCTTTTGCCAGAAGTGTCTAGACAAATGTCTGCATTGCCCACAAACAAATCCATAGTGATACCAGGCATTAATTGACTGGCACAGAGACACTGCCCTGTTATTAGTCTCAGTCTTTGTATTCCACCATACTCACTGCAGCACAAACAGAACTGATTCTGGAGATACAGGCTGTGTTTATTCTGCTCATTCCTGATTGTGTTGATGATCATGTAGTAAATCCTCAGTAGTGGAGGAAATATTCTAGTCTGTTGCTGGGAAGAAATAAGAAAATTAAAAGGTCACATACACTGTAGTTCTTACTGTAGACACAGCTGCTGGCAAGAGCTGTCCAAGGAGGGAACTGCTCAGGAGCATTAACAGCCCTGCGTGTCAGGTGGGCTTGCTGAGTTAGATCTACACCAGACTGCAGTGATTTTCCAAGGCTGAGTAATTTCCCAGCCTACTAAATTAAACTTGCCATCTGACACATGGGGAGTTGATAGCTTTCAAGAAGAGAGTTGATAGTTTTGAAAGGGAGAGTGAACCACTCAAGTGTGTTTTGCTCAGCCTGCCAAACACAGCCCCTTCCACAGTCTGAGGAGTAGATGTTTGTGTAGAGCAAATGGGACAAGTTTGCTGGGAGACAAGGTCATTGCCATGTATTTAATAACAGCATAACCGAAACGGGAGGGGAAGAAGTGGCTGTGATGTGATAACATTGGTGACTGTCTCAGTCATATGGACTTGAGTTACAAAATATGCTAAAAACATCAGGATAGAATCCTGTTGAAGTTCTGGGGAGTGATTTCTGCTGTGCTTACGGGGGGCTGTTGGCTCTTGGTGTGGGAATGCAAGCAGGTGTGTTGGCAGGGTGTTTTGTTGGCAAGTGAAGAAGGGTTGGGGCTTCTGCAGTGTCAAATGAAGTGCCACCCTGGGCTCTGCTCACTGACAGGGATGTTCTCAGGGGTTCATGTAGAAAGTCCATTTTTGTTGTAGTTTGGGGGTGTGGGAGGAGTGGGCTTGGGCTGTTTCTCTTCCTGTTTTCCCTTCGCATGTATTAAAATGTCACTTTGCAAGAGTTAAAGGACAAAAAAGGAGTTTGGGTTCCTCTTCAGGGTTTCTCAGTGACCTCCAAGCACAGCGGGGTCTACAGCCCCATCGCTCTCCCCAAGGGCACTGTGCACTCTCTTGTCATGGTGCTTCTCTCAGTGGATTCAGCAAAATGAAAAGAGGTCTGCTGGTGAGCATCCAAAAAATGAATCTTCAAAGTCCAACCCAATATAATTTCCCACTCTTTTTTTTTTTGCTTAGCAATGATTTTTATTTCAATATTCCAAGCTAACAAAATTACTGACGTGTGAGTCCTTTTTTTTTTAATGCTGCTTGAAAGCTAAACTTCAATGGTTGGCATTTGACTGAATTGGAATTCTAATTTCTCATTATCTGCTGATAAATGTTCTCAAAAGATGAAAACTTTTGTCCTTGCAACATCAAGCCTGGTCTGGTGAATCGGGGGCAGCAGCTAAAAGCACACAGTGTGTAGGCAACATGGGCTTTTTTGGAACGTGTACTGCTCTTAAATCTCCTAAATTATTAAATTTGACTTCAGCAAAACCTCCTTAAATAGGCTGCATTATGCTGTAGCTGCCTTCTGAATTGCCTCAAGAAAATCCTATTGCAAGTCTCTCCTGAATTGAGGAAAATGGGCTTTGTTGTGCAGAGGAGACATCTGGCTTGGAAAGTGTTGGGAGGAGCAGTTGGGTGAGGCAGCTGGAGGGGACAGTGTTGGTTTTGGTCTTAACTTGAGGTGTCAGTGGAGCCTCTTGGTGTTTGATAATATAAGTGTGTTAAATAAAAACTGGCAAAGTGAAAGCTTTGGGGATAGGTTGGTTTGGGTTTTTTTCGAAGGGGAAAGCCAGGGTTGAGAGACAGGAGAGTGTCCTGGGTGATTTCCCCAGAGGTTTCTTGGTACTTGGTCATGATTCCTTGAGCCTCAGCTGCTGTGGTATTCTGTAAGAGACTTTGCTTTGATTTCTTAACAAATGAACATTTTTTGCTCTGATGTTGAGGGTGAGTAGCTTGGGAAAAGCAGAGAAGAAATGCTCCAAAATAAACAAGGTCATATTAAGAAACCAAATTTTTTTTAAATTGTGACTGTGTTCTTAACTAGAGAGAAAAGTGTATTTGGGAGAGAAGAGGGAAAGGGGATATTTCTGATTATTACTTTTTAATGTAGGAAGGGAGAGGGTTGGTTATACAGCACAGAATCCACTGCTGTTCTTTGCTCTCTATACCCTATGGTACCAGGATTTCCCAGCAGTGTTTCAGTCCTGTAATTGAGCATTACAGAAAGAGCAAGAAAACATCAGAGCTCATGGTTGCTCATCTGTGTTCTGCTGCTGATTTATCTCGTGTGCTCATTCCTCACTTAATTATGGCATCTTTTAATTTTTCAAGAATTTAGGATAATAAGATATTGACTTTTTTTTTTTGGATCAAAACATTAAGACTGATTGGCCCTTCTGATATGGTAAGTGGTTACCCCGGGGAGAAATGAACCTCTGTGTTGACCAAAGCAGCAGACCAATATATGGATTGTTGTATGGATTGCTGTGTCCCGAGGGTCTGCCTGTTGGCCTCTGCTGGAAGGAGAGCACAAGGTTTTCCCCAGCCCTGAATGCTCACCAGCTGTATCTTTGTGTCATGCAAATACAATACTCAGAGCTGGTGTCTAATACCATCAGCCAGGCCTGGCCCAGGGGTCCAGTGTGATGTTTTATAGGTTCATTGTTTTGACTGCCCAAGTGTCCTGCAGACCCTTCATCTGAGGCAGAAATCCTGCCAGTGAAGCCCAGTTTAACATGCAGGTATTCTCTGAAAAACTACATGTCAAATCTTCTCCTCATGTGCACTGACTCATCTCTACTGCCTTTAAAATCCAGCAACATCTTATTTCTGTCACTACTACTTGTTCAGTTGTGGTGACTGTAGGAGGGAGCTTTGATTATTATTTTTTAAATTATTATTTAATAATTTGTCCCCCTCCTTTCCCAGCTGAGGGCAGCAGCTGTATGTGTGCATCCTTGTATGGGGCCCAAATGTCCTGTTGCAGTGAGCAGATTCTCCCAAATGGGCTCCTCTGGTTAGGCAGGTACAAGATGAGGCTTTGCTCTGACAAGAACATCCTCCAGAGCACTGTTTGCAGTGAGACCAAGCATGGAAAAAATCCACTTCTCCACAGCAGAGGAGAGAATGTGATCTGCTGAGTCCCTGCTTGAACAAAGCACTGATGGCTCAGGGCATGAAGGAACCTGTGTGACAGTGAATGCCATGTATGTGGTCTGCAGACAGGCTGAGTGCTGTCCTGGGATTTCTGCTGCCTCAAATACATTTCAAACCCATCCTGGTGTGGCTCTGTCAATAAAATCTGTGAGTATTTTTACCTGTAGGGTCAGGACTGACAAAACTCATGGAGGTGCATCTGCATTATATAAGGTGGTTTCTGTCAGGTATAGCTTGTTCCACATTTTCAGCCAGGTTGAGCAGTGCTGGACTAAGTGTTTGTGTCTTGAAATAGCTGTTTTCAGGTTGTGGAGGAGGATGTGCCAGTGTAGCTGATGAGATAAACATCCTGTGGTATAGACAAGGCCTTAGCTGCTGCAGAGTGAACTGAACAGCCCATGTGATCAATTGACAGCTGCTCCCCAGAGCCTTGGGAATAGTGGGGAGAATTGTACAGATTGCTTAACTTCTCCTTGCTGCTGCTGCAGGACATCTGAGCCATGGGTGAAGAGGTTTATGAAGGATAATAAAAATTAAGAGGAGAGGGGAGTCAGCAGGAGGGGTAGGAAGATGGAGATTTCTTCACAGATTTGTTTCAAGTGCTGTCTTCCAAGAGCTTTGTTCCTTTTCAGAAGCAAGGTAGCAAAATCTGGAATCCAAAAGTAGAGTATGCGAAGTGGAGACTGAGATCTGTGTGTTTGGTTTTCCTCAACTTAGAGGCATTTTAGCAAGAGATTTCTACCAACCCCAAGCCTTGAGCCTCTCTCATGGAGGTGAGATCCAGTTCACCTGCTACAAGTCAGGTGGACAGGTGATTACTTTTCCATTTTTTCCACTGCTGATGTAGTGACTGGGGGGTTGGCATGCATTGGGAATTACTGGGGGGTGTGTGTTCCAGCAGCTTAAGAGGACACAGAAACCCTTGTGTTTGCAAACTACTGTTCAGCTTGTCTAGAAACCAGCCAGAGAGAGATGGTGGCTGTTTCAGAGGACTAGAAATAAAAGTTAACATAAAAACCCCACAAACCCAACAGAGTTCATTGACAGTTTTTGCACTCGAGGAGACCTAAACAGATCATCTACATGATGATGGAGTGAGCAGAATGTGTCTCATGTGACAGCTATTTTCAATGTGCTAATATACAAGCTGTTGTGGAGGGGTTTAAAGGTTCCTGGATGGAAAGTCTCCTGCCAGGACTGTGGAAATGTGCTTTTTTATTGGGAGGGAAGAACAGGAACAGGCAGCTTTGCCCGAGGCTGGGGAGCAGTGCAGGTTGGCTTGGTCTAAACCACATTGCAGGAGCTTGATGACGTGGAGGGTGTTTGGTGGGAGTGCACTGAGGGAGATTGCCTTTCTCCTCCAAGGTTGTAAGATGTGATTTAGGTGTCACTTAAATGCTTTACATGTTGTAATTAACCAGCCTTGCAAAATTTTTCTCATCCATTTGTCGCAGGAACTTAATTTAAGCTGTAAAACATCATTTGTTTTCATCACTTTTTGGCAAGGAGAATTTTATTTCTCGGTTCATAAATCTCCTTTTTGGGTGTTTTTTTGGCAAGGCCAGACCGAGGGAGGGTGAGGAGGAACCTGCTCTCTGGCCCAGAACGTGATGTTTGGGGCATGGGGAAGGTGTGGGAGCAGGGGGTGGTGGGTGATGGGTGGGGATTCTGTTCAGTGTTTACTTCACTGCATTGTTGTGCCTTCTCTGTTTCTGGGGGCGGGAGGCAGACCTGCAAACTGGCACCTGACAGTGTGCCAGCTTCTGTACTGCCCAAACCATATCCTACTCGTGTTCTGTCAGCCTCAGACAGCAATAGCAACCTTGTCAGGGCTGGCTGAGAGGCCTCCTGAAAAAGCCCTTTGATTAGTCTGAGGACACTGGGTTGTAGCAGGAGTTACTGGATTCAGCTGCCAAGCCAGGTGATCACACAGGAGACATTTCCTGGGCAGTGTGGGCTCTCTCTGTCTGGTGACTGGCAACGTCCTTGTGCCAGGCAGGGCAGAGGAGGCAGCCAGGAACAGGGTGCAGGAAAGGCACTCCCTGGGTCCCTTAATCAGGGGGATGACAGTGTAAATTTGGGGTAAAGGTACATGTCTAATTTATGATGCTGCTTTGGAGCACTGGCAGCACATTTTTCAACCAAGAAATAGTTATGGAGGTGCTCAGGTTTCCTGACATGGGCATGCCAGCCATGTTCTCCCAGCAGTTCTCCTTATCCCAGAAGGCACAAGCACTTCCCACCCTGAAACCTTTCAGACAGCTGCTAAATGACAATCTTGGCTGCACTGCTTGTGTGCACCTTGTTTCAGTGGTGGTGAGGAAGTTAAAAATTAATTTTTGTTCTCAAAAATAGCTTTCTTAAGCCACAGCCAGGGCTTTGCTTTATCCTCCCTCCCCCTTCAGTTTGAAATATGTATATGGAACATGCGTGTGTGCACGTGCCATGTGTGGAATACTGCAGTTACAGCTTGGGGATTGAGGAAAAGTGATTTGCCAAATGGTTCTTAATCACCTCAGGTTTTCACTTATTATATCTAAAGCCTTCAAATAAGGTTTGTATGTTTTAAGTAGATAGTTGGTGTTTGATCCTTGTTCAGTGAGCATACTTGTTAAGGATATTGAAGGATAATTTTTTCTTTGTCCTTAAATTTGGAAAGAAGCCTGTTTTGTGTCTTTTGGCCTCCCTCTGAGGAGGAGGCTGTGGAGCCCCAAGGGCTGGAGCCCCTCTGTTCTGGAGCCAGGCTGGGAGAACTGGGAGTGTTGAGCCTAGAGAAGAGAAAGCTCTGGGGAAACCTCAGAGCCCCTTCCAGCAACCAAAGGAGCTCCAGGAGAGCTGGAGAGGGACTTTGGACAAGGGCCTGGAGGGGAGAGGACAAGGGGGAATGGCTTCCCACTGACAAAGGGCAGGGTTAGGTGGGATATTGGGAAGAAATTCTTCCCTGTGAGGGTGGGCAGGCCCTGGCACAGGCTGGGCAGAGAAGCTGTGGCTGCCCCATCTCTAGAAGTGTTCAAGGCTGAGTTGGATGGGGCTTGGAGCCACCTGGGCTAGTGGAAGGTGTCCCTGCCCATGGCAGGGGTTGGAATGAGATGGTCTGTAAGCCCTTCCAGCCCAAACCATTCCATGAATATGGCATATATGGCATACATTGAAATGCCACTGCCTCTGAACAGCCTGCTGGGTATTTGCTGTGTGGAACAGGTCCATTGTAATGGGCATTATTCTCCCATCCCTCTCATAATTTGTCCCTTTGAATAAGCTTCAAGGCTGTTCCTAACTTGAATTCTGACTGCCAAACTGTTATCAAACAGGCTTATAGCAGAAATGCTCAAATGCATGAAACAAATGTGGTTGAGAAATAAAAAGCCCTGAAACTCAGGAGTGCTCTGTTGGAGCCTTTGTCTCCATCCTACATCTAAAGTAAATGCAAAAATAGTTTGGCTGTAAGTGCAGAAATGGGGGCAGATTGGCACTTGCTTCGTGGCTCTGCGTGCTCTTTGTTTTCTTTTTACAAAAGCTTTGACAGTAATTGGAAGAATTTGCTGTGGTGCTCTGGATCTCCTGCCCTGCAGGACTAAATGCTGGGTTGTTCTCCTGTAAGCTGGAGCTTGTGGTGGGTGTGGGTTTTGGAGGGGCTTCGTTGGTCTTTTAAACATAAAACAAGTTGCAGGTAGCTGAGGAATTTATTTTGGTGTGATTATTTGTTAAAATTCAAAGAAAGCTTATTTAGAATTTCCCATATTCTTGGCCTCTGTTCTTTTGCCCAGCTTTCCTGGTGATGTTTGTCACAAATGCAGCATGTGACTCATGTCTCAGAGGGCTTGGGAGGAGAGAATTTCTACAAGTGCAATTATTTTATGCCATATCCCTGTGGCTGTAGAACAGTCTTAATGCTGAGGATTACACACTGAGAGCTGCTGTTTCATACCAGGTGCTGGCTCTGAGTCAGAGGTGCTGGAGCTCTGGGAGCCAGGAGGGAAACATCAGTGCTCTGAAACTCCAGGAGCCTCTGTGGTGTGATACCACCTGTGTATTTTTGTCTCCTGGACTTCCAGGAGCACCAAACTGCTGATAGCACTAAAACTCCTGATGCTTCTTCACTTCTAAAAATGTGGCTGAGTTGCACAAAGCTGTAATTTTCTAGGTAAGGTTTTCTTTATGTATATATATTATATATATATAGAGGCAGAAAGAGGCTCTTGCCACACTGATGACATGTTTCACGTTGACAAACCTTGTTCATGCTGCAAAAAAAAGTAGGCAAAAGATGGGAAAAATCCATCGTGATGTCTTTGGTAAGCATTTAAATTCCCCACTGCTTGTGTTACAATGTGCAAGGAGGTCTCATGGAGTTCAAACACTGCCCTGGGGTTACATCTGCTGAGAGTTTCTGTCCTGCCATGTGCTTCAGACAGGCCAGGTAGACTTGCCCCCTCTCTCCTGAAAGCTGGAAATGCCACCAGGGAGTTTGGAAGCTGTAGCCTGTAAGCTGTGTTGAGATCACCCAGCAGAAGAGCTCTGTGAAAACTCAGAGCTGGTGTTTGGTATGTTGCAGTGCAGGCACATCTTCAGGTTCTTGCTCCTCTGATGGTGGCAATGGTTACTGCTGATTTCAGTGTCTTTTCTCATGGCAGTGTGCCAGTGTGATATCTTTTTTTCACTTGCTTGCAAAGCCACCTCCAGCCAGCCTCCTAAAGCACTTAGGGCTCAAAAGCATTTCTTTTTGCACGAGAAACAAGTGTCCTCCTATTAACAGTGTGCTTTTCTTTGAAAAAACAGCCCTGAATTTAGGTCATACCTTCATCTCTTCAGGACTGCAAACAGAATCTCTGCACCCTTGCAAAGGCTTGTTTGGTTCTGTTCTTTTCCCCAGCTGCAGTAGTTGAAAGACATCTTGATCTGTTCCCCTCCATCCTGTTCACCTGGGTGGTGACTGGGGAGAGCCCCTTCTGACCTTCCTGTGCTGGATACCTGCCTTATGTAAGAAAACAGTGGCTGGGTTGGCAGGGGTTTAGTCCAGTGCCATATTTCATAGTCAAGCCACGTGTCCTGTCCTTTCCTGAGCAGGGTAAAGGTGGGTTGTGCAACCCAGCAACCCCCATCACACTCCTTTTTAGCATCCAGCTGAGGTGTGTGGGCACACCTGGGAATGACCAGCACCCCTTGGTTACTGCAGGGAGCACGTTGCCTATTCCAGAAACAAATCTGCACCATCTACACTGACTAACATTTTGTGTAATCATTGTAGATAAGAAAGAAATTACCAAAGCCACAGAAAATCCCAGGGTCAGCACTGCCTTTAGTTATTGTTTGTTCTCTGCTCCCACGTGGGCTGATAATGAGCCTTTCTGCCTCATTTAGTCATAGGCTTGATAGATATATGTGGGAGTGTATATGTGTATCTACTACCTCTGCATGAATAGACTTCCCTTGTATTTTTTTACTATTTTATGACTTTTCTTTTTTTGAAAACTGACTTTAAGGAGAAAATGTTTTGATTAAGAAACTGGGTGGCTTGTAGTGCACTGCAGCATTCTCCTCTCATAAAAAGCTCTAATGTCAACTGCTTGTAACTATTCTCACACGTTCCCATTTCAGAGACTCTGCATATGGGGGGATGACAGCCTTCCCTTCTGAACTGGACTGGAGTTTGGTAACTGGGACTCTTGAATTTTCTGCTATTTTTGCCCATTTGTGAAGTGTTGATAATACTTGGCTCCCTTGTAGGGCTGTCAGGAACACAGCAGGCTTGATTTGGCACTGAGAAAATGCAGAGAATACTCTGATATTTTCTGGAGCAGCCTCCAAAATTGCCAAATGCTTGTTAGACAATCCAAAATACCTGTGTTGTTGGGGGGGGCAGGAAGGGAAAGGGACAACTGGGTAGTTGTTGAGCTCCAGGTCTGTGCTGGCTTTTGTGGGAGTACTTTTCAGATTTCAGATTGCTGCTGGTTAACCAACAAGTAATATTTTACTTTTGTTGTTTCGAATGAACAAAGTTGTTCATGCTTAGTACTAAATTATCATTGGGTTAAAAAACAATCAGGAAACAAGATAATGTTGAGTAGAGCAATAGCAATGTTTTAATTACGTGAAGCTCAAAACCTATTTTCACTTTGCTGGAATCTAATACACAGGTTGGAGGCGTGAAAGCTCCGAGAGTGACAAAATTACTAAAGAGGGATAGCACCAGCCAGGATCCTCAGATGGCTGGATGTTCTGACTTCCTCACTGATGACACACAGAAGGGAATGTTTGTTCAGTGGTGGGGGGTTTTTTCCCTTCTTTCAAAATTGTTTTCAAGCTCAGTGCTGAGTGAGGACTATGTCCCATTCAGGGACTGTTCTGTTCTCAGGGAACCATTTGAGTCTCAGGTCTGCAGGGCTCCAGTTCCTTTGGATGGCTTTGGTTCCCTCACAACTCTTTTCCTCCTTGACTTGCAGTGCTCCCACCCACTGCTGCCTGGAGCAGTTCCTGAGTCACCCTTGTCACTGGTCCCTCTGGAGTAAATCTGTAGTCCTGAGGTGTCTCAGGATACCCTCCCAGGACCCTTCTCCCTGCCTTGCACCCACTTGCAGCATGAGTGTGTTTGTGACTGTCAGAGAACAGCCGGTGCCTGGAGCTCTGTGACCCTGCCTGAGCCTTTCACAATGAATTATGGTCTTTCATCTACTCCGAGGGTCACGTTCTCTTTGTAATTGCACTGAAGTGACTTTCCACTACATTTGATACATGCATGCAGACATGCCATAATTTATTCTGTAAGACACAGTCTCCCCATAATTACAAGGAATATGTGAGCCTGCCTGCCTTGGAGATGGCATTAGGATGTTCTCTCTCTCATTAAATCAGCATAAATCCTTGACATGGTCTTGTTGGTTCCCTGTGCATTTTTGCCCTCCAGTAAAGAGCAGAATTTCTGTGTGTGAGTGAAAGCTCTGTTTGGGTAATTCTCTTCATTGGCCGTACTGGTGCAAATTGGAGGGAAGCTTACAAGGATGTGTGCCTTACACTGTGCTGGTGTTATGCAGTGAGGGATCTGTGTTCAGTGTCCTGTCCCTTCCAGGAGCCTGGAGTATATTGTATAGGAAGCACAGACCTCCTTGAGCTTGTGAGGTGTTCTGTTTGACTGCCTACAACACTGGATGGTCTTACTGCTCTCAGGAGATCAGGGATTTCTTCTCTTTGCTCACTTGGAATTGTTCAGTAAACAGTTCTCTAAAAACACTCCAGTAAAAGTGTTGCTGCTGTATAGCTGGTTGGAGCCTCCTGCTCCATGTTTTTAGGTTGTTTTGGACCCCAGGGGTACCTGGAGGCCAGGTTGGGTATCACCAGGCTGCTTTTATTCTTGACATCTCTTAGACTTTTGATCTCAGTGATGTCTTTGATAGGGAGCTTTACAAACTGCTGTATGTGGTTTAAGAACAGCAGCTCTTGCTTTCCTTGGATGAGATTAGCTCTTACTGTAATTCCCTGGGATTTTTGGTATTTGTACCTGCATTCAGTTTTGGCTGTGTGATGGCAGCTATAGGCAACGTTTTTTTCTTTATATATGAATAAAATTTGCCCACTAACTTCATGCTGCTACAAAAAATTCCCTTTTAAATCCTCTAAGCTATTTGCACTAATCCTCATTACTGTATTTTGTACATTTCTATAATTTGCTTTTCCCTATTGCTGCCTTTTCTTTTCTTGTACCTAAGAAAGCCTTAAAATAGGAGTTCTGGAACAGAAAAGGACATGTAAGAAGGTTGCAGATTGCTGTTGGTTTTCTAGTGGCCTTTCTTTTCATTGCTGTGTTAATGTGGAGGCGTAATGAGCAAGTTTGACTCCAGGGCAAGGCTGAGTGCTGCTCTGAACAGCAGTTTCCATCAGGGTTCCTTTGAAATGAAGCAGCTTTTGGTTTTGGTTATTGGTGCCTCCTGCCCTTGTCAGGGCATGGTAAAGGGTGCACGTCACACAAAGGTGCTACCTGGAAACTGGGGGAGACCAGTAGTGATGCACTTGGAGCAGCTACCAAAGCATGTTTTGGATATTAATGCCTAAATCTGGAAGTGACACAATCCCTCTGCTGCCTTTTGACCTTCTGTTTTATTTATGTGCTTTCAACCAAACCCCACCACCCTGTCCCCCGAGGAGTGACTCTGTGAGGACCTAGAGAATGTTTCCTAACGGAGTCTTAAGCTGATGGAGGGTGTATTTAGATGGGATATGGGAAGAAGTTATTCACTGTGAGGGTGGTGAGGCCCTGGCACAGATTGGGCAAAGAAGCTGTGGCTGCCCCATCCCTGGAAGTGTCCAAGGCCAGGTTGGACGGGGCTTGGAGCAACCTGGAATAGTTGAAGGTGTCCCTGCCCATGGCAGGGGGTAGAACAAGATGAGAAGATGAGCTTTAAGGTCCCTTCCAACCCAAGCTGTTCCATGTCACACATATTGGTGAGGATATGCAGCATTTGTAGCATGGCATCCCCTGGATGGGCTTAGGTCTTGGCTCTAGCAGGGTCTTTACATTGCTAAGACCTTAAACCTAAACTCTGTAGAGAGTACAGAGTTTCATGTTCTCCTCTCCCCTTTCTCTTTCAGGCCATGGCTTGTTTGCTTCTCCACAAGGTTCTGCTACTTCACGAACTGAAGCTCTGCATGACAGAGGAGGAGTGGGGGGAATTGATCAACAGAAGCATCAGCCAGGTGACAGAGGTAAGAAGCTCCCACGTGTTACATGTACCCATAGCATGTAATGGGTGCTGCTGTTACTGCTGTGGTGCTCGGGCTCAGAGCTGCACTCTGGGACTGTGCTCAGCTGAAGGGGTCCTGGAGCCTCGTGCCTGCTTGCACTAGGGGTGAGCAGTGCCCACCAGGATGGCAGAATTACTGCAGCATCACTGATCAGGGGGATTGTCACCGAGTGCAAGAGATGTGCCTGGTGCAGCTCAGTGGCATCTGTGTCTGGTCCACTAGACAGAGCTCAAGTTTTAGGGGACACACTTTATTAAAAAAATTGAATGGAAGGGTTTTGGAAACATTAATTTCAGGACATGTCATGGAAGTTCTATATTGGAATGAACTTCAGGGCCAAAGAGGTAGAGCTGAGGTGCACTAGATCTTTGGGTCCTGGTGCTTTGCAAGCCTTTTGGACCAGACTCCCATGCTGATACTGTTTATCAGGGGAACCTTAAAATACATTGGAAAACAATTTGTACAGAAAAACCAGTGGCAGAAACTGCAGGGCTCCTGACTCAGTGGCAAGGGCAGATTGTACCTGAGGACAGTTCTTGGGTGCAGCTGTTACGTGGGAGATGATCTGTGGGACAGGAGATTGAAGAAGCAAATGCCATTCACTTTTGTTCTTGTGGGCTGATGTGGGGGGAACCAAGCAGCCAAATTAATGTTGTGAGGTGGTGACTAAACTTAATGACATGGGAGATTCCAGACTTGGAGTTCCTATGTAGCTGTAATAATGACCTCTTTCTAAAGGTAGCTTTCATTCTCTACTTACTTCTTCAGCTGCTGCTTACATGGTAATTTAGACTATGCTGTAATTTGCTGTATTGAAATAGAACAAATAGATCTGTTTCCTTTTGTCAAGGAGGGACAAATTGTAAGCAAGTCTAAATCAAGGAATTTAAAGGTGCTGTTTATAATTCTTGAGGAATCAGGTAATCCTGGATTTAATGAAATAGCTTTTATTAAATGATTACATCAGGAGCCCAATGGGTGGAGTTAGGTATGATTTTATTTCTCAGCTACACAAAACATGCCACTCCTTCCAGCCTGGTCATCTCCATGTTCCTCTCTAGAAGCTGAATACCTGCAGGACTCGGTGATGCACTGGGAAACCACAAACATTTACAATGCCTTTATGTTGTTCTTGTCGGGGAAAGTCTAGCATCTTGGAACTCAGCCAGGATTTTAATGAGCTTTTTTACCAGAGCTTCCTCAATGCCTCTTATTTCTGTGGTCGTGTGTGTTTAAAGGAAAATTCCTGAGAAGTACTGTCAGTTTGTTTGGGTTGTCCAAGGTTTACCCCGTGGGCAGGAGGCCTCCCATACTGTTAACTGGCAGTGGCATATAGGTACTGGTTCTTTTTTTGGCCTGAAAAAGCTCTGAGATAACATTTTTACACAGTGCTGTTGGTGTACATACATGTCTTGGGTTTATTTCCCTTCTTCCTGACCCTCTCCTGCACTAACCCAGTGCTGATGTGTCTCCATGGGGCTGGGGCAGCTGCATGTCTTTAATTGTGGTTGTAATTAGGAGGGATGAAGGTCTTTATATTCCATGTAACAGTTTTGAGTCATAGCCAAAGGTTGGCACTTGTGCTGCAAAACTTTCTGAAGCTGCAAAACGTATTCTTGTGTCTTTTTGGTGGTGCAGAAATGCTCATTTAACTGGTAATAGCTGTAAAAACATGCAGTGGCTCTGTGGTGTGGTAGAAAAATACTCATATTGCCACTGATCTCCTTTGAACATGGTATGAAATCCCTTGTAGCAGAAGTCAGAGGCTGGAAACTGAGCAGATAAAGGATCTGTAGAAAGTATGTTTGTCAAAGAGTATTCCACCATTACAATAACTTGCTGGAGAGTTCATTAGGCCTGAATGTCCAGGTGGAAGTTATGTGCTTGACTGAAAGAGAAGCTGCAGGTTGGATGAAGTTCCAGGGCTGACGTTGAAGTTATGGGGGGGAGTTTGTTTGGCAAGAGCTTGGGCTGGACAGTAGCCCTTTCTGTCCCTGATAACCACACACTCTTCTGCTCAGCCAGAGGGCATGTGCAGAGCTGTGGGTTTCTCCTGCAGCTCAGTCTCATCCCTTTTCATCCAAGACTTGTTTCCATGGGCCGTTCCAGGTCAGCCATGATTTCAGAGGTGCATATGTAAGCAAATAGATGTTGGCATGTGAGTGCTTTCCCATGAGAACCTGGATGATGCTGTGGAAAAGAATGGAGTTCTACTGCCTTACCTCTAGTGGGAAGGTCTGTATTTGTTCTCATTGGTCATTCCTGCCACTGCCCTGCACAAACAGATGTTTTAAGAGGTAAAGAATGATAATGTAGAATATTATACCTTTCTTTGGCACAGGGAGAGGGCTGCAACTCTTTAATTGATGTGCACTTGTAATTCAAGCAGTGCTGTTGGCCACAAAGAGACTGTCACCTGAAGGCTTTGCTACACTTGGTCTTGGGTCAGATTTGCAGCTCTGGGGCTGTAGCTCCTGGGTGCAGGATTGCCATGGCAGGTGTAAGGCTGTGAGAGGGGATGGGATGTTATCTCCTGGTGTCTGCCTGCTTATCCTGTGCCACCCCAGGGATGGCACTGCCTGCCTGCAGAGATCTCTTGGTGAGGAGCAGCCTCACCAGGGGAGCCTGGGATGGGTTAGGCAGTGATGTGTGCTGGAACTGGGGAAGCAGCAATGTGAGAAAAGTGCAGTCTTGGATATCATTGAATTATGCAGGCAAAGCTACGAGGCAGATGAGGGAGAATCAGCGGCCAGGGACGTTAAGTGAAGAGACAGCTTCCTGAAATAGCAGCCCTGGCTGCTGCGAGGCAGTGGCTCTCGTGCTTACATAAGTTAACTTGACCTTATTTGTTCCCAAATTGTTTAAACATGCTTATAAAACACACATCCCAGCCATGAGGGATTCCTGTTTGCCATGTCCTTACTGCCAGCGAGGCAGGTGTTGATATCCCAGTGGGTACTTTGGAGTTGGCTCCTTCTTGTGAGAGCCCTGCTTGCTGTTGGGGCTCTTGGCTTGTGCTGCTGGTTCAGCTGGGCAGAAAGTGCCATGCACAGCCCTGGGACTGCAAAGGGGAGGGAACAAAGAAATATCTCTGGCACAGTTTTGGCCTCCCAAGTCCTGAATAGTTAGTTCACACAAAGGAGAACCTTGCTAGGTTTTGTTCAAGTCTGTTCTAATGCTGAGAGTCTACACGGCTCGGTTGTGTTTGTGGATAAAGAAATACAGTTGCTTTGTGTTGTAAATGGCAAGAGCTCACCTGAGATGCTGGAACATGTGAGAGAAACTTCTTTGAGAGCTTTGTTCTTTATCAGGAGGTCTCAAAGCACTTTACAAAGGCAATTCAAACCAGTGAATTGTTGATGTAATGAAGAAAATGTTTTGCAGAAACCCAAGAGTTAATGGATTTGCTTTGCTGAAGTCGTTCACCCTGTTTTACAGGTGACATGCTTGGCTGGGAGCTGAGCCAGCAATCAAACCCAGGTCTCCTGAGACATCCCAGAGACCCAGTTTGTGCATGGACAGCCTGACTGTCTCTGAGCTTGGCTTCAGGACAGCCCCATGTGTTGGACAGCTACCTCTGTCCCAAGGTCGTATGTGCTGGTTGTTGTGAGTTCAGACTGCTCAGTCAGGCCCTGGGGTAGTGGCAGAGCTGAGAGGTCCAAGCAGGAAGCTCTCATCCAGTTCTGGTGAGGGATCTCATCCACTCCTTTTGACTCTATCAAGCACATCTCAATTTGATCTTTCAGCTTTCCCAGTTGTCAGTTGGGCACGTTTTGGTGTTTGTTCCCCTTATTAGATATATTTCTGTTTTCTTTCTGATATGTTACAAAATTGCCGTCTTGGCTTTGAAGTGAGCTTGAACCTGTGCCAATTTTTTAGTCCTCACTGACAGATTTGGGGCAGAAAGCTCCAGGTTCAGAATACATAATTTTATAACTTTTTTTTGGCATCCCTTTCCAAGGAACCAGCTTGCCCTCCTGAACTGAGTTGCTTTGTGTAACTCCTAACTTGTGTTGGAACTCCCAGTTATGATGTGAAAGTCAAAAGGACTGGGAAAGGATTTTGATGAATAGTCCAGAAAGTGTATATTTTACAGCTGTAAACCTCAGAAGACAACAGCACTCAGAAAACTGCTGTTAAAACTGCTTTCTCTGGCTTATAGACAGCAGTTTCATGAGGGTTTCCTTTGCCTCTCTTCTGCAGTAAGTACATCACAGGGCAGAGCATGTAATGTTCAGATTGGCTGTTTGAAACCCAGATGGGATCAAGGGATCCTGGACTGGAAAACTGCTAACAGTGATACCTAAGTTTGTGCAAGACCTAAGCACTCTCAGTCACCAGCAGTGGAGGCTTTCAGAGAAATCCACACACAATCCCAATGGGATGCAGGTGATGCCTCCATGCCCTGGGGTGGTTGATTCAGCTTGGACTGGGCAGGCAGATGTGTTCCTGTAGCAAGGCATGAATGTTGGCAGACAGGGAGTTACATGGCCTGGGAAGGGATGGTATAGGCAACCCAAGGCCTCTTTTCCATATCATTTGAAAGCCACTACGTGCTCCCTGAAGACTTTTGTTGTCTGGCATTCCAGGGGTTTGTTGCTGTTGTGTTGTTCAGTGAGGATTTTAAAACAACAAGCTGGAGCCTCTGAGAATATGTGGGGGAGAGAGGGATGCACGATCTGGCCTTCCAGTGTAGACATGCCCTTAATTTCTGAAGGGCATCACATTTGATTATCAGTGTCTTAATTTGTAGGGAGATAAATTATTAACAGTGACTTCATCAAATCTCTAAAAAAGCCATTCTTCAATTTTTTTCTTGAAGATTGCCTCAACTTTTATCTGTCCATCTTCATGAATTCTTAATTCATTGCCCTTTCTCAGCCTCTTAGCTTGTAAAATGAGTCCAGTAGTGATTTAACTGATATCTTTGACATGCATTCAGAATACTGGATGTCTCTGTGAAGAATTCCTTCTCCTCTGTCCCTCAGCTGTTCTGTATGGTTTTTCCCTGCTGTGTTTTCATATGGTCTTTGGAAAAAAAAAATCAGATCATTAAACTTGGAAAAACATTGGCATTTTCTGTGAGAATGGCTCCTGAATTTTTTTGTTCCTCCCTCTAATAACAGCCAAGGGAAACATCACCAAAAATGCCCCTTAGTTATACCCTTCAGCATGTGGGTCTGCTTAGTCCCCTGCCTTCCCCTTCTTTCAGTCAGGGACAAGCAGAGACTTGGGGGTTCCTTCCCTTTGTAGGCATGTCTTGATGACTTGTTTCTGTTTGAGATGCAAGGAGAGAAGTTTTGAACATTTATACTTTCAGTCAGAGCTTCTTTTCCTCCTTTTAGTGCTCTTGGCAGCTGCTGCTCTGCACAGGTGGGTGGTGCGAGAACTTCTTGTGTACCTTGTGTACATGGAGTTGATGGGAATCAATGTGGCTCTATGGATAGATGGAAACTGGAGTGAAGAGGCAGACTCGTCCCTTATCTCTTGGTTTCCATGATTTAGCCCTAAGTTCTGAGTGTGCTTCTGTTGTGTAGTGAATATTGTCACAAAAGGAAGTATTTGGGGTGGTATGTCTGGGGTTTGGGAAGCTCAGAGCTGGTTCCTGGCTCTGTCGTGGTCTGTGTGACTCAGTTGTGTCACTTGGTCTCTCTGAGCCTCTGTGAGATGAGGGAATGGTGCTGGCTTCCCTGCTTCCTCTGAGGGGAAACATGAGCATGAAGAAAGGTGAGGTGAGGGTGCTCCCATCAGATAATAGCAGGAGCTACAAGTATGCAGAATACCAAAATCCTCCATATGGTTGTCAGTTTGTTATTAACCTCTCAAGAGC
The DNA here is from genome assembly GCA_035583185.1 of Anabacerthia variegaticeps. Taxonomy (NCBI): domain Eukaryota; kingdom Metazoa; phylum Chordata; class Aves; order Passeriformes; family Furnariidae; genus Anabacerthia; species Anabacerthia variegaticeps. Next base: position 8,106,749 of record JAWWEW010000048.1, on the reverse strand, counting down.
AGAGGAGAGCTGTGCCCCTCCCAGACCTCTGCTGTGTTGATGTGGGAAATCTTGTGCTTTGGCTCAGGAAATGGAAATGCAGTTGTAGGGCCCTAAATGCATTTGCTGGGTGTGATTCCAGCACAGGGACCTGAACCACACCAAGAGCAAAATCCCAGGTTGTGCCGTTGCTCTGAGACCCTCCAGGCAGCACAGAGCTGGGACAAAGCTTGGAGCTCAGCATCAGAGCTCAGACCTCTTTGGAGCTTCCTCATCAGGACTGTGGGTGCTCCATGGGGTGGAAATTGTGCTGCTGGAGAAGGGAGTTACCTGAATGACCCCAGGCTGTGCCAGGGGGGAAGGTCTTGTGTTCTGTGGAAGGACTTGGCTCTGTGTCCATCCATGAATCCGCACGTTTATCCATCAGCATCAGGTCTGGAGTGGGGGAGGAGCGGGATGGATGGAGATAGCACAGCATGTGGAAAGAATGCAGGTTGGCCAGGCTTCTCCAGCTCACAGAGCAGTGATGGATCTGTTGGGCTGATCCCACAGAGGGCAAGGACTCTTTGGTGGGAACAATGGAATAGGCTGAAGGATGTGCTGGAAATACATAAATATTGAATGATGTCCAAAGTTCCAGCTAGGAAATGTGCTTGTCTCTGGTAGCAGGGCACTGTGGTACTCGAGATGCTGTGTCTTTTAAGTCTGAGCTGAGTGTCCCCCACTGGTCCCTGTGAAAGGGACAGAAGTGCTGCAGGTGGGTGTGGATGTGGAGACTTCCAGAAACATTGCCTGGCTCCGTGTGACAGCTTCCATATCCCCCTGCAGGGAGTTGGGCAGTGGCTGGGATGCTGACTTTGGCTCTAGGTGCACATGCACCACTTTTTGCTCTGTGGTTGGTTTCAGGAGAGTCTTGGGCTTAGTCTAAAATCATACCTGGGAAACTGAGGCATGGATCTGTGTGCTTAACTACCTGCCAGCCCTCTGTCCTGCTTGTGTGTTGAATTACTGCAGATATTCACCTCCTGTGCTCTGACAGACTTGTTCTATACTTTGTGAAGATGGAGGAATGCTGTGCAGTGCAGTGAGAGAGGGATTCTGCAGTGCTTGGGATACCTCCATGTGTGGTACAGGAATTAGGAATATAAGAAAAAGCACTGCTAGTTAAGATGCTGAGGGTGTGCTGTTCTCATGGAAATCCAGGAGGCAGAGAACTTTGGAGCCAGGAGTGCCCTCCTCCAGAAACGGCCAGAGGCTTTTGGAAGCAACGTGTCTGACATAACAAGATAAAACCATCTCTGCCAGCCAAATCCACGTGGGGTGAGGCAGGAGCTGTATTGCTGTATTGGCTTGAGATGAGATGGGAGTTCCAGCTGTGAAAACTGCCTCCATAGTTTTTCCTTTTTGGAAAATGACTTGCCCAGATCTGCTGACAGCTCAGATGTATGGGTGTGATTAACCATCACAGGTATTGCTGAGCTGGAACTGGAACTGAGATTCCCTCTGAAGTGGGACTGGGTGTTACTGAAGGAGCAGAGTAAGAAAGGCAGAAAATGGGAGAAAAGCGACATAAATCACCAAGTGATGCAAGTGTAGCTCTTGGGTATAAATCTTGTGTTCTCTCTGCTTTTAGTATTGAGTGATTGGGTTGTGTGACCCTTGAATTGGTTATGCTTTCAGAGGGCAGGGAAAGGGAGAGTTGGATACCTTTGGAACAGCACATGGCAGAGAAGCACAGAACAGGTGGTTAGACAAGTTCTTCTGGGTCTTCCCTTAACCCTCCACCACTGACCTGTAGCATAGCTGGAAGCAAAGCCCTGCTTTGTGCCTCAGCCTCGCTATGTAAACCAGATCCTTCCCAGCCCCGTGCAAGTCTCTGTGATCTGATCACTGTTTGGGGCTCTCCCAAGGGTGCTGCTGAGGACTGAAATACTGCCTCTCTTTTTAAGGCATATTGCCCATGTGTTGCAGTTTGCCATCTGCTACATAATAGCTTCTGCTTTAATTTTATGACTGTATTATATAGATTCCCAAAATGAAATCACCACAGGCCTGTGAAATGATTGACCTCTGCAGTTGGGGGGCCAAAGCTGATTTCATCTCTCGGGGAGCCGAGTGAGGGAGCAGATCACAGCAGGCAATGGTCAGTACCTTCTGTAGCAAGAAGGTATGACAAATGCTTGGGATTAAGTTTGGGAAAGCTGGTTTTGAGGTCTGGACCCAGCTCCCATTGAAGAGACCTGGGATTCCATTCCTTGGGAGCTGTTCCCCAAGGCTTGCCAGCAGTCCCTGCCCAAAGTCAGCTTCTTTTATGTAACCAGAGAGAGCATGTTTGTGTTGGTGTCTCATGCTAACACAAATAACACAGATCCCATCAGAGCCAACTCCACTGTGTGCATTCCCTGCTATGGGAGGAGGAGAGTGAAGCAATGCCTGACAGGAGATACCATCTCATGGAATGCTAATGGAGAAGTGCTCTGAGTGGTGAGATCAGGATAATAAATGACACTGGGCTGAGCAGGAATTGGGCTCAAGCCTTAAAGGAGCTCTGATTGTCTCAACCATATCACATACAGTGGTGCTGGTTTTGTGCTCTTTGGAGTAAATTTGTTTTACATCCTTTGGAGCAGAAGGGGAAGGGAGAAGACACATTGAGAAATAGTAAGTTTTTCTGAATCCAGGTTCCCCAAAGCCAATCCTTTCTGCTTCTGGACTAAAGAGCACACTGTAGGAACGAATTCTCTGCTGCTGCTTTGCTGCTCCTTTGGCGTCCCACTCACCTCACTCTCTTCCTTGTTCTTTCCTGGTCTTTGAGAGCTGTTTTGAAGTGATCCATTTCTGTAGGGAGCTGCTTGTTTGCAGAGCATCTAAATGGTGCTGCATTGCTTCTGGCTATTTACACTGGTGGAGCTGTGCTTGTGTTTCCAGACTCATGCAAAACACTGCTTTTAATATAGAGATTTGGTCACTAGACCAGTGATATTTTCCATCCCCAGCTGGGCCAGCCACCCTTTTCATTCCATAGCTCTGCATGAATTTGGCTGGACACCCCAAACTAGATGTACATCCCAATCTCCTGAGCACCTGAAAACTTCTTCCAGACTGCTGAAAATCAGCCCCTCAGGTGTTGCTCAGAGCTACAGGACTTTTCTGTTGACTTCAGTGGGATTTGTTTAAAACCCTTCAAAGCATCAGGGCCAGCAAGAACAGGCAGAGTCAAGCCAGCATAATTTAAATGCAATCGTCTACATCACTCATCTACAGTGAAGAGAAAATGCAATTTATTTTTAACACCTTTTTAATTCTAAAGTGTTTGTATATTAAAAGGATGAAATGACAGCTGACTTCACTGTGGCTCCATCTCAGCACTGCCCTGATTCCTCTTGTCCCGAGGAGCTGACAGTCCAGACTTGATTTTGGCTCGCTGTGAACTTGTACACAGCTTAGCAAATTAAGGATCTCAATAGCCTCTCTGAAAGCTAATTTAACCATAAGGAATGACTGCTAACTTGACAATATTTTGTTCTTCAAACTGCAAAGAAAATATTTATGCAAATCAGGCTTTGTTTGTTATTATTGCTAGTAAGCCTAATAAGCAGTGTGCCCGATCCCAGGGATGTTAAATCATACCTGTGAAAATTTATTTATTTTTTTTTCCAGTCACACCCCCTATATTTGTTTCTTGTTTTACCTGAGAGACTTTAGAGCTGTTGGATTGTGTGACCTTGTAGGTTAATGACAGCTCTGGAACAGAGTTGCAGTGCATCTGTCTATATCAGGAGAGAGTAATTAGCAAGTTATTGATAGTCAGATGAAGTTGCAGCCTGAATTCCAGCCAGCAGGATGTGGTTGCTTTCTAATACAGGGCTTGAGTGGACCATCCTGGACAGGAAATAACTGTATCTTTATTATTTAGAAAAGATACTCCCAGGGTGTGGAGCCTGTATGGATAGTAAATAATTCTACTTGAAGGCTGCTGTTTCTGCAGATACATTATCTGGTCTCCCCACTTTTTTGGCTGGAAGTGTTCCCTACACTCTTGCTGGGCATCATTATTTTTCTGTTGGAGGTGTTATTACTGAAATAACTTGCTTTGGAGACTAGATTTCTTATTTCTCCCAGTGTCTGCAGGGATTTTTTACTTTATTTGCCAACTTTATGCTGATACAGAAGGAGAACAGTTTGCTCAGAGTCCTTAAAATTACTTGCAGTGTGAGTGAAGCAAAAGTAATACGTGGTTTGGGAGAGAATGACAACCTTCCACTGCTGGGTACAGGTTTGGGGCAGGGACTTCTCAGCCTGAGGAACTGAAGATGCTGAGCCTGGGGTGGGCTTTGCCCCTTGGCTGGCTTGGAATGTCCAGATTCCAAGCAAAGGAGGGCTTGGCCACAAGTGCAGCCTTCTCTAGAGGAACAGGCTTTGATGGGCCATGCCACTGTCTACAACACACTTGTCCCTGCAAATCCTGTTTCAGGTTGGTGTCAGCCATGTGGGGTTTGCTGTGCTGTGTCCACACAGAAATGGAGTGGGGAATAAAAGAGCCATGTGAGCAGGGCTGCAGGCCCAGCTGCAGGCAGAGGATCAGTGCCCCTGAGCCACCGGGCAGCCTCTTTGATCCAGCTGCCTTTTTGTGGCTATTTCTGCCCTTTTCCACTTGTAAATAACTGGCTTTTATTTGACCTATCTGTGGAGTGATTTTCCTCTGCCAGACCTTGCAGTGTCTCAGAAACTCTGCAGCACATAAAGGGAACACAGGGGACATTTCCCCCTCAGTTATTTTGGTGAGTTTAAGCTTGACAAGGCCTGTTCTAGGCTGGCACCTGGGATTTCCTCAGCATAAGCCTTAATGGATTTTTGCAGCAATGCTTTAAATCCCAGCTCCTGCAGCTCAGTAGCTGTGGTCCCTCAGGTGAGTCTGCTGTCTGGCAGCCTCCTGGCCTTTCCAGAGCAGAGGCAGAGATTATTTTACCTCGTTTTCTTCAGGAAGCAGAAACATGTCTCCAGTTAGCTTAGCAACTAGGGAGAGCGGCAAGGCTGTGCCTCTGTGGTATTGCTTGCTCTTATGTTGTCCAGTTGTTTCTTAATTAACCCAGGCATCAGCAGCTTCCACCATGGGCCCTCCTGAGCCTTTCTGGAGTTTGTTGGGTTTTGTGTTCTGGAGCTGTTTTGGTGACAGGTGAATCCTGCCATTCATTACTTATTTTTTGCTTTCTCCTGAGAAGTGTGATTTGTTTCCCCATTTAACATGTGTTTCTTCTCTATCTTCCCATTTAATTTGCAGTGTTTGAAAACACTTGGAAAACCCATCGTGAAGGCTGAGAAAGAGAAGGTTGCCAAGAGCTTGGAGCTGCTGAACTTCCTCCTTAAAACTGCAACAGGACAGGTGAGTGTGTGCCCACTGTGTGGCAAATGCTGTTTTCTGAGTATCTTTTAAATGTCACACTTGGATTTTTGCCTTGTGACTGCTACATCCCACCTCATTTCCTACCAAAGGTACCTGTAGGGGGAATGCCTGGTTGGATCTGAGGACAGAAAAGCCCTCCTGTCTGAAGGAGTGATCTGTAGCTCTTATGAGCTGATCTCCAGGGGCTTGCTGAAGGATTTGTGCAGTGTTCAGCAAACACGTGGCATCTCTTTTCTTAACAGCAGAAATAAAACCTGGGCTACAGTGAGGGTGGATTTTGTCCCAGGTGATTGCTCTGGCCTCTCCACTGAACCCCAAAGACAGGGATTCCCAAAAACTGAGTAGCTTGATGAATGGGAGTGAAGCTTTATTCTGGGGCTTTGTTTTCCCTAATGGGAAATGACTCTTTTGAGAAGATTTTCTATAGGTGACAAAATATGTCTCTAATATGCTCTTATTTCCTGGAGCAAAATACCACAAGCAGCAGAATTGCTGAAACCCAGTTTCCTACTGATAAGCCCTGAGCTGTGACCACAGCCTGTTTCTTTGGGAAGACCTGTTAGGAAAGTGGGTGGAGAAGAGAGATTATTTCCAGGCTGAATTGCCTTGAGACACCCTTTTCTGCCAGGTCTTACTGAAATTACCCACCAGGTTACAGAAGGGGCTGCCAGATCTTTAGAAACCAGACTGAAAGTGCTTCTTTGCTCTTGGTTGGGTGCATGGTCATGTGTCTTCTTCCCAGTGCTCCCAGCCACGGACTGGAAAGCAAAGAGGACGAAAGGACCCTCTGGTCCCTTTTAAGCCACTGCAGTTGTACCTGTTTGACTTGTGACACTCATGCCACAGACTCAATTTCCAATCAAACCCTAGGACCTGATGGTACCTTCAGTTTTTGCTCCCAAATTGGTGTTGCAAATGGACTCAGCAGTGGCTTGGAGAAGCCAGGCAGGATTGCTTATTCCTGCCACAGTCTTCCCCTGAGGATGTCCTGTGCCCTGCTGCTGTGAGTGCTCCTCCTGAGTTCACTCTGCTTGCCTCTTGCAGAAGCTGAACGTGAAGTTGACAGAGATGGAGAAAGTGCTGCTGCCTCTGAAGGAGCTGGAAGCCATTGGGAACTCCCCACGGCTCGACTCTCTCTACTGGAACGTCATGCGCTGGCTGAGTTACACGTATGTGTGCTGGCCATTCCAGCTTTTTGGCTTCTGGGGGCCTCCCTGCCTGTCCTGCTTGTGGCCATGGATGTGGGCAGGTGGGAAGAGAGAGGAACTCAAGGAAGTGAGCTCAGGCTGGGGTTGGAGTTCAGTGGAGCCCCTGGGTTGGTGGGGCAGAGACGCTTCTTGTGTTGCTTGTTTGGAATAATATTGGGCTGATTATTCCCTGTGCTTACATGCTTGGGGTTGGTCCTTGAAGGGAGGTTCTAACACGTCTGATACCTGATGGTGTCTTGCCAACAGAGTGAGACATCTGACGACCCAAGGACAGTCCCTCCTTGCAGCAGCCCCATGTGGCAGCCTGGCTTAAGAGAGCCAAAGCTGCAGAGAAATTTCTAGGCTGGGATGAGGCACTAAACTCCCATTACATCACTGTGGGTGGATTCCGCACATGTGAGGCTGGAAGGAATGAGTAGCTGCCCTGGGAAGTGACTGGAGACCAGAGAGTGTAAGCCAGTGTAACCTTCAGTCCTCTCCAGGGATCCCCAGCCTGGTGCTTGGAGTGGGTGCCTTGCAGCTCTGAAAGCTGAGGAGCATTCAGTGGTTATGCTTTAGTGCTTCACACTGAAAACCAGGCCATGGAATTTGAGCCTGGTTTTTTAGGAGCCCTCTCTGGGCCCTGAGCTGGTGCAGGGCAGCACAGACTGGGTGCTGGGGCAGTTGCTGTCAGAACAGCAGCAGGATTGGTGCCATGAGGGCTGCCCTGATGGAACTGGAAGGGGCTCTTGGAGGTTCTGCTGGAAGACTTGTTGGGATTGTTTAGCACAGTGAAGGCCTTGCTGGGTGTCACGTTGGACAGACAGACAGACAGTGTCTCAGTAGCCTTGCATGGGCCCAAGGCAGGTGTGCTCGAGGTGGAGGTAAGTACAGCATTACCATGGAATGGGGATTCTTCCTCACATCCCCATGTGCTTTCCTCAGTCCTGGTCCAGCTCCTGCTGTCCATTTCAGACTCAGCAACACCTCCAGGGATAACGCTCATCCTCAGCATGTCTGTGCTTCCTGCACCTTTCCTGTGCTTCTGCCCCTTCGGGGACTGTCTGTCACATGGATCACACTGTTCCCTGGCTGTAAATTAAGTTGCTCTTGATTTTTGGCATTCTCTCTGCAGGAAGCCCAAGAAAGACAAGACAGCCAGTAAGCCTGTGCAGGGCACAGAGTCCCTGAAAAAGAAGAAGAAAGGCTTCCTGCCAGAGACCAAGAAACGCAAGAATCGCAAGAAAGGCATCCAGGAGAATGGGATAGCACCAGATGAAGATGGAGAACCAGCAGCCCCAGAGGAGCAGCCCCTGGGAACAGAGACCCCCAAGCAGAAGAAAGGCCTTGTGCCTGGTGGCAACAAACACAAGAATCCAAACAAAGGGGTCAGGGAGAACGGAGTGGCAAAGGGAAGTGGTGGGGTCCTCCCCACTGCTAATGGGGGAGACACTGTGTCTGACAAGGAGAAGAAGAAGAAGAGGAGGAGAAACAAAAACAGAAAAAGAAAAGGTGATGCAGGTGATGAAGCTGAGCAGGTTCCAGCTGCAAAGAAAGCCAAGGGGAGTGTCGTCCAGGAGACCCAGCAGAAGCAGGGCAAAGCCAAGAAGAAAAGAAAAGAGAAAAAAACTCCAGTGCTGCAGAATTAAACTCCATGGACTCACCCAGGCCTAGCATGGCTCAGTAGACTGTTGTAATATCTTTTATAACTATAGTTTTTATGCCCTCCATGACTTTTAAATAAACCTTCCATGATGCTGAGCTCTAAAGCAGCGGGTTTGGCTTGTGTGGACGGTTCAGCCCAGAGCACAGGGAGCTTCAGGCTCTTGGAGATGCCCACTCTCTTCTGGGGCAGTGCCAAACAGGCTGTGCTTGGGAGCACAGGCTCCTGTCACCACGATTTCCGAAGGCAGTAGGGAGAGGCTGGTTTGGATTCCCTGGGGAGCTGGGGTAGGTGTGCTGGCACTGCTGTGTCAGCTTCAGAAGTAGCTCCTAAAGGCTTGTTCCTGTCCTGTCCAGGCCCAGCAAGGCTCTCAGCTTTTCCAGTCTGGGAGATGCAGCCTCTGAAATGCCTGGGGCTCAAGGGGTTTGCACATGCAGACTCGGGTCAGATATTCCCAGTCGGGCCACGCTGGTGTTGTCAGTAACTCCCATGATCTAGTTTTCTTGCCTTTTTGCTGCTGGGTGCAGGAGGGGTCATGGCCCCTGTGGTAGTGCAGGGACATCAATAAATCAGTGAAACAATTGAAATGGTTGATTGATTGGCCACTGTGCCAGGCCAGCAGCCTGTGTGCAGCCATGCAGGGCACCTGGAACAGCAGCCTTACAACAAACAGTCTGGGAAGGCAACTGCTTGAAATTGCATCTGCTCGTTCTCCTCAGGCTCCTGACTGCCAGAATGCCATCACCCCTTTGGAGAGCACCAGGACCAAGTTGTCCCATGTGTTGGGTACCTGGCTCTTGCTGAGAGCTGAGTCTCAGTGTTCTCAAAATGCTCCTCATGTTGTAGTTGCCTGCAGCTGCACTGCTGACCACCCTGCTCCTGGAAGGTGGGTGATGCCTGGCCCTGGCTCCTCTCCCAGCATCCAAGGGAGCAGGGCTGGGTTAATGGTTGGACTTGATGATCTAGAGGACTTTTTCCAACCCAAATGATTCTGTGAAGGCCCTAATGCTCTCCCCTGTCCTGCAGAAGAGTTTATGCTGGCTGCTGGCAGAGGGAAGGGCCTGGAGCAGAGCTGTGCCTGCTGTGCCTTCAGCCCTCATCCCGCAGGTGGGTCTGTATCACCAGGCAGAGATAAGGGCACTGGAAATGTCATGCTGCTTTTGGAGGGAGTGAAAAAGGAGCTGCAAAGGACTGTTTGCTCATGGCTATTTATCTGCCTTTGCAATGATTCTCTTCTCAAATGGCACAGAAGCCCCTGTGAGACAGCAGCTGGCAGAGACACGGACACATCCCATTGCAGACTCTGGGCAGGGGCAGCTTCCCATTTCCCTGTCCCAGCAGTGATCCCAGATGCTCTGCTGCACATCCATGGAGGGCACTGGCTGCGTGAGCAGTGGGTGAGGGTGGGAGTTTCTGTGCCCACTGGCACAGAGAATGTCCTTCCTGTCCCTGCCTTTTGTTTCCTGCCTCCACAGCTGCTTCCTCTGGCACTCGGGAGAGATGGGACTGAGGATCTCTGTGGTGTTGTCTTGGAGGATGCAGCTCCTGGCTGAGAGGAACTGGCAGGCTCTGGACTCTGCAAGTCAGGCACCCTTCAGGTAGTGGCACAGAGTGGGGCAAGGGGTGAAGGGTAGCTCTCCTTGTGCTCATCCTTGCTCACTGATGGCCTCCAGCCTCAGCAGGGTTTGCAGAGGTCCCCAAACAAGATGGGTACTTGGGCTGCTGGTGTGTGACCAGGACAGTGCAGACCAGACCTTCAGGGAGGTGGCTGGTCCCTGCAGCCCTGTGGTGCTCCCACACTTGTCTCAGCAGTTCAGAACTGGACTCTTCCTACTGAACCATTTCTCCCAAACCATTTACTCATCTGGAGGTGGCTGTAGGGTCTTGACTGCAAGAGCTGCTGTTGCAGCCTGCAGAAGAGCTGTAAGTTTTTGTTCCCAGGCAGAAGGTGTTGGCAATTATTGCCAATCCTGTCTCCAGGGAAAAGACCCTCTGCTCCAAAGGGGCCTGGTGGCACTGGGGATTCTGCTTTGCCTCTGCCATTTACTGTTGAAAGCTGGTTCATTGCCTCGTTAAAACCTCAGTCCCAGCTAAGCCCCTCCAGCTGTCCCCAGGGTGATGACTTTTCATGTGTTATGCAAATGCAGGGCACAGGAGGCTGCCAGGTCTGGGCTGGTGGTGATCAGTGATCAGCCGTGGAGCAGGGCTTTCAGATCTGAGCAGTCTCACTCAGGGTCCCTTTCCTTCTCTGTGCCTCTAAGTAGGACATCCCAGGACTTTGTGGCACTGCCGTGCAGAACTGGAGGAGGAACAGCAGGAGGGGTGAAGTGACCTGGGTGAGAGGGCTCTCTCCAGGCAGCTCGGGGGGGAACTGAACCTGCCTGTCGAGAGCAGGTCTGTGTGGCACCCAGAGCCACCACACTCCTGCAGTGGCCACTGCCCTGGGCAGGTCCTTGCCCACACGGGTGGGCTGAGCCCCTCTGGGATACCTGCCAGGGTCGCTGTGGTGAAGAGTTCATGTGGATCAGCTTGTCACTCGTTTTGGGAAGGGCAAAGCACAAGGTTAAAGCAGTGCCAGCTGTTGTTTGTGACTGAGGGAGGGCAGCTGGGCAGTGCCAGATGTCGGTGGCTGAGCTGGAGGTGGCTGATCTGTGCCTTGCTGTGGCCAGGGGGGTGTTCAGCCTCCAGTGCTTGTGGAATGGTCAAGGGGAAGGGGGACAGGAGAGCTGCAGGACAGGGTGAGGGTCGTGCTTCACTAACAACTCTCTTGCCAGTGAAATTACCTGCCTGTAGGCTGGCTTTGATGCACAGCTTACAAAAAGCAGTCACTAATCCACCAAGTCAAATCCTCTTTCACCAGCACTTATTTGTGCCTTTTAACACTCGCAAAGGTTTCATTTTACTTGATTTCATGTCTGTCACTCGACCTTTAGGGGACAGAACATGCTTTGATTTTAATGAAGCCTTTTCTTTTCAGCTGACCAGAGCTCTCTGGCACTGAGAACAGCTCAAGGGTTCTTCTGGATGCAGGAAGAGCCCTGGGCACTGAGGTGCAGGGAGAGATGCACTGACAGACACGGGCCAAAGCCATGGGACAAATCCAGGCACGTGGAGTGCTGTGAGGGTGGGCAGGCCCTGGCACAGGTTGGGCAGAGAAGCTGTGTCTGCCCCTGGATCCCTGGAAGTGTCCAAGGCCAGCTCAGATGGGGCTTGGAGCAACCTGGGCTAGTGGAAGGTGTCCCTGCCCATGGCCCAGGTAAGGCCCCTCCAACTCAACATACTATGTGATTTTTTTTTATGTACTGTCCTATGTGTCATACAGAGATTTTGCCAGGGACACTGGAGATGGGTGCAGTGCTGGAGCTCTCAGGAGAGGCTGCCATGCAGTGAGCACCTCTGTATGACAGTGACACCGGGGCACTGCAGCACAAACAGCACCAGCTTGTACAGGCCAGCCCGGGCTCCACAAGATGCTGCACAGCTCAGGTGTCAGCAGGTGGTGGAGGGTCAGGGTGGTCACCCTGTGCTGGGACACGAGGCTGTTTGAGTGTGGGGGGCCTTGGTGAGAGCCCTACAGAGACAGGGTTGGTGAAGGGGGCCTGGCAGAGTGAGTGTGTGTGGGTATGTCCGTGATCCAAGCCCAGCATGAACAGTGCAGTCAGTGTTAGCAGGAGCTGATGGATGGAAACTAAAGCTGCTGAGCTTCAGAGCCCATCTGCTGCAACATCAGAGTTTATAAAATTATGCTTAATCAAGTCCTTTACGCAGAGTGATTAAGATGAAGACCCTGAGACGCACTGCTGAAAGGACATCAGGGTGATGGTTTCAGAGACAGATCCTTTGCTTTAGGGGTGTCCTGGCCTGGATATTTGCCCTGTGCTGAAGGGAAAGGACTCTGAAGGGGTTGCTGTGGGAGGGGTCTCTCCCAGCCGGTGAGGGGAGCCTCAACCACCCCTATCTGTGTCACTGCAGCCCGAAGCAAGAGCACAGATGGGCTGCAGAGCTCCTGATACAGCAGGACCAGCCCCTTCACTCCATTTTTCCACAAGCCACCTTCCTCTGGAGCTGGTGGGCATGGCTGCTGCAGGATCCCTGGAGAAGGGCAGCCTTGCTGCCCACCGTGGTACCACTTGGGCATTTGTTTCGTGGAGTGCTCCCTGCCCATCTGCCCGAGCAGTTGAGCCCCCACCACATCAGCCATTTCCATCAGTCACAGCAGCCAGGACTTGTAGCTCTGCTGGGCCATGCAGGGCCTCAAAGGGGTGGAGGGAGGGCCCTGCTGTGTGCCCACCACTGACTGCTCCCTGGCTCTGGTCCTGTCTGGATCCAGGCAGCCAACTCAGAGGGAGGAGGAGACTGTAATCCATCACCCTCTGCTCCCTCTGCCCCCTCTGCCCTTCCCTGCTCCTGGTGTTACTTCTCAAGTGAGCTCCAGGCAGGCTGGTGTCCAGGTAAGTTCCTCACCATCCACACTGAAATGGTCTTGGTGGCCTTGTGGCTGCTGGAGCAGCCTTGTCCCAGCAACCACAGGAGTGCACAACCAACAGGTGACACAAGAAAAGGAGCCAGAAGGTACATTTTAAATACTTTTATTTCTTAATTTACATAAAGGTATATATTTGGCTTACTTATATTTTTTTTTATACTCTGAGATTCACAATCAATTGCTCTTAAAAAATAAAATAGTCATTTGCTTCTGAAAGAAATCAGAAAACTATTTTATACTCCTCCCTTGTATAACAAGAAAATATACTAATACTCCCATACATCACATAGTAAAAGTGATTGTAAGTGCTGGTTTACCAAACAATAAAGCAAATGGGGAAGAAAACAAGCAGTTGGGATGGAGGGTGCTGAGATAGCTCTGCTTCCCAGGGCACAGCCAGTCCTTTGGGGGGTTCAGGCTCACCCTGAGGGTCTCCCTGGGCCAGTCTGAACAGGGAGAGGCTCCTGGGAGCAATGGCAGGAGGAGCCACTTGGGTTGGCAGTTTGCTGCCTTTGGGGTCAGTTGGTTGCCTCAATTTCCCTCTCTGTGTACAAGCTGTTGCTTCTGCAGTGGTGCCAGTGCAGGGTCAGCTGGGAGGGGGAGTTAATGCTTTAAAAAATCCCCTTTATGAAGTGGAGTAGAAGAAAACCCTCCTGACTGACCGAGGGCAGGCTGGAGCCTCCCTGGTGCCCTCTGGGCACCTGCACAGACCCTGGTGAGTGAACACAGCAAGGACCTGACACTGCAGGTCCCACACACTGGGGGAAACTGGAAGGGGCTGAGCCTCCCTCTGCTAGGCTGGAACACGTGGGAGCAGGGATTCAGGGATCCCTTGGGACAGGTAGGACTCCCTTCCCTCTTGTTCATCAGAACCCACAGCATTTCCTTCATGTGCACAGAGGATAAACCCGGCCCCTCACAGCGCCATCAGGGATTGGGGCCTGTCACACACCAGGACATTGCAGACCACTTTGGTTCCCTTGTCATGGCTGACTCCTGAGCATTAAGTTTAAGGAGAATTCCTAATCTCTGAACCTTAGCAGGAATGTTTCATTTTGTTGACAGTAAATACTACAACAGAGGGAGCCTATTGGAAAAGCAATTTCGGAAATGTGGTTAATCTTCTTTGGTCTCTGAGATGAAATGACTGATTGTTGGGTTGCTTTTTGTTTCTTTTTAAACAGCTTAACAAGGAATTTCTTAAGGGGAACCAGAAATTCATGTGCCTTTAAAGCCAAGAGTCTGACTCCCACACTACAGAGGCTGCATTTCCCCTAGGAATGTAAATAGTGGCACAAGTTGGAAGTGAAGCATTGTTTGGGATTTGCTCTGCTTTGTTATTTCTAGCACCCGCTTGGTATCCTGCAGAGGATGCCCAGGCACTCGAGGGACACTCGTGGCTCTAGTTCTTTAGCTGAATCTTGGAGCTGTTGTTAAGGTATTTTAGGTGACAGAGCCTTTGCAGAGCAGTGCTTTGCTGTAGGTCCCAGCATTTCCTGGAAGGGAACGGGAGATACTCCCAGATTTACTCACAGGACCTTCCTCTGTCTCTGAGCACAGCCAGGGCAGCAGCTTCCAGCCTTAACCTGCATCCAGTCCCGGTCTGGCATTTCCTGAGCTGATTTAGTCCTGCTTGGAGCCCAACTGCAGCCACTGGTGAGCCCTGAGCAGGAGTGAGGGGCCTTCACCCTCCCCAGGTGCAGAACTGGAGGGGGATCTGATCTGTGGGAGGGGATGAACAGGGCACAGGGAGCTCACCCAGCCCTGTCTGAGGCAGCCTGGCTGGGCAGGGTCTGTGCTCTCCTTCCCACTGATCCCGCATCAGTTTGGCCCCTGGAGGTCAAGGGCAGGAAACAAAACCCCAGTGAAGTGGCATCATGACACATTTCTGCATTTGAGCCTAACCCAGTTCAGACTCTGGCCTTGTCTGAAAGGTCTCAAATGCACCTTTGTGAAGGTGCAGGTGACACCCCAGCGAGAGCACTCTGGGGCTGGGCAGGGCTGGGTGTGCAGGACCCCAAACACCACTCCGAGGAGACAGGATCAGCCACTGCTTTGGGACACTGACAGGGAGAATTAGCATTGACAGTCCGTGTGATATGGCATCATGTAAACAAAGCACGAGGTCACTGGCACAGCAGTATTGCACTCCCAGGCCCAAGGTACAGCAATTCAGCCAGCTGGATTTTGGTATTTTAAAAGCCTGTGAACCTCCTAGGCAAGGCTGAATTGAGCATATTGAAAACTCCAGAGCCCACAGGGATTTCTCTCCAATGTACTGGGCCTTTCTGTGACAACCACCAGCATTCCCAGTGCAGTGAGACTCTCCTCTGCCCATTGCTCAGCCACAGGTGCCAGGGAGGTCACCCACTGGAACTCCTCCTGTGGTGCCCTTGCAGGGCCTGACACCAGGGCACTGAGACAGGGAGAGCTGCGGACGTTACTCATGTCTGCTATGGTTGCACAGGCAGCTCCAGATTTTAAATGTTTAAATAAAAACTGTTTATCTAAATATATATATATATCTCATCTAATGTCTTCAGCAGAGATAAAGCATCTTACGACATATTTAAATAAAAAATAATAATCTGAGTTGAGCCTTCAGTGTCAAAGAAAAGGTGATGCAGAGAATGGGTCCCAGCTAGTGCAGTCCGTGGGTGTGGGAGTGCTGGCAGAGCAGCAGCATTCCATAGGACACCAGTCCTACAAACCATGTGGACTTCATTGGCTACAACTAAAACCATTTACACAATCTACAGTCACTCACTTGGGCAGCACTCTCTGGGTCCGGGGGCAGTTGTTGGTGCTCAGAGGTTCCTGGCTGCCCCGCTCCTCTCCCGTGCCTGACCCCGCAGGCCGGAGAGGGGGGATGGATTTGGTGCTGGAGAACCCTCTGGGCAATGAAGGATCCACTGGTATCCAGCACAGAAGGGCTTCGAGCTTGAGATCGGTGTGGTGGGAGCAGGAGACCTCATGTCCTTTCCTTCACTGGCAACTGCAAACAGGGAAGGGAAGGACGTGGTTAGTGGGGAGTCCCAGGGGTGGACTGGACTGGTAACCCCGGCTCTGGGGCAGGGCCAGCTCAGGGAGCCCTGGGCTGTAGCAGTTTGGAATGGGAGACGAATGCCCTGGGATCCAGGCACAGCCTGCTCCAGTGGCAGGTGTAGCTCCTGCCTGTAGCATTTCAGGGCCTCAACCATGTCCTGTTTGTCAGGTGTGCAGGTACAGCTCTTCCTGGTGGGGGCTGAAGCAGCTCAGCAGATGACTTTGCTAGGCTGTTTTTAACCCCCTCAGTTAATTAAAGAAAAGAGGGACTACCTGTGCCTTAACTTGCCATTTTCCAAACTGCTGTCCCTTGGAGAGCCCAGCAGCACAGCCCAGCTCAGGCACTGCTGGTGGCCCACTGTGGCTTTCAGGAGCCACCCCAGCACCTCTCACTGCTGAGGTACAACTTGTGCACACCAGGGCCTATCCAGCAGCTTTCCGAGGTAACAGGGCAGGGGGAACCAGTTCTCTCTCTGCAGGATTTCCTGTGAGAGGGTCGGTGCTCCATGTTCTACAGCAAATTGCCCCGACCTTAAAAATCAGTGACTGCTCAGTTACAGAACAATTCCCCATGATGATGGCCTGGTTTATCTCAACCTGTATAAAACTAGACCAAAAAAGAAGAAAGTGCAGTGAAAAACCTTGCTCTGCCCAGGACCCAAGTCGTCACTGTTTTATAAGGCAAGTCTCAGCAACACCATCTTGTATCTCCTCCTACATTTGTTCAGGTTTTAAAAAAAATACAAAAAACAAACCAAAACCCAAACTTATCTAAAAGGTATTGATAAATAATAGTATGTGAGCACACATCCAGCCCAGAACCTGCAAACTCCAGGCAGCCCTATCCCAGAATGCAAACCCCTCTGTGGAAATAATGCATCTGCTGTGCTAGAGATTGTATTCAGTCTTTTCCCTCAAAAGGCCATTCTAAAGTGTCTTATTGAGTTCTGATTTTCTGATTAGTCTTTCAATGCATTTAATTTATGGGGAAAAAAATCTCCTCTTCAAAAACTTGCTTTAATTAATTTTGGCTCCAGTAAAATGCTGGGAAGTGTTTATCACTCGTGGTGGCTCCTCAGCACTGTGGCTGGTGGGGAGTGATAAGGACAACATGGACACAAGGGACAAGGGAGGGCAGTGGGAAGGGGACAGTCCAGGAACCACGTGAGTGATCAGGTGCTGCCAGAAAACACTTTGTGCAGAAAATCTGGAATATGCTACGAGTGGTGGTTGGACAGCAGCTGGTGTTGGGGCCAGAGCAGGGCAGCAGGAGCTTTGTGAGCACAGGGGTGTTGTAAGTTCTGGCTGGGACAGTCACAGCTGCTGCTGGCCAGGGGGACAGGGGCTACCTGATCTCTCCTGCTCCAGGAAGGGAGCACCACCTTCTGGAAGCAACTCCATACCCCTGGTTTCCCCATTTCTGACTTGCTCTGATTTGGGCTGAAGGTGGCAAAGGTGCAGACCAGGGCAGGCAAAGCTTTAACTTCTCTCCCATAATAAAGAAAGGAGTGGGTGGACAAGGGGAGCCTGAAACGTCATGCTGGTGTGTTACTCACCATCTCAGACTTTCACAGAGGCTGGTGGCATCACAAGTTGGTTCACCCTGGTGAAGGAAAGCAAAAGTGTCGTGTGAGAGCTGCAATCAGCAAAGAAAGAGGTGCATAACAACAGCCCAGCCTGGGGAATCCAGGTTTTGGTTGCTTAACAGTGTCTGAAGAAGTGGGACATTAATAACTGTCCTGCACAATGGTATAAAGCTGAAACCCTGTCACACAGGGCTGTCTGGTAGCAATTGCTGGAACATGCCAAGTGACATTGCTGACACTAATTGACAAGGATTGGGGAATGTCCCAAAGGCATCCAGGCATAGCGACTGTTTCCCTGAGCCAGTACAGGAGTGTTTGGGCAGCAGCTGTTGGTGTCCTTCAGCCTGACAGCACAAATGTAAACACTCACCACTGATAAAAATTAAATTAGGGGAAAAGGAGCTGTCTCTCAGTTTCCAGGTCCTGAAGACCTGCTGTGTCACCAGGCAGGAGCTCTCCTGCGTCTCCTGCCAGGAGGGGACAGCTCCTGTCTGCTCTGTGGGGCCCAGGGCCAGCAGCAATACCCTCCAGAGTCCCTCCCTGGGACCCGCTCCCTCTTACAGTGCACGCCCTGCAGAGTCCAGCCTTCCCACGGCCCCCTCCCCACGCTCTTCCTGCCCTCCCAGAGCAGGTGACTCGGGGACAGGAGCCCTTCAGTGGTGTTTGACAGAGGGGCTCTGGTGTGGGCTGTAAGGAGATGTCACCCCCAAATCCAAGACCTTTGGGACTTGCTTTCTATCTGGAATGCTCGCTGACCTCAGCAGGGACACCTGGATTCTTATGACAACACCAGAAAACACCCACCTTGCTTATGGACCGGCCTTGCCTATAACACATCCGAGTGCTTTACCCAAAAGGAGAATAATCTGAGTCACAAAGGGAGAGTCTTCCCCTGACATTTCTCTGAGCCAACTTAAAATAAGAACCAAACTGAACCAGAAATGTGTTAGACCTTTGCTGTCACACACAAAAGCAGCTTCTCTCTCAATCAGTGAAACATTTGGGCAAGTGGACAGGGAGTATCACAGAAACCATCACAGCCCGAGGCCCTGCCAGGTGAGAACGTCCCAGGAAACATCACTGTCCTTTGGAAAGGCTGATTCACTAAAACAAACTCACCTGCAGTTCTTCACCACACTTTGTACCTGACCCGGGACACTCAGGGCACACCTTCCAAAAATCCTCTGCATCAGGGATTGGCCCAGCTCAGCCCACAGCTCCTCACACCAACCCCACAGGGAATTTGTCTCCAAGGGGCACAGAAGCCTCTGTGCCTTTTCTTGCCTTTCCAGGCTATAAACTCAAATATTTTTGATGCAGGAGCTGCCCAAAGTTCCTCTGTACAATCACCATTGTTGGTAACCCCATTGCTCTGGAAATCACACTGTCCCGAACACTGTAACTGCTTCAAGTAGCGGGATTTATCAGAGACAAAACACATCACCTGGCAGTGCTACAACCAACTTCACAAGTAGGAAGCAAGCTCTGGTATGCCATGAACTGTCCCAGGATACTAAAACTCCAGAGGTTTGAATGTGCCATAATGTTTGCAAGCCATGTCCCTTAGCATGTCATTCCACGTTCTCACAGGATACAGAACATACACATAGTTAGTTTTGCCATGACTTCAGCACAGAGAACCCACCTGCACTGCTGACATGCACCACAAATACACACAACTTTCCTGCTTTGATTACTTGGAGTTCAGCCTCCTATGGGACAAAATGTACATCCCTTTTATTTTAGCACATTTCTCTCAAGTTCTGCTTTATCTCTGTTTCACAGATGGGAACAGAGGCCTGGAGGGGCTAATCCTGAAATGCATTTGGAAGATTTCATGGGAAATTAGACCCCACATGACTGGAGAACCTGCTGGGGAGATAAATGACTTTCAGGGATCTCACAGGAAGGTGGTGGGCAAAAGGGAGAACTGAAACAGTCCCCAGTTTTGGTCAGTGCAGTCCCCACCCACTGTGAAGCCCCAAAGTGCACACAGAGCTCACGGGCTCAGGCACAGCCAGTCCCACTGGGGCTCATCCTACAGGTCCGATGGGATTCTGTTTATTTTTTTAAAGCAAACCCACTAATAATAAAATTTAAACTCTCCTAGGTGGCAAAATGTAGTACATGGGCTTAAACTAACAAGGCTCAAGAGCATCTAAATCCCTGATTAAGTCCCACTTGCCTTTCTAATAATGATAATCCCACACTGAATGGATCTGCTCACTGAGCATTGGCTCCCAAATTGTTTTCTCTGCAGTGTTTTCTTAATATTGTGGATGTTTTCATTCCTTGAAGAGAGTAGGGTGGAAACCAGTCTGTTGTTTCCTGAGGGGGAGGAAACTCACCCAAATTGCCTTTCAGGAACAGAAGCTGTACAGCTTTTCCTGGTGTTTTTCTATGGGCTCCTCCAGAAGTTAAAAATGTGGCTGATTCCCTCTAACCCCATCACTTCCTCTCCTGTCAAACCTAAATATTTCTCCTAGATCCTATCAAACCATTTTCATGTAGTGTGACAGCATCTATAATTCTGAAGTATTTATAAGCCTGTCTGTTTAATATTAAACCACATGCTCAAGAGCTGTTAAATATTTATGCTATGTAAAATGGATCTAATTTCACAGCACCTCTGCCGGTCAGAGACCTGCATGAGGAAAAGACAGGGAATTTAAGATAACAGATGAGTGGCCAGGATCTTTTACAGGTCAGCTGTGCTCTATTTGAGGATCTGGGCAGGATTACTCTCTGAATGCTCTGTCCCTTTCAGGCAGCAGCTCTTGGAGACTCCAGGCTGTAGAGCAGCCAGCACTGCTGGGCAGTGCCCAGGGATTTGAAAGAGTCCTTGCTGCCACAAACAATGCCAGAATGTTCTGCTCCCCCCTGGGCCAGCAGGAGGAGCCCCCAGATCCCCCTTCTCACCTGCAGCCCCACCTGCCCCAGCAGTTCAGGGGGGAGCTGTGGGGAGCAGCAGCAGGGTATGTTTGTGTCCCAGTGACCAGTCTGAGCTCCAGGGGTGTCACCTCTGCCCTGAGCCCCAAGCCCAGGCAGGAACAGGAGTCAGGAAGGAGGACACACCCCAGTGTGTGCAGCACCACCATGCCCAGGGCTCCAGGAGGAAGGCTGGGCTTCCACAAAGCTTTTGGAAATGCTGCCAGCCCAGTTAATGTCACCTTTCATACCCAAGTTAAACACCACCTGTATTCCCGCATCCTGCAGCTTTCCCAGAGCTCAGTTTGCCTGCTATCTAAACAAGGCAGGCTCTGGGTTTTGTAACTGAGAAACACACTAGGAAATAATGCCCTGATTTTTACAGCCTGCTGTACTTAACATCACTTAACTTTTACAACCAACAGTAAAATGCTTCGGTGGGGTCCTTCTAGCCTGAAAATAACTCATTTTTTTGAGTTATTGAGCAGGAGCTCGTTCAGCAGACAGGAGTACTGGGGCTACAGCTGGATCCCTGGACTTTGCAGCAACTCCTGCCTGTGATTAAGGATCCTTCTTCATTTAATTGGAGAGAATTCTGTGTTTCTGATGCACTCTGCAAACATCAAGTGCCTGTCAGAAGCAGCACTTTAGGAAGGGACACAGGTGGACAAGCCTCCAGCAGATTCCTCCCTGTCTGAACTTCCTCAGATGTTTCTGGGAGGTTAAACCTCTCTAAAAGGCCTTGTGAACACACTGAAACCTGAAATTTTAGGTGATGAAATGTTTGCATGGACAAACATCCTTGAAAGGTAATGAGACTTTAATCTATGAAAAACAAATCTTTTCAAATACAGCCAAAGGGTTTTTTTCTGGCATCAAAACTGAGGGGCAATGGCCCCCTGCACCTCTGGCCCAGCCAGGGGCAGTTTTCTGCAACTGCAGCTCCTGAAACAGCAGCATTCACTTCGAATGTTGCTGTCTGAGCCTGTGCCAGGACAGAGGCTAAGGAGGATCATTTGCAGCTCCACACCTGTCTGACTTCCCCAGGGAATTTTATCCACTGATAAATGAACACAGGGAGGTACCTGCACAGAGGGCACTGATGCTGCTTTATCGCTGTAATGCCTGCAGAAAACTGACAAAATAGGCATGGAGTAGGAGAGCTGGGGCAGCTCCAGGTGGGGTTTCTTGATCTTCACATGCCCACAAACACCCCCAGGTCAGCTAAAATCCCAGGGCAGCAGTGATGCTGTGAATGTGCTCTCCCTGACACAGAGGACAAGGGCACCTGGAGCTGGAAGGAGCAAAGAGATCACTAAGGAGTATAAAAAAGTGGGTTTAGGCACAGGCAGAGGCCTCTCTGCACCAGACCCATCTCCAAATTCCAGCTGGGGTTCAGACAGGGAGAAGTGGCAGGACTGTTCGTACCACATACCAGGCTCTATTTGTCCCTCACCTTGTTACTGCAGAGATCAATTGCCCTGAATAAATCCTGTGCAACCAATTGCCAAAACACACAGACATTTTAGTACACAAAGGAGGGAAATGGACCCGAGCTTTACAGCCCATCCCACTCCTATTTTCCATCACTGTCAACACCCTCATAAACACAGTCAGCTTCAGGGGGATGGAAGGCTCATTGCAGTGACCTGCCAGCAACGAACAGGTAACACAAGACCAGGAAACACCTTAAAAACGCAACCAGCCACCCCTCAGACATTACCACACCTCATTCCTGCTCTCCACAGACCCTCCTGCTTTGTCTCACCACGGAGGGACTTAGAGCTTCATTTCACTGGGATTTTGTCACGTTTCCCATGAGGTCTTTGAATCAAACGCCACTAAGTGCACCGAGTTTCCTCCAGTCCTGCCCAGAGCCAACAGTGCCACGCCGTGGGGGCTGAGCTCACACAGAGATTTCTGCCCCTACAACAAACCACAGTCCGGGCTCCTCTCCCTTCCCTCACTGTGCTGCTCCCTGCAGAGATGTCTCACCTGCCACACTCCCGAGTGCTCCCAGCGCTGCTCCACCTCTTCCCAGGCACTTCAGGAGGAGCAAACCCAGCAGGCTGGAGCCTCCAGCTCAAGAGTGTTACCGTCTATGCCCAGTTTTTAACCAGGCAGTGCAGCAGGTAACCGTGGTGGCCACTGGTGTCCTGCAGCAGCTGAGCACTTCCACCTGCAGCTGGAAGGAGGTGGCTTTGGTTCCTGCTCCACAGCACAATCACCCCGGGATGCTGGCCAAGCTGCCTCCAGCTCCTCCCCAAAACACGGCTGCACAACATCAACCCTGATTGATACCACCTGTTCCCTCCTGCAGGAACAGCCGAACCAAGGGCTGCTCCCAGAGAGCAGCTCCTGCTCTCACCGACCTCAAGCTGTTTTGATCATGAAGCCAATAAGTGGGGCAAGACTCACGATTAACAACGTGAATTCCTGCAGCACCTCGGGCTCCGAGCAGGCTGAGCTGGGAAAGGCTGAGAGGGGAGGTGCATGGAGGGGGAGCAGCAGTGACATCAGCCTAGAGGGGTCCCAGCGAGTGGCACAGGGACAGGGCAGCACAGCTAAGGATAGTCCATGCCCTGAGCTTCCTGATGCATCCTGACAGGTTATCCACCTCCCAGGAGCAGGCTGTCGATGGAGCCTGCTGAGGTCAGTGTGCTGAAGGAAAAGCATCACAGAATCACAGACTATTCCAAGTTGGAAGGACCCACAAGGATCACCAAGTCCAACCCTCAGCCCTGCACAGAGCCATTCCCAAGAGTCACATCCAAATGCTTTTTGAGCTCAGTCAGGCTTGGTGCTGCGACCACTGCCCTGGGGAGCCTGCTAAGGATGCCTTAAGAGAACAAAACTCAACAGAGAACCCAGCACAGGAGGAGTTTGGAGCAGGAAACCATCACCCACCTGTCCCCCATCCCCAGGCAGGGAGGGGCCCGGGGGTCTGTGCCCCTCCAGCCCCACATGCCAGGGCTCCGGCAGGGCTGCCCTTCCCCTGGAGCAGCAGCAGTGCCCGCAGGAGCCCCGTGCTGGGGCGGCAGGTGCTGCACCAGCTGCTCGGAGGAAATGAATTGGCTCCAATCCCCTTTCCCTCCCGCACGGCAGTGGCTTTAGCAAAGGCGAGATGATAATCATGGACAGCAAATGCATCTTTGCCTCTGTTCGGCTCAGCCCCTCAAAGCTGCACAACGTGAGTGTTTTCCATCTGCTCCTTTAAGCGAGGTGCTGATTTGCCTCCAGAGGAAGAAGAAACACGGGGCAGCTTCTCTTTCTCCTCTTTGGCAGATCTTGACAGAGCAGAAAACTGGCATAAAGGGAAAATCAATAACCTTTCCTGCTATTTTCCCAGGCAGCTGCAGCAGAACAGATGTGAAAACGAGCAGTTAACAGCACAAATCAGGGTCCCAAGGACCTGGATGGAAATGAACTCCGGGAAGATGTGGGTCTCAAAACTTGGTCCCAGAATTCAGCCAGATATTGATGGGCTCAGAATTAAGGTGGGGGGATTTCAGTGCTATGGAAGATATGCATAACATCACACTCTTATGTCCACTGAAATAATAGAGGAAAGAGGAAGTGGAAGGTCTCACATTTTTCTTGGCATGATTGAAAGTGCAAAGGGAGAAAACATGACATAAAAAGCAGGTATGATCTAAATAAATCTTGAAACAGAAAATCCTGTAGAACTTCCTGATGCCACATGATTAGAAACATAATTCTTACCCTCCACAATAACTGTCTCATGATACAGCTCTCTTCATCAGCCTCTGAGCTACCAGGGCTGGGGGATCACAGAACCATGGCATGGTTTGGGTGGGGAGGGACCTTAAAGCTCCTGTCGTTCCCCCCCCTGCCATGGGCAGGGACACCTTCCACTAGCCCAGGTGGCTCCAAGCCCTGCCCAACCTGGCCTTGAGGCCTCGAGGAACCACCCACCTGTTCCAGGGCACTGGAACAGTCTGGGCCAGCCCTGCCTGCCATGTGGTACTGGGCTGGCAGCAACTCTGGGAATGATCAAGCCAGAGCACTTACACACTCCTTACTGGAGCACTGGCAGTCATACTCCAGCAGTTCTGTCCCTGTTCCTCTGCAAGATGCTGCTCAGGCTGTGCTGGGCTTGGCTGGGGCAGTGGCTGGTGGGTGTGGGAAACTGGGAGGGGACACAGCCAGGAGAGGTGACCCCAACTGACCCAAGGGATGTTCCAGGCAATGAGACATCATGCTCAGTATATAAAGTGGGGGGAAGAAGGAGGAAGGGGGGACTTTGGGAGTGATGCTGTTTGTCTTCCCAAGTCACCATTACCTGTGCTGGGGCCCTGCTCTCCTGGAGATGGAAGAAGACCTGCCTGCCCATGGGGAGCAGTGAATTCATTCCTTGTTTTGTTTTGCTTTGCTGCTGTGCACAGCTTTTGCTTTCCCTGTCTGTATCTCAGCCCACGAGTTTTCCAGCTCTTACCCTTTGGAGTCTCTCCCTGATCCACTGCTTGGGAAGTGAGTGAGGGGCTCTGAGGGGCTGGGTGGGGTTAAACCCTGAGCCAGGC
The DNA here is from genome assembly GCA_035583185.1 of Anabacerthia variegaticeps. Lineage (NCBI taxonomy): Eukaryota > Metazoa > Chordata > Aves > Passeriformes > Furnariidae > Anabacerthia > Anabacerthia variegaticeps. The sequence continues at coordinate 8,081,930 of JAWWEW010000048.1, read as the reverse complement.
CAAGGACCCAACCACAAGTGAATTGCTCTAACACACCCACAGTCACAGCTTGCCAAGAATCTGCCTTGCAGATTGCTCCACAAGAAGGGGTCACTGGGGCTGATAAAAGCCAATACTTTTGTAAAATGCTCTGTGATTGTGACAGGCTTCAGGAAACACAGAGCAGGGCCTGAATTTTTCATTATTTCTTCCATTTCCTCGTGTCAGAGATTGTTTCTGGCTTGGAAGGCTGCCACCCTCTGCTCAGTGCTCCAGTCACCTGCGTGGGACCTGCTCAGCCTTTGTCTCTGGGCCAGGGCAGCCTCAGCACAGCATCTATCTCAGCAAGAGTCTAAAATCTGCATGGCAAAGCCCCTGCACGCCAAGAACCCTCCTCTGCAGTGCCAGTGGATGTGCTGAATCCATTGGTAGCATATGATTTCTGTGCCCCTTGCACCTTGGGGGCCTCCAATCCTGTTTTACAGCTGATGAGCATTTCAGGGACAGTGTCTGACTGCTTGAGTCGGTAGCTGAGGCAGCAGCAGGACTCCCAAGCAGTTCTTGCTCTGGAGCCCTTGGAGGAGTGAGCTTTGCCTTCCTATAACTTCAGGCAATGGAGAAATTCCATTCTTGCTGTGGGACAGCACTTAAGTAGCTAGGGATAGTCTAGGAATACTGTTTTCCTTTCTCCACGGCACAGGGGATTAACCTTGGAAGGTCGGTATGGTGGGGAATTGGTGGGTTTGGAGAACCCAGGGCTCTGCCTGAAACCTTTTCCACAGCTCGTGGTGCCAGAGCTGTGCCAGCACCAGCTGGTTCTGTCCTTCTGCCTGTGCTTAAGCAAAGCTCCTTCTGCCAACAGTTAACTCCAAGAGCATATTTCAAACACCAGGAGCATTCCCTGCAAGGACCACAATGAGCCGAACTGGCTGTGAACAACCAAATTGGCCTTTGACTTCTCCCCACCCACTGCAGGAAAACCTCGGGGTGACTGAAGTGACAGAACAGATCAGGATTTGTTCTGTAAGAGACTGTATTTTCCATGTGCATGACACCAGCAGCTCCCAACCGGAGCAGCCAACCAGCACTAAAGCTCAGCCAGTCCCAAGCTGTTCCATTTTTGTGTTTGTTGACTCTCTTTATGGAGTTACAAACACGGCCAGTAAACAGGGGAGAAAAACCAACAGCTCTACCAGCAGCTTTTTCCACCAGTAATAAAACTACTCACATTTTCACCAGCTCTTCCCTTCATACTCTCCACACTCTGAATCCATATAAACCATCTCACATTCTAATCTCGGTCCCTCTGCAGTCTGTGTTTTCACCAAGCCACTCTTGGACACTCCAAACACTCTGTGCCTCCCTCCTTCCATCATCACAGATCCTCTGCATCCTAATCCAGGCTTTTTGCTGCAAATTCACAGGGCTTTAAAGGCCAAGGTCATCTTATCTGGGCTAAAAAAGCACTGTGAGTTTCTAGCACTGTAGGAAATGTTTAATTATTGTTCTTTTGTGAAGTAAGAAACAAACAAAGCAGTCATATTCCTCTCCCAAACAGCGAGTGAACTGCTCAAATATCCCTTTATGGGAGTTGTTAAAATCCACTTGCTGCCTCTGAAATCCTCAAATCCAAACCCTGCCTCAGTGCAGCACTGAGACAGCTCTCCAAAGTGCCCAACCTCTTAAAACCCCTTTGTGATACATCCCCAGCCATTTCAGAGAGGAAATATTACTTTTGGCAATGCAAACCACCAGAATAGAGCACACTGTGCCAGTCCAGCTGCCACCTTAATACTTGTGAGGGGACCCTGGGCTTTGCTGGCAATACCAGGTCACCTGGTGGCTCCTTTCTGCTGCCACAGAAAAATCAGAGAAAAGGAGGGTTGACAACTCTGCAAGTCCTTCCCCTGCCCCACATAATAGAATCTGCAAAGCAAAAATAAGGTCAGACACTTTCAAATTGCTGCAATAGGGGAACTGGGAGATCATTTTATATCTAGTTCTGCAAAAGGCTAAAAATAAGCCTGATGTGAGGCAGAAGAAAGAGCCTGAAAATGGATTATTCTCATTTTTCCTGTAATGCAATTTGCAGATGTGCCATGTTTAAGGCAGCAGAAGAGGTGTCTGGGCTAGGGATGGTTTTTTGTGGCTTGTGCTCTCTCCTCTGTAAGAATATTTTCTGTCTAGTGTTTGTACCCAGCACTTTTAAAATGAAGCTTTCACCAGCACTGCTACCCAGCAAAAGCATCCACACCTGATCAAAGGTGTTAAAATTGTTTTCTTATTAAATGTATAATTTAAATTTTAGGAGAAAAGAAAAACCTGCTGGAGTTGCTTAAATAACCCGATTCTTGTCATGGAAACAAATGGGTGAACAACTCAGGCTTGCAGGGCTCTCAAGTGCTGGCTTTAAGATGGTTTAAGACTTCAGTTCTGTCCAGCTCTGTGTTGGTGCAGCTCTTCATTCCTGCTCTGGCAGGGACACACACACTGCAGTTGCATCCTGCTGCCTGATCTGCATTGCTGCATCCTCAGAGAAAAGACCCAGCCTCTGCCCTGCAGGATGCAGAGAGGGACTGAGCAATTATCACACCTGCATAACCATCCAGAGCATCTTTTCACACCTCGGGAAAAAAACCCAGAAAATCTCATGTTTTCAGGTATAAAACCAGGGATTAAGTTAAAAAAATAAAATCAAATATTAAAAATAAAGAAATCCTCTGAGGAGGAGATGATGCTGTACCTGCACAGGTAGGATCCAGGTGAGCTGCCCTCAGGAGCAGCCAGAATGGCTGTGCCAGGGGACAGGCTGCAGGATCCCTGGCCAGCACAGCTCCTGGGGGAACACTCCATGCCCAGGAAAGGCTCTGACACACACAGATTACAGAGATTTATAGCCCTGGCACCAAAAGTTGTCACAGCTTGGGAAAGGGACTTTTAAAAATTCCTATTCATAATAAAAGGAGCAGGCTGTTCCCTGTTCCTGATGACGGTCCTGCTAAGTCCCAGTGTGGGCATTTCTCCTGCAGCTCTCCAGGGGGAAGCTTTGTTTTTCCCAAGTATCTGCATTGTGAGGGAGGAAGAGGACACACACAAACCACTGACACCCTTCCCAGCAGTGCTGAGGTTTTAATTCCATCGAATGAGGCACCTGGAGTGCTCCCAGCCTGGAAGCTGCTCTGTGCCAGGGCACAGGTCCCTGGGATGGAACTCAGGGACAAAAGTGTCCTTACCCATTTCTGAGGGCACTGCCAGGGCAAGACTGTTCATGTACCCATCAGCTTCCTAAATCCACCCTGGGTCTCACCAATTTTCCTCAAGCAGGTAAGAGACATCCACTACAGAGTGGAGTCATGTCTGGAAATAAAATACAACTGCTTTAACCCTCCTCTGCAGAGGTACAGAATGGGAAAGGAACAACTCATGGAATCAAAGCAGGAATTGTATTTGAGTGGTTTGAAAAAGAATGGCAGTATTTATCATTGCTAGTGCCTCAGAGCTCTTACAGAACCCATTCTTAACCGTTTTCTCTCTCTTCTAACTTTGAAAGGGTGGGATTAAATTTGTATTATAAAAATTGCCCCCCAAATGATTGGATTATAGCAGTGATGTACTCTGTCATGTTTTCTGCTAGTCCTACATTTACTAAAAGCCTCTATAAGCTGTCAGACTTCTCAAGCAGCATGAAAACAGTTATAAAAGAATTGTGCTAAAAAAAAAAAAAAAGAACTGCTGTAGAAGGCATTTTTTTTTTGTAAGAGGGGCAGCCTTGTTGACTGGAATTCCTGTGCTAAAAAAGTAATCTACAAAATATGCCAGGAATTGTGGCAATCATAAAAGAAGTGTGAAAGCCTGGAAATTCTGTTTTTGAAAGGAAGCGTGGTGGAAGCAGGAGGAAGCTTTACAGGAAAGAGAGGTTGCTACCCTGCTATCTGCCCTGCCTGGAAGAGGAAATTATCTCTAAGCAAATGCCCGGAGACAGTTCCACAAAGGAACAAACAGACACACAAATGGCAGCAATAAACCCCTGAACCAGCTTTCACAGAAGTGTGGAAATTCAAGCAGGGGAAGCTCCGTCTCCTCAGGCTGCAGAGAGCAGCATTCCCCTTCCCTGCTCCCATCTCAGCCCACTGGAGGGGTCGGTGTCCCTGCCCCTGTGCCCCGACGCCAGGCTGATGGATGGGTTTAATCTCCGGCGCCCGCGATTCCCGCAGGTTAATTGATTTCTTTTGGCAAAGCACCTTTCCAAGTCCCGGTGTCTGAGCAGCAGGACTGGCTGGAGAGGGAAAACAAGGCATCTTGAAATAGAAATTCCTCTGTAGCCAGCGAGTAATAGGCAGGATAGAGGGGAGGGCTGGCAGAAAGCTGCCGTGCCAAGGGCAGATGGCCGGGCTGGGAGGTGGGAGCTGGACAGCGGATCTGGGGTCCGGCACGGAGCTTTAAGTGCTGACAGAATGCTCTGTTGTGTCTCCTCTCCCAGGCAGGCATGGAGCTACTGACTGATAAATCCTGCCCCATAAATGCTGAGGAGAACAATGAACCTGTCAGCAGTGGCAGCCAGGCCCCTCTGCAGGTGAGCCCCTCCTCAGCCTCCAGCTTTACTAAAGATACTGCCTTACTTCTCAGCAACTTGAATGAAGCTGCTCTTTCCAGGAATCTCACTGCAGGGTGCCAGGTATTTTTACCATGGGAGTGGGCACATCCCAGACAGTGCACTGGGAGTCATTTGAGAGAAATTATCTTGTTAACCATTATTTATGACGACTGTTCTCCTCGGTTTGTAACACGTAAGATCTGTGGCTGAATAATATAAAATTCATAAACAAATGTGAGTCACACCAACAAGGGAAGAGAAAGATGCTGAAAGAGAGAAGCAACAAAACCAGATCCCAGGCACTTTTGTTCATCCTGCCATGTCCAATACCTGGACTCACAGATCCAGCTCAGGTGCACAAGCACAGACACAGGGCTGGGAGGCACAGGGAGAGTGTTCCCACCTTGCTGCCTCAGGCCAAGCCAGGAAGGCCTTCAGAAACATAAGACAGCTTTCATGTCTTTCTCCAAAGATTCTGCTGCAGCATTTACCTCTTTTTTTCCCATAGGAAGTCTTTCCTAACACCTAATCTCCAATTTCCCTTCCTGCCATTTAAAGCCCTTCTCTGCAGATAACAAACCAGGCACACACATGTCACGTCTCCAAAGCCACACTGAGGTTCAGCTCTGCAGGACTTCACCTCCTTACGAGATGAGGTCTTGCTTTTCCACAATGTTTAAACATCTCATTATAGGGGAATGTATATATTTAAAGGTGCCAGGAGGCAGAAAACTCCTTTCTCTGGTGTTTAGTAAAAGGAAGGTGGAACTGCTCTTACAGGGCCACAGCACCATCTGTGGCACTGCTTCCAGATCTCTTGCATCCATCTGATATGACAGTGTGAGCCAGAAAGTATCACCCAAACTGTTCACACACTTATGGCAACCTCCAAACACCTTGTTTTCCTCTCCTACTTGTAGCATGCCTACAGAGAGTGATATTCCAGGGCCCTTTCCATAAGGTACAGCAGGGCTTCCATTCTCCACTGGGGGAAAGGCAACTTACAGTCAGCAGCAGACTAGTCACCTACCCACATACTCAGCATGGCATTACACACAGTAACTCTTATTTTGTGACAATTATGAGAAAGAGACTAACCCCAGAAGTTTGTATGTCATGTGGAAGCGTCTTCTGAATTACTGTAGTTGCCCACCGTGAGTTGATCCGAATCGGTTTCTTTACTGAAAAACAGTAGCTTTTTTTTTACAAGCTGCAAGGAGGGACTGGGAAAGCCTCTTTGCCACAGCGCCCCTCGAGCACGCAGGTCCCCACACACAGCTAGCTTCCTTCTCACCTCACACTCCTGTCTGCTGGAGGTGGTGAGCAGGGCACTGGGGGGGCTGGATGTGGGTGGAACATTGACCACCAAGCTCCGTGAAGCATCTCCTGCTCCTCACCTCGCAGTCCAACAGTTCCAGCACAGCAGCCCCTCACCACGCACGGCCTGGGCTGTGACATGCTCAGGCAAGGGTGAAAGGGGCCTGTGCCCCCAAATACTGTGCTCCCCTCCAGGCCACATGGCCAACAACTGAGATCCACCAGAGCAGAAGCGTGGAAAGGATGCCCAGCCAGCATGACCCAAGCCCCTGTGCTTCGTGCAGCCTCATGCACTCTGCTGAGCCCAGGTTCTCAGCACAACCCGACATCCTTTACCTGGAAGGACCAAGGCCAGGGAAAGAGAACAAGCACAACGTTCAGGGCAGAAAACAGGCTGGGGCAGCTCCCCTGTGCAATGGCCACGTTACTCACTGTTGTTCAGCTTTGGCTCGGTCACTGAGGAAGAAGAGGGCTGTGGCCAGGAAGAACATCCCCCCCAGGACGATGACGAAGGGGCAGAGCATGAGCGCGTAACCCAGGCTGAGGAACTCCCACACCGGGGACTCCTTTGTGCTTTGTCGTATCAGGTCTGAGATCTAAGAGAGAGGGCAGAGAAATTAGTCACTCAGATGAAAAAGAGACATGGTGACAGCACAGGAACACAATCTCCTGAACAACCACCCACCAAACATGTGCATGAGGTGGAAAATGGAACAGTGTGTTCAGGAAAAGCTCAGTGTCCCTTGTACACTTCAGCCTTCCACGCTGGAGCCTGGGCAGCTCCTGCTGGGAGCAGCTTGGCAGGGGTTCTGCCCTCCCTGTCACTCCTGTGGCCTCATCTATTATTCTTCCCACAGCCCCCTCCTGTCCTCCTGGGCTGTGGAGTGACTGGGGGTGTCTAACCCTGCCCGAGCCTCCCGGGGTGCTGGCAGGGCATCGAGGCAGTGATCCATCTCCTGCAATGCCTATCAAGTCCTGCTGACTCCCACACCTGACCTACCTTTCGGCAAAAGGAGACATTAAATTGCATTTCTGTGTACTGAGTGGGAAGGAGGAAATGTTTCCCGCAGCACAAAAAGCCAGAGATCCTGTGTGATTTGCAGAAACAGAACTTGAACATGGGGGTTTTGTCCATGTCTGGGGTGTGGGGCTCATTCCCTCTTCCAGCCTAGAAGGGTAACTGTATGCAAGATGTGGCTCTGGCCCAGGCTCAGATACAGGGGCTGCACTCACCCCAAAGAACCATAAAATCCACGGGCTAAGGCAACCTGCACTTCCAACAGCCAAAAAGCACAATTACATGAAAATGAACACAAATTCGCACTACATGAAGAAGGAGAGACATGCAATGGTGTTATTTACTTCATTATGAAAAGCTTTTGCTAAAACTCAGTAAAATTTAATGCCCATCTGTAGCTAAAACTATCACATTTTAATATTTACTGCCCAGCAAACAACTTTACTCCCATAAATCCAACAGGCTGGTAGCAGCAGTCGGGGTGGGTCTCAAGGCATTGGGTATTTAAATGTCCAGCTCTGTTTTTATCCCTGACCTTTAGCTGAGGCAGAAATATTAGTTTATACCAGAAGACTGCAGGGAATTTGCAGCATAAAATCCTACTGCTGTGCACACACGCAAATCAGGTCCAGAAATAGGCAAAGCTTGTGCAGCAACTTCCAAACTGCCACGGTACTGGGGATGGGAAAGGTGGAGTCAGACACAACCTACAAGCAAGTTCTGACATTCAAGGCTCACATCTTGTCAGCCAGGGGAGGAAATGTCACCTGCAGGAGGAATCACCAATTCACAGCCCTGCAGAGATCTGGAAGGGGAATGTGTGTGGGGAGATGCCTCAGCAGAGGCCAAGCACAACAGGAGGTCACAGAAGGATGATGCTCGGGGGAACTCAAACAGTGCCACTGAGTGTGTTTCAGCAGGGAGACTCTGGATTAGCACCTCTCTTACAGCTCAGCCTGGCTCCCACTTGGGAGGGATGGAAAGGAGCCTGATGCTGGAAGTGACACCCCCAGGATTCAGCTAAGGAAGAGTTCTTGCCCTCTCAAAGACAACTTTATTCCCAGTGTAAAACACAAGGAAAAACAAGAGTGTTAAGAACAAGTCTCATGTGAGAAATTATGGTTAAAACATCCTCAGACTGAAACCAAGTAACAGTGGCCATTAGTCTGAGAGATTTATTAAAAATTAGCAACAAGACTGGAATGTGAAAAGAAAGGACCCATAGGAAAAGAGCAGAATGTGCTCTGCACCCAGGAGACAGGGACATCAGTTGGTCATTAATTCCCTTTTGTATCCAGACACCTTAATTCCCAACATTTCCCTTACTCTTCATTATGAACCAGAATTTGGCATCGAGTCAGCCTCTATGTCAGGCTGCAATAGCCAGAATTGGGGCTATTCTAAGAAATCGAGACATTCTAAACCACTTTTCATTTTTGGGAATGGATATAATTATTCTCCAAAGGGACCAGACAATAAATCACTTGACAAATTGACATGATAAATCAGCAGCAGAGGATGAAAAGCCAGGCATGTGCTCCTGATTGCTTTCTCTTACGGATGACATGGCATTCTAGGCTAAAACCAGCTTTGAAAATATAAAGTCTCCAACAAATAAAACTCCCAATGCAGCTCGTCTCACACCTTCCCTTCCAACACATTATGCTGACCTTTTATACCAACAAATCATGTTAATATTAGATCTGCTCTGTTTTTCATTTTTAACCCCACACATTCTGAGAGTGCACAGCTTAGAAAGAGCCGTGTTTCCTCCCATCCAGGGTATGATCCTTCCCTCCAGGCCAGCTGGGCTTTCTTACGTAGCTTCCATATCATCCCCTCACCCATGTCTGCAACTCTGAAACTTTATCAGGGCCCACTTACACATTTTTGCTGTCACAGTCACTGCCCTCTGTCGTTTTATTCCACTCGGTTACAAGCCACCTGCTAAGGCTGGAACTTTGGCATCTCCTCTCGAGAGGACACAGGACATAATTACAGACTTGGACTCCAAGAATGACACACCGTTTGCCAAATGGTCTGCTCTGCATTGCCAATTTTGGGCTTTCCAGACTCCTCACAATGAGAGCATCCTGAGCCGGCCAAGTGTGAATTGGCAAGACCCAAATCAAGCATCATTTCTGGTGTCTTCTCTCCAGCATGAGTAACAAATCGCGGGGGTTGCGCGCGCGGTCGGTGCCAGAGCTGCAGCTTGGAGTCGTGTGTGGGATTCCTTCCTTTGTTCTGCCAGTTGGGAGGTGGCAAAAGCTTCAAAACATTTACCCAAAGTGTGGGGGTGGGAAATCAAGAAGGAAGTCCTGCTGCTGCTCTGCAGTCTAATCAGAGCTCTTTGATACCAACCTAACGATGAAAGCTTTCGCCTCCTCCCTCGCTGTGCAGATCTCAGACCAAGAGGAATGACTCTGCTAAATAAACTCCAGCCTGTGGCATTCCTGCAGCACACAGGGCTGGACTGTGCCCAGGCAGCTGGATGGAGTCCAGCTGGACACAGTGCCCACTTCTCGGAGAAGGAAGAGCACAGCTGCAGTGGACACCATCCCAAACCCCAAATCCCCCACTGTGCCTCCATCCGAGGGCAGAAGACAAGGAAGGAACAAAGGGAAACTTCTTCACTTGCTTGGGGAGCACGTGGGGTGTGTCTGGAGCACAGGACAGGCCATTGATGCAGTAGAAGCTGAGGTGGGCTGAGCCCAGGGAAGGTGTCTGGGCTCTGTGTTCTGCCCCTCCTGAACAGGGCAGGGTAATTAACTGATCTATTAATTAGCCACTGCAATGGTAGCAACAGCTCTGAAATGGCCATTCCCTCTCTTCTCTCTCACTGCCCAGCCAGTCTCTCAATTCCCCTGCAATTGCTTGAGTTTTCTAAATTTCTGCCAGAGAAAAGGCTGTTTCCGGCACAAGTACCTGATTTTCATGGTTACCATTTGACAACAGGCCGGGTTCTCCCTGGCTGCTCTCTCAGCACAGTCCCCTAACACAGTGTTCCCTGGAACCCCACAATGTCACCACGATGCTCTGGGCTCCACCCACCCCCAAGTCAGAAGTGCCTGGCAAAGGTTTCTTTGACTTTTTAAAATAAATCTAATATGAATGGAAATGAAGATGAGAAAGCAAAAATAAGGGATTTTATAAGGTAAACAATTTGCTGAGCCTGTGGGGGAGCAACAAGCATTTATCCTGTGCTAAATGGCATGAGAAACACTTTATAATAAGAGGAAGTAAACCTGATTGTTTAATGATATTCATTCAGACAACTACGGAAAGGTAAAAGCAATTATAGTCTAAAAGTTATTTCAATTTTAACCTTGGCATGTTTGGATGTTAAAGAAAAAAGAACAAAAAAAAAATCTGTTAATCTTAATTGCATCCTATTGAGATTTGCAGACAATTTGATACTTGGCTGGTGACAATACCAGTATCCTGTATTAATGTGTGGTGCCCAAGTTTGCCACAGCAGTACCTGCTTTACCCAGGGCAGGGCCCTCTGGGAATGCCCTTGTCCCCCTGCCAGGTACATTAAATACTGCCCTGGTGCTGCCCTGACAAGGCTGCAGCAGATCAAGATACTCCACCAGGGGTTCTGCTCAGTGCCAGCCCATGGAGCTGGTACCTCTGGGGCTCAGAGAAACATCTGCCTCATTTGCAGCCCTCTGGGGAGGCCTGAAAGTCTATTTTCTTCGTGTCATTGACTGCCTTTCTCTCCAAGTCTGGTCTGCACAGGGGTTCTCTAAGTTAACACTGGACTTTCTGCTGTGCCAGTGGGAGATGCCTCGTACCATGGGGCACGTGTAGGGATGAGGGTGCCCAAGCCCATGTAGAAATAGGTCTGTGGTTCATTAAACCACAACAACAACCCACTCTGGATTTCTGGGCCTTCTCCAATGAGAGACTTTCACACACATTAAATGTGGATCAGAAATACTGAGAAGCTGCACCTCTAACCAAAGCCATGGGCTTGAGAGGTGCACAGAGCTCTGGAAAACACCAGAGCAGGCTGTGAATCCTTGGCAAAGAGCATTTTATGGATGGAAACTCATTTGGGATTTTAGGGCAGACTTAAATCTTGGTTGTTGCTGAGTCAACAGAAGTGGGAAGCTTGTTAGCTCGTTGCAATCCCATGAGGAAGGGTCTCCAGGTGGTTAATTCTCCTCTTATTTTGCAACTGACAGCCATGTCAAAGTTTGGCCTTTCACTACACTATGAAAAAGGCTTTTAATTACTCAGCTCAGCCAGGGCCACAGAAATCCTCAACTTAAAGTTACTGCTTGCAGAAACAGGTATTAAGGCTGAGGGGCTGAGGGTTCTCTTCCTCACAGTATTTCCCTGACACCTGCACAGCAGATGCTCAGACTTGCAAGGGCAAGACCCATTTTACCCACCACAATTTGGGTCAAACACAAGCTCACATGAGGGGGAAGATCTCTACAGGAGCAGTGATACCATCAGGGCAACAGAACACCTGTCAAGCAGCTGGGACTCGGTAAAGAAAGAACAATAAAACCCAAAGTGTGCATCACACTTCACCTACCAACCCCATCAGATGATGGGAGGTGCTGCCTGCACACACTCATGGACACTAGAAATGTTGGAACTAGATAAATATGTGAATTCTTCTTCCTTAGGCAGGGAAGCCTTTACACACAGAACCACTTTCTATAAAGACCTATTTACCTCCTTGGGTAAACACCTTCAAACTAAATCACCAAAGAGGTTGTCTCAAACTGGAACAAGGTGCTGTGAAATCTGCACCTCCAGTTATAACTTTCATTAAAAAGTATTGCTGCATTTACTCCAGTTTTCCTTGGCTGCCCCTAATGAAATGCTGATCTCCCTGCCCTGATAGCCTGCACCAGGGATAATTAACACTGCTCTGCTAACTACGTGCTAAAGGAAGGTCATTAGCATTCTCACTGCTTAAGTAGCTCATTAGATCTAGTTTATCAGCCTGCTCACATAGGAGGGTTGGGGAAGGAGAAAAGTGAAAGGTGAAAGGCTCCCACAGCCCAGCTGCCAGACTGGAATTCCATCCTGGCACGCTTGGCTGGAGGAGCTGTCCCTCCAGGAAAACTCAAAGAGCAGGAGCCAAGGAGGTCAGGCCAGGTGGGAACCAGCCCCAGAGGAGTCCAGGGAGTAGCTTTTAGCCCACCAAAAAGTGCTGGTGGAGGAGAGTCGATCTCTGGCACTTGAAAACACCCTCCTAACAGGCTGACGTTGCCAAGTGCCAAGTGCATACAGACAGGCTTCTATCCCTAGACCTGATGGATGGTTGCACAGAGAAGATGAGAGGGAATTTAAGCAGGCAGGAGAGCAGAGGGCACCAGGGCAGTGAGGACAGTGTGTGCCCACAGCAGCAACTGCTCTGGCATGTGTGGAGACAGCAATGCCTGCAGTGGGTGCCTCTTTCTCATCACTGCCAGGGCTAGAGGGCAAGGCAGGGGTGGGAGAGGAAAGCACTTGATGAAAGAAAACAAAAGTCCCAAGCCACAGCCTCAAAATAAAAAAAATCCAACTCTGCCTGTCCTCAGTTTTCCTGAAGGAAGAGAGAATGTCAGGGGGAGGAGGGGGAGAACTGCTGGTGTGAAGGATAATGAATAGGGAAGCCAGGTCCATCCATGTGCAGAGATGGACACGGGAGCAGGCACTCACTGGCATGTCTTACAGTTGTCTAATTTTAAAGGGCACAAAGACCTAACCAGAACTAGGAACACAAAGAGCTGGAGCCGAGATACAGCCTGAGAAACGTGAACCATTTCACAGGCTGCTACTGCTCCCCCTCAAAACCTTCCCCTTGCTCTGGGCCTGCCTTGTGATAACTCCAGAGTCACAGCAGTGGGAGCTGGGATTCCCAGTACTGGGGGAACTGGGTTCCCAAATATCCCTTAAAGCCAACAGGAGTGGGTTGCTCAGCCCTCACTGAAAACTCAGGTCAGAATCCAAGCCCCTTCTGTACCCTGCCCAGGGGAGGTGTCAGTCCTGCCTGAAGGGCTCCATCGTGCACTGCAGCTGGACATTTTCAGGGGGTTTTAACGCTCCAGCTGACTGCTGGCCTTAGCTCTGGTGGCCAAGCTGGCTGTTTGTCCTTACCCTTTCAAGAGTGACAAGTCCAGGCAGTGCAGAGCCCACACAGATGGATGCTGCTCCTGCCACACAGCCTTGCACTTGCACAGTCTCCTCCCACACCACAACTGCCCAGCAATTACAGCATTAAAAAAGGATAATTCAAAATAACAATTAATATTTTCCCAGTCTAAAGAAAGCCTAAGGCAGCTATTAAATTGGGGTTATGCATGTTTCAGCCAGGCATCCTTAAATAACTCACAACTTGCTTGATCTCTGAATACCAGAAGGGCAAGGCACACTATTTCTACAACCAAAGACATTTTTTTTTTAAATCTATGACAGCAAAGAGCCTTAGGCAACTTTCAAGATTAATTGCAATCATTCAGGGTCCTTGGTATTCCTCCTGGACATCCCTTTAACGTAAGAAAAAGGATGAACATGTAGCAGAGCCACCTGAGGCAGCCTGCCCTGCCCCAGCCCTGCCCTCATCCCCAGCCTTCAAAGCTCCCTGCCCTGCTTGTTTCATCCTCCTCCTCCACATTCCCCACTCTTCCAGCAATTCCTTTGTTCTTGCCACCTTCAAATAATTTCTAAAATAAGTTCCTTTCTCCCTGGGTACCCAGCACATTGAAGTAAATAAAGAGTAAGCTAAATTGTACATTTTTATTCTCTTGAGACATTGCTCATTTCTTTGGTCTATTCAGCCTTCTCTCTCTCTGCCTTTTCATGTGTGTTCCAGAGGGTCCAGAGCAGCTACAGCATTGTGGGGAGCTGCCACTCAAGAGTAAATATTTATGTATATTTCAATAGATATACTCACAGAATGAAATATCTCTATAAATGCATATGTAGAGAAACACACATCAGTGTCTACAGGTTGAATAGATGAGAAATTATGGTTTTAAAAAATAAAAGAGCCCCACAGCACCTGTGTCCAGTTCTGAGCTGGAGGAGCACATCAAAGCCCTGTCTCTCAGGTGATGGGACCAGTGAAAATCCCAGTTGCATCACTGAAAAACTGTGGCACCTTCAACACCCCATGGGCATCACTTAGGGATTTCTGTGGGAGCTGCTGTATTTTATAAATGATGATCTGTGATCTCTCATCCTTAATGCATCAAACTCCACAGAAGGGGAAAGAAATTTCCCCAGTATATCTAGATTTCCTAATTAAATTTCACAGGCCTTATATTTCCAACTGTGAATGTTCCCTGACTGCCAGATTTTGGAGCTGGGTCTTTTGTTTCTCTCTGTACCAGGATAATGGTTGCACAGGAAGGGAGATTCCCAGACAGATCAAGGCCAACCACTGCAGCAGTCACAGGAACACTAATAAACCACTCCAAACATGCACATCCACCCTGCCATGGATTGTACAACATCACTGGGAGGGTCAGGTGGGATCTCAGGGAAAGGTTCTTCCCCCAGAGGGTGGTGGGCACTGAACAGGCTCCCCAGGGCTGCCAGAGCTCAGGGAGCATTTGGACAACACTCTCAGGGACAGGGTGGAATTACTGGGGTGTCCTGTGGATGTTAATGATCCTTCTGGTCCCTTCCACCTCAGGATAATCTGTAATTCTATGATTTATCATCATACAAAGCAGGTACAAAATCTCAGCAGGTCAGGACAGCTGCATGTTGCTGCCCATAAATAAATCTTTGGTTTGTGAGGTCAGATTAACACTTAAACACACTCGGCTTTTATCCAACCTAATTTCTAACACACCCACAGAAGCACCACTGTCTCTTTACAGAGCTGTCTATAAGCTTCCTAAATGCCTGAGGCTAAAACGATGTAGAAGCTCATTTCTCAGCCCCAAGGGGCCCTCCCAGGTTTGAGTTGTAGCACACAGAGAAGCTGCACTGCTCTGCAGCACTTCCCATTCTGCTCACAGACACAGCCCTTCGCAGCACGATCTAACCTGGTACTGGAGGTGAGCAGTGAGTAAACCAAAGCAAAGGAGGGCAGGCAGCCCTGCCAGAGCCTGCTGTGAGCACTTACAAATCCAATGAGATAAGGACTGCCAGCATCTCCCAGGAGGTGTGAAGTGAAACTCTGCAAGGCCACTGCGGTTGCACGGCGTGTTGGGATCACCACGTACTGCAAAGGAGGGAAAGACACAGAAATACATAAGGGAAGTGAAGTAAGAACGTGCCCAGCTGTCTGTCCTGCACTGCTCAGGGCTGAGGAAAGCAGCTGCCCCAGATGTTGGTGGCACACAGAACCACTGGCCAGTCCATGGGTGGCTCAGGCAACTGGGCACCTGATTGTGCCCGTGGCTCTGGAGCTCTCCTCATGGCACGTGCCGAGGGAAGGAAGCTCTGACTGCCAGCTTTGCCCAGCACACACTCTGCTACTGCTCCTCAGCCTGCATTTTTGCTTTGCTGCCGGGGAGAGGGAAGTTCAAGCTTGCTCAGCACCACCAGCCTTCAAACCTGTGCTGTAAGCTGGGATGTTGTATTTGTTCCATAATAAAGTGATGATTTTGTTTCCTAAACCATCAGCAATCCACATCACTTTGCAAGGTCACATCCTCCCTTCCCACTCCATCCCCAGCCACTTTAAATTTCTCTCACATTTGTGACTGCACTCGTGAAAAGTGACAAAGTCACGTTAGGAAAATTTTCCATATCCAAGATAACGTAGTTTGGTCTCCACTCCTCTAACAGGACATGACACCCTTAGCCAGGTCATACAGAATCAGTCAGACTACACAGGAGCAGTGGAAAATACAAATTACTTCCCCATGAAGGGACCAGAGCTCACAGAAAGCAGAGCCCAAACCATGGAAAGGGATGAAAGATTAAAAAAACTTAAAAAACCCCAAAAAAACCAAATCAACCCAAGAAAAACCAGCAACCCCCTGTCCTGTGGAATGACCTTAATTTTACAACACACCTCTAGAAGCAGAAACAAGTAATTGTCTCCTGCATAACTTGTGAAAGAAGCTGGCTAAGGACATCTGCATCGAGTCCACAAATCCTGGTTTATAAATTGATCCTGTCTTGATTTAAAGGCTGGAAGTAATGAAGAATTCAATAGGTCTCTAAATCCAAGTGAGCTTTGCTTCTGCCTCTGAGCACTGCCATGCCTCTTCCTGGGGCTCTGGAGAGCCTGTGCCCTGCCAGGAATGGCTCTTGTCCAGCTATTTGTAGGCCATGATCCCTTTTATTTGTCCACTTTTTCTCTGATGGGGCTGCCTTCAGTCTTTATTTACAAGTCCTGCCTTACCAGGCTTCAATTCATTCTTGCAATCCTTTCCTGGAGTCATTTATTCATTAACTGACATTTAGGACTGGCCTATCCCCAGCCAGAGATCCATCCCCTGAGCTGGGTGGGGCAGGGGGAGCTCACTCAGGGCTCGGGATCTGAAGCACATTCCAGTGCTTTAACAATTCCTCCTGGGAAAGGGGACTTGTCCTGTCTGCAGTGGAAAGAATGAGCCCTAAAAACCAGCAAGAAAACAAAGAGCACTGAGAAAAGCCACTCTGGAAGAAAACTGATGCTTGTTTGGAACGATCATCTCGTTCCAAGCACAGACAATTAGCAATGATAGGTACAATGAGATTAAATGCTTTTCCTTAGGGTTTTACCACGTGCTTTCAGAATGACCCCTGCCAGTTCTTTCATCCCTGCTATGACAAAGCTGCAAATGCACACGGCTAATGCACTTTGATGCCATGTATTAAACAGGCACCCTGTTAAACTCCTGTTGTGCAATAAAAGAGCAAAGGATGCTCAGATCCACAGCAGCCACCCAGCTGTGCATGTCAGCCCCTGTCCTCCTTTTGCATCCAGGAGCTCAGAACACGACTCAAAGAAAGAAATCCCCAGAGGAAACCTAGCTCTAGACTTTCTTAGAGGCACAGAAATGTGCTGAAGGTCAGGCTGTGAAAGGAGGAGAGCCCCACAATGCACTCCCACCCCCCAGAGAGGCAGGAAATGGGTAAAACTGGAGAGAGACAGAAGAAAAATTAAGAAAAATTAAGAAAAATTAATTTTTGTCCTTCCCACCTGGCCCCAGGTCACACGGGGGCAATGGAGAAACAGTCTGCAAGGGCTCTTTGGGAAAAGGCATCTGAGAGGATACAGTGAAATTCTTCCTAATTCAAGACTCCAGAGCTGTGTCTATCTGTGAATCAGGGGGTTTGAAATCTAAAATATTTTTCTTTCTGTATAGTTTATGTCAGCAAACCTGGAGAAGAAAGCCTGCCTGACCCTGCATTATATCAGTTTTCTTAGCACAGGGCAAAGGAAATGGCACTATTATTAAAAATTTACCATTTCCAGGGAGTGAATTGGTGTCAATTAGAGGAAGGAATCTGAACACCTGTACCATATGTCTGTGTGCATATATATACACACACATATATATTTATACACATCAGTGCACACTCACATATATTAGACATAGTTTTGCACGTGTAGCTATGTTATGCAGACATAATTTTGCAAGCAGCAGCTCAAATTCCGGCAAGTTTTTAGGTTAGGAAGTTACTGATGGTCAAAATAATCAGAAGTACCAAAACTTGGTAAATTTAGTCTGGAATTCAAGAGACAAACATCCCACTCAAACCTAAAACCCAACATGAAAAGCAAATGAATATAAGACATTTTGTCCTGCTTGAAAAGATACTGGAAGGAAAAAAAAAGCTTAAACCAGCATCTCCAAAACACCAAAATTACTCCACCCTCATCCTGCTTAAAAAGCATTTCATCCTGATGGACAGGAAGCAGTTGGTAGCAAACATTATCTACTGTTCTAAGAAGGCAGCAGTAAATTACAGCTCTAACTGGGCATTTGGGTACCAAAATAGCCCTAAATTCAAACCATCCATGGCCTGGTTTGGCCATGCCCCAGAAACTGGAGGTGGCAGAGCCGCAGCAGCCCGGGCTGTGGGATCCTCCTGGCCCGTCCCTGGCCAGGTCTGGTTCACAGACAGGCACTCAGAGGGTGGGCAGGGAGGCTGAGCAAGCAGCTTTGGAAACCTCTGCTCTCTAAACAGGGGTTCAGAGAGGCCATGGATTACTGCTGACACCTCCTTCCTGGCATGGAAGCAGGAAGCTGCTCTGGAATAAGTCAGCTGGGAAAGCCAGGGGGAGATGACCCTTCTCCCAGAGAAGGCCACGTGCCAAAGAGGTAAGTTCTGGTGTTCATGTCTGAGCTTTCATAGAAGCACTTGGTTGCCCTTTCTGGGTCAGGAAAATTCATACTTTCAGCACCAAAGGCTTCACTGAGAGAAGCAACAGCAAGAGCTTCTGGAAATGCAATTTATCTCCAGCTTTAAAAATAGGGCAGCATTTTGGACTAAATAAATAACAGGGGTTTATTTATAGGGAAGGTAACGAGGACAAAAGCAACGTTCCTCCATGCCTATGGCACAGCTGAGCACCACTCTGGGCCTCTTTCAAGCCTAAAGGAAGACTTTGTCTCTACAACAAAACATTAGAGCAGCTCCTGCACGGCAGGCCACGACCACTTAAAAAGAACAAATGGTTTAAAAAAAAGCAGAAATATTCAGAGCAGTTTTTTTGCATGAGTGTCAGGGCTATGCATAAACTGGGGGATGGCTTTTCTCAGCCAAGACCTAAAGAGGTTGTGATGGAAATAGCTCGGGTCCTTTAAATTGCCTCCTGGCTCTTACACAGAAATGCCACCAAGCCTCTGCCCATTTTATTTGTGAGATGTCCTATGGAAGGAAAACCCCACTATTAGGACCAGATTCCACATTCCCAAGCACTCCCAATGTCTCAGCCTGTTACACACTTGCCTGCTGCACTGAAGCTCATTCATTATTGCTGTTACAAGGCAGTTTTAAAGCTACTTTGGGGTCCTGGTAATTTTAAGGCCAATTTGCAAAGATGGCCGATGGAGTTTGTTTCATAATTAGCATGCTCCATCCAAAACATCCCCCCTTTCCCCAAGCACCATCTGAGTATGTGCCTGGCAGGAGATATGGAGAGTTGTGCTCAGGAGAATACGGCCTGCTTTGTACAAATTTGCATTTGGAACAAATACCAGCCTTTCAAAGTCTCAGGCAGTGCAGAACGTTCTGCATCCCCGACACTTTATCAGAGCCAGCCCTTGGCCCCTCAGCCTGCACACACAGAGCCACACACGACCCTTCCAGGGGCAGGAGCAGCAGATGCAATGGGAGCACGAAGCCAGGGAGAGCCAACAATTAAATTAGAAGATAATAAGCAAACATCCTTGTTTTGCCACGGAAATTAAACTTGCAAAACCTCTGGAGGTGCTTAACAACCTGCCCAATAGGGTTCTTAACCAGTCATGAGATCTGTAAATCTTGGGAGAGCTGTGAGAAATCATTTGGGATGCAGTTTCCAAAAAGCCTCACTCCTGGCATAATGAGATCAGCAGGAACAGTGTTCAGCCAGTATTGAGAGCTTTTATCCATGAAAACAGGGTAATATTTATGTATAGGATGAAAGTGTCGTTAAGCTTACGCTAATAATGCTTTTAAGCTCCTTCCCAGCCCCAGGCAAGAACAGCCACGCTTCTGATTACACCAAATAAATAGTAATCAGTAGAAATTAATTTGCCAAACATTTCAAGTGCATCTTGCTAAAGCACATCCACACCTTCCTCTGGCAGGGACTTCCCACACAGCTGTCTGTCCGAGGTGGGTCTCACCTCTCAACCCCCTGTGGTCCCACTGCATTCAGCCCCTCTGGTCACAGCCCTGCTCTCATGGAAATGATATTTACATTTATTTCTTCAGCATGTTCACATGTAACTTGTGCTTTAGTGCATCAAGCTGGGCATTATATATGATATTCAGTTCAGTTTTCTAACCAGACCAAAGAACTGAGAGCTGAAGAGTTGGCAGGAATTGCCAAAATCCAATTTTTAACATGGTTTTCATTTCTTTCCTTCATTTTGGAAAAAGGAACTACAACTTCCAATCATTTCTCATGGAGTTCTTTTACACTAAAGCAGCATTAATAACTGCAAATGCATCCCTATAAAATGCAACCTACTACAGTATGCTGGTAAAGCAGATGGGAAACCCTATAAAAGCTGTCAAAGAGCTGCAGGACAGTGAAGTCACATTGAAACCAACACAAAAACTCTCAATCATTAAAACAGGCCAATGATCCAGCCCTAGTACCCACGATATAATGGACCAGTTGGTTGAAAAATACCTTTTGGGGTCAGTTGGGACAATACAGGTCAAATTGCAGGTCTCCCTCTGGCACAGAGACGTGGAATTAACCACCCAGCCCTCCTCCCAAAGCACTCCCGGCACAAATGAGTTAAAGATGGAAAGTTGATCAGGGATGGCAACTGCAGAGCTCCCTCAAAATACAAACAAACCTTGAACTTCAACATAAACAGAACTAAAGCAGAGGCCTGAAGTTCTTTGCTGAATCAATATATCAACACCATTATCTTTCCATCTAGGAGTACTGAGCCCGATTGTTTCCTCCTTGATGTTTGCATAACCAACAAACACAAGCCAAGGGAGTTTGCTGTTGATGCCAGACTGATTATATTTTTAGTTCTGACAACAAGCTGACAAAAGACCTGGGGCAAGTCCTGTAATGGTTCTGTGCCTTAGTGCCTGTCTTTTTCATACAATAAGCAACACCTCCTTCACAACAGGGTTTCAACACATGTTATGTTTGAAGGGCTTTGTACAGCTCTGATGAAGCCCCTGCAAAACACACAAGGCTGTTGAACAAAAGTCCAGACTATTGCATGTGAAAATGGGGCTGTTGAGGTCAACTTGCCAATTTGAAAGACTTAAAGAGCTCTGTGGTGGAGAAAGAATGGAAAATGAAGGACATGAGGTGAAAAGTCCCTGACAGTTTCCTCCTGGACAAGGTGGACATAGTCCAAAAATTCTTTCTACTTTCTTTTCCTCTTTGCTCTCCCAGAGGTGGGGTTCTATTGTGTATGTGTTGAATGGAAGGGAGATGGGCTGCCTTTGTGGTCAGAGGAGGGAGGGAGGGAGGGAAGGATTTCCTACTGCACAACAAAGCTGAGTTATTGACAACAAAATCCATGAATGTGCTGACTGTAAGGAAATTCTGCCTGAATTCTGTGCATGTGGGGCTTTGCATAAATACTTCAAATTTGGGGAAATTAATTCAGAAAGGTTGTCCTTTCTGGACATCTCCTGTTGCTCAGAACAAAGGACATGAAGAACCTTTTCTCTATTTCTCTCTCTATGTTTCTTAGCAATAAAAACCAAAATAGGCTGAAGTAAGGACTAGGATTTGGAAGAACTTGTGAACTCCAGGTTGTTCTCACAAGCTCATAAACTGCTCTGAACACCAAAAGATGCTGTTCCAAAGTGCACTCACCATTAGAATGTCTGCTGTGATAGCCCAGTTTGAAAACAGAAGAGTTTCTCCGATAAAAATGCAAATCTGTTGTAACAAAACACACAAAAAGGAGAAGATTTATTCACTTGACATTCAAAAGAAAAATAACCTGTTGCAAACTTGCCTTTGTTGCTTATTTGTCTCTTACCTACACAATACACTCCTTGTAACTGTTGTGGTTTATCCTGAATATTAGCAAAGCATGGACTTGTATCAGAGCTCCAGTGGATTGATCTGCAACTTTGTTAATGTAAATGAAGTTTATAAACTACAGAGCAGCTAAAATAAAGGCTGACACATTTGGTTATAGCAGAACATGAGAAAGCAGCAGGAAGAGACAGCTCTGGGCTTCCACACCTAGAACCATAGAATCACTGAGGTTGGAAAAGACCTTTAATGTCATCGAGTCCAACTTGCATCATTCTGTTCCAAAAAGCCAATTAGAAAAGACAAGAAGGCCACAACTCCCCCAAACACAGCCATTTGCATCACTAGGCACCAAGTTATGTGTTAAATTCTGCAGCAAACCAAGTGAGGTTCTCTGCCCTCTGTGTGGAGGGACCTTCCGCCCCATGGCATAACATGGGAAATATCTATGTACAGTCCAGACAGGACTTAAGGATGGGCTTTGCCCCATCAGTGCCCTGAGGTGAAATATAACCCTTGGCTCTTTGGAGATGGTCAACAAGAGACAGTAAAAGCCCAAGAACTGCAGGAGTGGCAGCTCTGGCACGACGTGACCACTGCCACTGTTGTTCCCACACAGCAGTTGAGGTTCCCTAAACCTCTCAGACCATCATGTCACGGCCAGGAATAATTTGCTTTATTAGGCAAGTCTTACACACTGACCTGCAGAAGCTTCCTCTATTTGTTTCTAAAATTGTCTTTGCTTCCCACACATTTTCCCCTCCCCATCCCCTCTTTCTGTGTCTGGATCTGCTTCCTCTGTGATGGTGTTTGAGCCATTTGGCACAGCCCAGCTGGTCAGCTGGTTTCCATCTCCAGATCCTGCTTTCCATTTTGCCACTGCCCACTGGTCTGCCCTGAACGTGGCTCTCACTGGAGCTGCCAAGCTCAGCACACAGAGCCACTGAACCAAGGTGTTGACAGGACTTGAAGCCACATGTCCCACTTACCAAAGCCCCAAGTGGGCTCTCACACCTGCTCTGGAACCTCTCCTGCCACAGTTTTGTTGCTGCTGGGGTTCTGTGGCTGGAGAGATTAAACTGAGTTTGGGAAAGATAGAATCACACTTCCCAAAGCAGCATCCCCAAGCCCTGGCTGCTCACACACACACAGCAAACAGGCAACTGCTTGCCTTGAGGTTCTGTGAATTACACACATTGTGTAATTGTATGAATCGGTACAGCCAGCAGGGAGAACTTGCCCCTTTTGCAGGAATTCAGCACAAATCCCACAAATAAAGCACTGAAATGCTCCAAACTTCAGAGCACATCAGTTCTCAGTGGTTGAATGTGTACTTCAACCATTCCACAAAATGTGCTTAATATGTGGCTATTGGTAAAAGGACAAGAGGAACAAGAGGAAGATCAAAAATTAGGACAAAAAATACTGACATGAAAAAATGTCTGTCCTTCAGCTGCTAATGGGGATTTATAAAAATGAGTGCATGCACTGCAAAGGGCATGTGAGGATATGTGATGTTACTGCTGGAGAGACACTCTGGGGATGCTTGCTGCAAACAGGGCAGCTCCAGAACAGATCAATAGCTCCTGAAATGCTCAAGGTTTGACTCCTCACACACTTTTTGAAGCCTCACTTAACACTGAGATTTCAGCTCTGTAGAAACAGCCTCCTCTGACTCCAGCTGAGGAATATCTCCCCATGTCCACTTGCTCATCTGTGCTGAGCAGACAGAACTTATGACCCCCTCGAGCCTTTCTGTTCAGGTGAGTTAGCAAATTCTGATTCCCAAAAATGATAAATAGAGTAGGTTTCAGAGTGGTCACAGCAGCAGTTCTCACGGCAAGACCCAAGCAGGTTACAAACTCCTTCCACCATATCTGTCAACATCTTCATTCTTTGTATTTCCCTCTGAAGTGGTTGTAAGACACCCTCATGGACTGCTGAATCTGGAGTAATTTTAACTCCTGCTCAGTGCTGGGCAATGCTGATGCCTCAGAAGGAGGCAGGTCACCAACACCACATCAACAGAAAGTCCCTGGAGTTGAGACTGAGAGGCTGTAAAAGCTTCATGGCAAGGTTTTACCCTGGGAGCTGCTGTTTCTGCAAGATCATAAAAAGTCTTTGAGGAATTGAAATAGATGCCGAAATTGAGGAACTTGGAAGAGTGTCATGAGGAAGGAGAAGCAAAGCATCTCTCCCCAGTCATCTGGAGGTTTAAACAAGTGTAAAATCCGCAGCTGAAATGTCTGAGCAGTGCGAGATGATGATGCCACACAGATAATGGGTCTCCAGAGACAGGTTTGAAACCCAAGGTTTCAAAGAGTACATATTTCAGAAAGAGTGGGACCCACAGATGTGCAAATTGGTGCTTCAAGAAGCTGGATTACAACACACAAATCCACACCCTGCAAGGAAAACTGAATGAGAACTGACTGGACTATGCAGCCAAGCAAGATAGTAAAAGAGAGAAATACAAGTGTCTGGGCAGCAAAGTGACCCAGAAAGCTGGTTTATTCCACCTTGCCAGCCACTTCTACCCCTGCTAATAACTGACTGGATTGGCGTGAAAAGACTGGATGGAAAAGTCATCTGTCTCCCTGTTCCAGGCAGGAGGGGCTGTGATAGAACTGGCACTGCAGCTGCCCCCAGCGACCAAAAGCACTGCGAGAGTGAGCAGGGGAGAAAAGGTGTGTCCAGGGGAGGGAGGGAGCAGGCAGCTCTAAGGGCCAGGGTGGTCATGCCAATGGGTGTGCAGGTCTTTTCCCCAAAAAATAAACTCTACAAATCTAGGGGTTCTGCAGGTTCTTGCTGGAGTGCTGGACACTTCATTTAAGCTGATAGCAGGTCAGTTGACATTAAATACTCCTGCCTGTTAACTAAAGCAGGGAGGGAGATGGGGATCTGGTGGCCACCACAGCTCAGGGTGAGAGAACACCACCTCATGGGGACCCATCCATGCTGGGAAGTGAGAATTGCAAGGCTCTGAGCCAACAAGGGGTCCAGACCAGTAACTGCCAATTTTGACACGGTGTGATCCATGACAGAGATCAAAGGACAGTCACAGCACAGAAGGCTGGCACACAGCCCCGTGCTGGGGACACACCACATTACAAACTGTACCCCAAGAATCCTTGCGAGACAGGTCTCCTAGTGAAGTACAAGGGAATTAGACGCTCTGGGAGACTGAAACAGCTTTGAATGGCATAGAAAGACATGGAATGGTGTTAAAAGTCAGTTCAACTGCTACATGGCACTGCCACGTAATACCTCGTGTTAGCAGTCACTGGTAGCTCCAGCACAGACCTGTCCTCTCTTGCTGGGATCAGGTTTCCAGCAGCAGAGAGCACAGATTTAGGGTCACAGACAGCACTGGTACCTGCTCTAGCCTAAAAGCACCACAAACAGGCTCATATTCCTCAAACCCCCTCCACATGCAGCTCTAACTCCCTTTGCAAACCATTGACTTTTCATTAGATTTACTGCTCATGCATAATGAAATAAATTGTTTCTAGGACTGGTGAAATGATACCATCTATATTTATATACTTATACAATGCAAAATAATCACATAGCTATTAAAAAAAATTAGAAATAAAAAGATAAATATGAGAGCAATAGCCACCTTTTGCTGCACAATTTTCAAACAGAGTATTCCAGCTTAGAAACAGTGTGGGTTTTGCATAAGGAGACTGAACAGTACAAATGAACACATCCTTAGGTCTGAGAAAGGAGAAAATCACAGGTCTGGCTGCACAAATAGGTGGAGGGAGCAGGTGAGGGATGTGATCTTCACTGAGAGAGGCCAACAATGAAATGTTAATGATGTGCCTACAGTAACAGCCTCTCACAGGTGATCATTTTTCTGCTGAATCAAAGGTCAGTTCAAGCTCAGGCCACAAATCAGTGTCTCCTTCTGACACTTTCTAAACAGCCAGTGTGGTCATTCTTGGGTCTGCCTTAATCATTTTGAACTTTCTCTTCTTGTTCTTCCTCATATCCTCCTGAAATACCAAACACTCAGGCCAGGGTAGTGTTAGAAACACAGGGAAATGAGGAGCAGCAGTTGGCTGGTCACTTGTAAATGAATTCTCCTTGTGGGTGGAGCGTGCCTGGCTGTGTGGAGACTGAGGGAGAGCTTCCACAAAGGATCCCACTGCCCCAAACACCTCCTGCTTTCCCTTCAAAACCTTCTGCCTGGCCACAGGTTCTCTCCATGGCATTAAAAGGGAATGTGGGATCTGTTCAGTGACTGGATTTCCACTCCCTACTGAAAGCAGGACTTCAGCCTGAGGCTGGATTATTCTAGTTGAGCTTTTCCTTTTCCCTTCAGTCTAAAAGAGGGTTGATTTAGGTTAGACATAAGGAAGGAGTTTCCCCCAAAGCAGGTGGTAAAGCACTGGCACAGGGTGCCAGGAGGTGGTGGCTGCCTCACCCCTGGAAACATTCAAGGCAGGTTGGATGGGGCTCTGAGCAACCTGGTCTGGTGGAAGGTTTCCCTCCATAGTGCAGGGGGGTTGGAATAAAGGTCCCTTAAAAAGTTCCTTCCAACCCAACCCATCCTATGATTCTGTTTGTCAGGATTTATTTGCAATCTTTTTGTATAATTCAATTATAAGCACTCAGGGAGGGGCCATATTTTAATCTGCATTTGTGCTGTGTGTTCCTGGGCTATGGTAATATAGATAACAACAAATTGAAATCACTCAGTAATTAATATTGGTCTGCTGCAATCTACCTAGTTATGAAAATGAATGGTACCTAAAGGCATCCAAAAGCAAGCCCACAAATTATAGTGTAATTATAACCTGGTACCACTGCAGCTACAATACCCTCATTGCAAGGGAAGTGGTCAATTTTCCTGTACCAAAACATTAGGCAAGAGCCAAAAAGGTGTGGATGGAGGTCCAGCTAGAGCAGCCCCAAGGCAGACACTGTGGGTTTCCATGGCTGACGGCAGTCAGGAAGCAGGGGATGAGCAGCTGAGATATCAGGCACCCCCAGACAGTGCCAAAATGCCCAGAGCAGAAGGGCAGAAGCAAGCCAATACCTCAGGCTCTCTGCAGGGCACCATGCACAGAGTCTTGCAGGAGTTTGGCATGTGGGAAGGACTGTACTTACATAGGCCCCCACGATGCTGCTCTTGGCAGCCACGAAGATGAGGCAGATGAAGATGGCAGAGCCCAGCATGCCCACGGCACACACCAGGGGATCGGCGCGCTGCGTCTTCAGCCGGCACCACTTGGTTGCTCCTGCCCCTGTGATGACACCCAGGAAGCCAGTGAAGCACGTGATTGCTCCGAAGATCAGGCTGGGAAATTAAAAAAATACAAATAAGAGACAGGCGTGGGGGTTTTTGGAGGTTTTTCCCAAAAGTGGGTGTGGCCTTTGGGTAAGTTGTTAGGGTAAACTTGACTGTTAGCGTGGACTCCTGGAAATCTGCACATTGGCTTCACAAATTTAAAAAGATTTAAATAGATTTAAAAATTAAAAATCTCAAAGAGCTGCCCTGCTGAGTGCTGGTGGTTTTAGCCTTCTTGCCCTGCAGTTAAGGAAAACAAAGCACAGGCACAGATCCTTGGGCAAAGGGCTCACACTGCTGCTTTGGGTGGAACTGAGCTTCCTGCAGCTAATTATGCATGCACAAAACTAATTAATAACCTGCACATTGATCATGTAATGGGAAATCATGGACAGAACAGGCAGCAGAAAGCTTGAGGGAAGGGAAACCTAATAAGACTCTTAAATACCACGATTTTCAACATACTTTGACTTTATAACTCCTTTCAGACCACTTCAAAGAAGCCTTTTGCTGTTGGGTTACACACTTGAAATGTGTTAATTTCAATTTAAAGAGCCAGGAGCTGTCAGGGCTCTCTGCACTGTCTGTGCAGGACTTGCATTACAGAGTCTTTGGCAACTACATTAGAGTAGCTCCAGGGCAGCTGCAAATCGAGGTGTCATCAAGGAGGGGAAAACTCTCTGTAAACAGCAGATGGGCAGACTGGGGCTGTGTTTTTTGCTCACTGCATTTTTGCAGAACAGCCTGAGCCTGCCTGCTGGACACTCTGGTTGATGGGACTCCAAACCACTAAGTACTTTACTTGAGATGGGATTATGTCGGCTAGAGCAAGAAGGTTTTCCTAATACTATTTTCCCTCACGAGCTAAAAAGCAAAAGAGCTGACAAAAGGCAGTTTCTCATATCTTTTATTTACCTGGAGAAATGCTTTTATAGCATTTCCTGTTCAGTGCCATCACGCTAAAGCACAAAATGAAGAATTACTTCTCTTAGCTCATGTGCTGCAAGTGATATTGCATAACCAGGACTGAAAACCCAAACCACTGTTGTAACATCAAGCACTTCAGCCCAAAGTGTCCCAGATCTCTGTGACATTCTTCAGCAAAACTCAGCAAGCACAGCAGTTTACAGAGCAATGAAACAGCAAGTCCTGCCTCTCCCAGAAAGAAAAACCTTTAGGGTGAGTCCCTGCAGCTTTAGGGAAACAATTCCAACCTCACTATTACAGCCACCACTGGGGCCACCCAATCTGCAGCTTATTCTGCTGCTCTCACAGATGGGTCTTAAGGAGCCAATTTCTCAGCTCTCCAAACATCCTCTAAGGTAAATACAAAAGTCTCTTTTCTACTCTGCACCCCAGCCTGGGAACTAAGACAGAGCTGAGGTCATTGCTTCTCCCTTGGTTTGACTTCATGCAATGAAGAAGAGAAATAAAACCCAGTTTACAATCCCAGCATTTCCTATCATTGTTGCAAGGGCCTAGAGGAAATTACAGACATTCTAGTGACTTGACTCTGTAGGACTTGCCTGTTTCCTCTGGTAAATAAACCCCCACCCCCTTTTCCCCCCTGAGTCTGACTCTCACCTATCTTTGGTGCCACAGGGCTGGGAGCTGCAGGTCTCTGCTGTCTTCTGCACCACCTGTGCCCTGTGGAGGTACAGAGGGATCCACATGCCAAGTGCCCCTGTGGCAAAGGACACAGCCGAGGTGGCCAGGGAGGAGAACACGTAGCTGCGGCTGTGGAGGCAAAACCAAGAGTGGGTTTGGTGGGAAAGGTGAAAAAGCAGGAGCCCCACACAGGAGCCAGAGCTTCACAAAACAGTGTTCCCCCACACCTGCCACCTCCCTTTGCCAAGGGACAGGGGTAACACAAAGCACAGAGCAATGGAGAAGAAGAAACATGGAATATTCATAGGTGATGCTCCACTGACAATAATGTACTGAACTCTTCAGAGCTGCTTCCCAGAGTTTCTCATGGGACCATTTCAGAAGACAATCCCTAAGACACAATGTGTGAATTACAGGGCTCTCCCCCCAATATCACCTGTTTACCTGGATGAGCAGTTTTACTTCTCCCTCCCCATCCATGCCCCACGTGATTATTACTTGCATAAACTACCAAAAGAAGCAACATTTTGATAAATTATCCATCATCACTTTTCACAGTCCTTTGGCACTGAATGACAATACCAGGAGGGCATTCCTGCCAACAGTTCTAAAAATGAAGGACACCACAGTTGCCCATCAGAATTCCAAAGCAGCACTGAATTCACCCGTGCAAGTATTTGCACCTTCACAGACCAGCTGGCAGGAAGCACAGCTGCTTAAACACTCGTGAGCAGGAGATCTTTCATGGGCATACAAGCACCCAAACACATTCAGTGCTCCTGCATTCAGTCACACGTGGGTGTGTAAACATGTATTTAAATGTTTACATATATATATATATACATACTCGCCATGGAGTGCAAGTCTTTGTGTATTTTCCTCTTAATTTTTTTCCTGGCATTTAACTTTCTTTTCCCCCCTCAGTAAAGTAGCTCTTTTAAGGGCAAAAAAGGATCCAAGTGTCTGAACAACAGTGGCACAACAACTAATACAGGAACCCAGCAATTTCTACACTTCAAAAGCCTTGATTTGTGTGAAGTATGAGCCAAACAAAGCAGACTCTTTCTTAGATGTCAGTCTTGGAAAGGTTAGAGCAAAAGTTGGAATACAACATCATCACTGCAGTCAATACCACATGTAACTGTGATTTTCTTTCCCAGGTCCACAGACTAAACTTCCTGCAACTCACTGCATGTTGCCACTTTCCAGTCCCTCCATGCTATATCCAGGCCACTGGGTGTCCCAATGAAGCATTAGGGGCAAAGCATGATTTTTACCAGTGTTCTTACTTTCTAATCAGTGCTTTCATGTCCCTCAGCCACGAGGTCCGAGCCTTCAGCTGCCCCCCGAGCTGTTCAGCATTTCCTCTTTTAGCAGCAGGCACAAATATCAGGATGAGTGTCCCTGTTATCATTCCCAGGAGTGGAGATACCTGGAAGAAAGGGGCAGGGAATTAGCCCAGCAGTCGGGAGGGTTTGCTTTGACTAGGCAGTAAGCAGCAGATGACATCAGTTTGGTTCCAGGGACTGTTCTAGCCAGAATCTGTGAGCATCCAAGGCATCCACTCCTTTCCTTCCTCCCTGTCATTCCCTGGACTCTTATCTCATTCTGGAAACGTGCAGCTTGGAGAATACCCTGATTAAAGCAGTCCATTGTGTTAATAAGTGCCACGGTTCATCAAAATATTGCTTCCCCAGTGATGTTTAACTCTTTGGAAACCTGCTCCAGGCTGGGCTGAGAGGCCAGCTCTTTCTGGGGGAGTGCAGGAGCCTTTGTAAGCCAGCGGGGCTGGATGAAGGATTTCTGGATACAGGGAGAATGCTGGCTCTGAAACTCCTGCCTTGGCATGTCTCCCTCTTCCAGCCAACCCACAGTGCCTTCCCATTTCCAGGCATCTTCCTCAGATTCCCTGAGTGTAGAGGAGACCAAGAAACACTGAAAATTGAGGCTGGAAGACAGGAAGATGAGATGTTCAAGGGTTAGGCTTCCCAGTATCCAGTGCTTCCTCCCAAGCACTACACAAAAATACAAAGATCCCACAGTGCTTTGCAGGCTACAAACACTATTCTTGTTTTGACACTGAAATTCCATTATTGTCAGAATGGAAAATAGCTCTGCTAGGAAAATAGGGACAGGGATTTTCACTGAACTACCATCCCATTTAGACACGCTATTTAAAATATAAATTCCTGTTCTCAAAAAATATGCTTCCATTATTAACCTGAGAATGGCCTTTACACATGGAGGAGCAATGTTTCATGTCCAAAGATGAGAAACCCACAGTTCTTCTAGGAAAGGCAAGACAAGGGTATTTCAGGGCTGGAAAGTCAGGAAAATCCCACATCCAGGAATAAATGAAGCCTGATACAATGTCCTTAGGACAGCTGAACACAAGACAGCACTGGTGAAAAAAACCCAACACAATTGCTGGTATTTTCTAGGGCCAGGAAATTTCAAGTCTCCTTGATTTTTATCTGAAGGCTTAATCCCCCACCAGGACAATATCCATGGACACTCAGTAATGCTCCCATGAAACACCCACATTACTGCTGGATCCAGAGACAAAAGCTGCCACTTGCCCTTCTGTCTTCTTCAGCCCACTGGAGTATGGGTGATTCCTGACCTCTCCTGGATTTGGAGCCCACGGGGGATCACAGAGGGAATCACTCCCTTCTTCCAAGGGCACAGTAATTGCCACAGGGATGAGAACTGTTTCCCACTACTGTCTGGAAGCTTTCAGTGTGTGCTGTGTGACCCCAAAAACTGAGCAGTACTGTCCAAGGCAACCCCCATGGGCATGTGCAGCTCAGCAGATTCCCAGTGATCCTGTGCTCAGGGAATCATGGAGCAGTGTGTCATTTAGAGTAGAAATGCAAGGGCACAGCCTTGCAGATAGCCTGGATTTCTCAGGATAACTAAGGAGACACCATCTGGAGAGAAACATTCTAGTGAAGATCTCTGCACAAATCACCCACTTGGGTTTTACAGACAGATTTGGGTTTCACAAGAGTGCTCCAATATATCAACCTCCTTAAAGTGCCCTGAGGAGGAGGAGGGGCTCTGGGAACTCATTCCTTGGGCTGGCCTCTGCTCAGGAGTTAATTTTACCCTTCAGTATTTCTGCTGCTGAATGATGCAGCCATCCTCATGGTGTGAAGCTGCAGGCTGCTGCACCTTCCATGGCAGGTTCATGGCTGGAAACTGCCCTCCACCCCCCCATATTCCATCATTTAACCTTTTTCCCATGGCTCATGGTGATGTTCTGCCTTTGCTCACCCTGGGCATGGCCTGTGTCACAGAGGGCACGTGTTCTTGAGATGGGAGCCCATGGGTTTCATCACCTGCTCTTACAAATGGTGTTGGCCTGAGCTCCAGGAGATTCATG
Source organism: Anabacerthia variegaticeps (assembly GCA_035583185.1). Lineage (NCBI taxonomy): Eukaryota > Metazoa > Chordata > Aves > Passeriformes > Furnariidae > Anabacerthia > Anabacerthia variegaticeps. The sequence goes on along the minus strand of JAWWEW010000048.1, from coordinate 8,050,152 downwards.
AAGTGCCAGAGCCAGAGAATGCACCTCACAGGTGCTCATGCCACCCACACCAGCAAAGGTCAGAAACCAGTTCTGCTGGGCCCCTTCCTCTCAGCTCTTTCAAGACATCTTTGTGTGCAGGATCTGTTTGTGAGTGTGTGATTGGAGTGGATTATCTTTTCAGCACATTTATCAGGGTCCCAAGAGGTTAAAATAGAAGGAAACCGACTGTCTCAGGGCAGAAAAACAAGCGGAAGCTGAAACAAAGTGTGTTTTCCTCAAAGCAGGAAGCCATTCTCGGAGTTTCTTGACAGCAGGGCACTGAAAGACTGTGGAGTTGATTTAAGGCCAATGCCTCATCTTCCCATCCCCATCAAGAAATCATGGTTGATTGATGATAGAGGGATGAGAAAATTCTTGCTCCCAGGCACGGAAAACAGCAAGTACCACAAGCTACCTCCACACACCTTCCCCCTTTGCTCAGAGAGTGCATCTGCTGTGCCCCAAACATCCCCAGGTGTCACTTCCAATCCCTTCCATGCCAGATATAACAACAGGGTGAGCAACTGTGTGATGGGACTCATCCTAACACAGACCAACCAACGAGCTGTCACCGAGCTGTGACCACGAGGGACTTACCCGCAGTGCCCAGTGCCAGTCTCCAGCCACCTGCTTCACACTGGACCCAGTGATGTACCCCAGGCCACTGCAAGAAATGCCAAGGTGAGAGCTGGTCAGAGCTTGTAGAGTATCACAGTCACAGCTGTTCTTAGACAAAGACAAACAGAGGCACAACCTACTGTTGGGCTCTCCTCTCCTGCAGGAAGAAACATGGGGGATGAAGCAGATGGTGGCTAAAATGTGACTCCTCCCAGCAATGCTGATCTAAAAGTGATCAGATCTGATGGAAAATTGTAAGTTTGTAGCTGACCTTTCAATCTACAGTGGATGGAAACAAAGCCTCAAAATGAATGTATTTTCCAATTTAATTTCTACACCAGGCCTGTCTATACACTAATAGGAATATTAAACAAATATATGTTCAAGCTCTCAGTGCCCTTCAAGGACAGACCATATTCTATTAATTTTTTTCTTGTCACTTGATAGTATTTGGTTCTAATCACCCAGGAAGAGATAACATTCCATAAGCTCATAAGGAAAACCAGGAAGAATAAGCAAGACAGTCTGGTGGGAGAACATCAGATCTGAAGCTGTGAAATCACACCTGAAGATTCAGGAGCAACAGGACCTTCAGCCCTAAGACAAAAGGTGGCTCCCAAGAGCCTGAAGGTGAACGTGGCCACACTTCTCTGAACATGAGCTAAATGAGAGTGAACATCCTTTTCCAAAACTGCTGCATGTGTTGCTGAGGTTGCCTGGGCTGAAGCTGCCAGGACTGCTGTGGGGCAGCTGTGAGCCCTCAGCCTCTATGGAAGTCTGCTAAGCTTTGGAGGTTGCCAGCTGAAATTACCCCCAACCTGGACTTCTTACGCAGACAGACCCCAAAATCACACCTGGACCACCACAGAATCGTGGAATGGTTTGGGTTGGAAGGGACCATCTTGTTCCACCCCTGCCATAGGCAGGGACACCTTCCACCAGACCAGGGTGCTCCAAGCCCTGTCCAACTTGGCCTTGGACAATTCCAGGGATGGGGCAGCCACAGCATCTCTGGGTAACCTGTGCCAGGACCTGCCCACCCTCACAGGGAGGAATTTCCTCCTATTATCTGATCCAAACCTCCCTCTTTCACTTTACAGCCTTGCCCTATCACTCCACGCCCTCGTAATCCCTGCCAGTGTTGCATATTGAGATATCTAAGTGCCAGAATCAGGCTCAACAGGACAAGTATTTGTAATTTCTTGCTAGCCATAGTTGACTGAATTCTCTATGTGAAAAGTTGAAACCCTTGGTTCTCTTGGCAAAACATTCTTTTCCCCAGTTAAGGACTTGTCTCTCTCCTTTTCCTCATGAGCAGAGGGATGTTTGTGAGTTTTGTCTCAGGGATGAGTGCTCTAACTTGTAAAATGCTCCACCACAAGTTTTTCTCTAAGTCTGGAACATGTTGCCCATCTTTTCCCTGCTGGAAATGAACCCCTGATGCCCCTTTTGCACAGGATGTTGTCCCACTCTGGGAACTGGAATGCAAACTATGCAAACCCTCCCTGCCTACAACCTCACAATAGAGGGTCAGCCATTATTTTTAAAAAATAAAAATAATGACAGATTCCCTCCTGTCCCAACAATCAGATACTGTGTTGGGCTGATAAGGAAACTCAACTGAAAGAAATAGTCAGCTAAAATATTTTGATTCCATTTCCACCCCACTGCTGCAAAAAAAAAGACAAAAAAATAAAAATCCTTCCCACTAATTCCCAAAAGTCACACATGAACCAGTAACAGGGCCAGAAAAAGAACCTAATTCCTGCAACTAATTAGTCACTGCTCACAATATTTTCCTGTCTAAACCATTCCAACCAGAGGCAAGAACTATCATCACTGGCAACTTCAGATCTGTGTGAGTTTATTTAAGGGAAGAGCCCAAAGCAGACCCAAGAATTTGGTGTCCCTTACCTGCCCAGAGGAATGGCAAAGTAGAAGACAGAGAGCATGAGGGTCCTGGTGTTCTTGGTGAACAGGTCCCCGATGATGGTGGGGGCAATGGTGGAGTAACTCGCCTCACCAATGCCAACCAAACCCCGGGAGAGCACGAGGAGCCAGAAGTACTGAGGAAAGAAACAAAAACATTACCAGTTATCCCCTTTACTTCAGGATGGACAACAGCAAAATCTGGGAAAACAAGGAAATACAAACCCCATGACTGGAAAATGATCCTCTTGTATACATTTATTTTTTTAAAACTTCAGACTTGTTTCATTTGTCTCTTGCCAGGAGGAAAGGGACTATAACTTTTGTCAAGATTTACAGGCATGAAAGAAAAGTAATACTAAAATATTTACTCAGTGACGCTCAAGAATATATTCCATAAGAGGCGGAAGACCCTCAGTTTGTTCCCAGGATGCAGCTCAGCCTTGCTGAGACCAAGTTTGGAAGGTTTGGGGCAGCACATGAGTTTAACTAATCCTGCTCTGAAATCCAGAAACCTGCTGAGCCCAACCCACCATCCCCAGCGTGCCAAGGGACAGGTTCTCACTCTGAAATCCCAAAGCTGGGAAACAGTTGAACCTGCAACCTCCCAAACTAATTTTTTTCCCCTCATTACAAGCCATGGAATAAGGGAATTTTCAAAGGTGCTGAGCACCCATCTCTCCCCACTGGCCTTCAGCAGCAGCACACACCTCCCCTCACAGCAGGCAGGCAGAGTAAGGGGCACTGAACAGTTCCAAAAATCCTCAGTCCCAACCCCAGTTACAAAGAGGAGACCTCAGTTTTACTGGGAATCCCAGAAAGATCCCTGTGCTCCTGCAGGTGAATGCCTTGGAGCCACACAAGGCAAGGGAGGCAAGGAGCTGCCCAGGGAATTCCATGCCTTTTGAGTAAACCTCAATCCCACAGAATGAGGAGATCCTTCACACTCAGCACAACTCAGCCTAAAATGGACCAAAAGGAATTATTCAGCTAACAGGGAATTTTTTCATGGCCCATTTCCCTATTTCAGCAGCACTTTTGTGGACTGCAAAGACCTGATTTCCAACCTGACCTTCCACTGCTCCTGCAGTTTTCTGGGTGCAGGAATAAGGCACAAAGCTTTGATGCCTAAATACCTGGTAGATGAGCACAAGCAACTTCTCAGCCATCCAAGCAGCTTGAGCTACACCCAGGAGTAATTGCAGGGGCAGAAATTAAACAGCCAGGGCATAAAGCTGTAAGCAGGGCAATCTATTTCTACAAATGTAACCTCTACAAATCCTCAATTTACTGCTGTTATTCTACAGATCATTTGTGAGAAGAACAGCAGGGATTTAAATTGAGAGAGGGGAGGTTGAGATTAGGTATGAGGAAGAAATCCTTCCCAGTGAGGGTGGGCAGAGAAGCTGTGGCTGCCCCATCCCTGGAAGTGTCCAAGGCCAGGTTGGATGGGGCTTGGAGCAACCTGGGC